>OW203729.1:1714815-2097315 GCA_934045075.1 Yponomeuta sedellus
GAACTGCTCGAAGATAACATTTAACAAATTCGACGCCCTTTTTTTAAACATCCCACTGCAGGGCACAGGCCTTCTTTCAGAGAGAGAGTATGGGATTAGGTACCATGCATGCCCACCGCGGAGGAGCGGTGGTAGCAGAGCGGTGTAGAACGCTTCTTAATCGGGAGGTCGTGGGTTCGAACCCCGGCATGTAAAAGTGAAAGTGAACTACGAGTTTTACGAGTAACCGATGACTTAACTGAGGCTTCTGACGCAGGTTTAAGTAGTGTCATGGTTCTTCTTGATTATTACTCTCGAGCTTTTGACTGTTTACATCCAGATCTTGTGCTGGCTAAGCTCGAATAATATGGATTCTAAAAAAAAAAATTTGAATTGTTTAAAACATATTTAACTGGGAGAGAACAAATTGTGGTCACCGAGGGTTTGGAAGGCGAAAAAAGATATTCTTTGCTCGGGAAACTTGACCGAGGAGTGCCTCAAGGCTCACTATTAAGTCCAATAATTTTCTCAATTTTTACAGCAGACCTACCTAAATGTTTACATTCACCAAAATATCACCTGTACGCGGACGACACTCAACTATATTATTCATTTGAAAGTAAAAAGATAACAGATGCAATAAAAGAAATAAACGACGACCTTGATCGCATCCTTGCATGGTCACGGAGAAATTCTCTGGTCCCAAGCCCCAATAAGTCACAAGTACTAGTATTAGGAACAAAAAAACAAATAAAACATGTTGTAGACTGTGAAGAGAAAGTAAAGATCAATGATATTACACTTGAGCAGGTACCCGCAGTACGTAACTTGGGGCTGCTCTTGGATGGCGAACAAAAGTATGTAGAGCATGTCAATGGGAAAATTAGGAATGCATATTTTTAATTAAAAACCTTATACATAATTAGACCTTATATAAAAGAAGAATTACGTTTACTTTTGACAGACTTGTTAGTACTTTCTCCCTTCATTTACTGCAGCTCTATTTATGGTCCTAGGCTAAATTCCAGTACAGAAAGAGCCATTCAGAGGGTACAAAAAACCTGTATCCGCTTCTGTTACAATGTACCCAGGAGGGAGCACATCACCCCCTATCTTAATAAGAAAGGCATATTGAAGATGAGTGCTAGAAGAGATCTACACTTCGCATGTACTCTACAAAGAGTGATCTGGAATAAAAAACCAGATTATCTATTTGAGAAACTAACATGGATAAGCAATGTAGTTCTTAAAAACCTTCACTCTGCTACACAAAACCTGCTGAAGGGACCAACTTTCAAATCGGCACGATACCGTGGATGCTTTAAATTTAAGGCAGCAAAGATATGGAACGATCTTCCTCCACCATTGACAAACAAAATGAATGTCCGAGTCTTCAAAAATAAATATAAATCAGCACTGCTCCAAAGACAGCTTGCTGCCGAAAATTTGAGGCATGCTTGGTCTAAAGATTTGTCCCTTAAAAAATATTTTAAATCTTAAAAAATAAACCCTAGCCGTTTACATAGTCCATGACAATATACACACGCAAACATACACACACACACACACACACACACACACACACACACAAAAACATAAATACACACTACATTGCTGATTCTCATAAGAGTGCCATTCACGTACATACTTTTTTTTTCATATAAATTATTTTTTTAATAAAAAAATGTTTAGTAACCTTCTTTTATTTAAGAAGAAAAATTGTTTTTTTTTATCTCATATTTTAACAGATGTTTTGTTTCGTTTTTAATCGATCTTATATTAATGGTTAGTTACCTAATTGATACAGCCCTCTTTACATTACTCCCGTACAAAATCTCAGGGAGAAGGCAGTGGCTGAAAACCAGCGCTGTCCGGGGCTGACCCGGGTCAGCACCAGCTGAGCCACTACCTTTTGCCTTATTTTATAATATTTTATAATATATTTTAAGTCTTACTTTGTTTAAGTTGTTTTTGATGAGGCAATAAAATTCTTTTTATTCTTATTCTTATTCTTAAACTACATTTATTGCCAAAACACAAATTATACTCAAAAATAATATTTTTGTGTTTAATTATATTATAATGATCGGTATGTTTTTATGTGTTTTTTTTTGTGTATATATTGTATACTCAAAAAAAAACACATAAAAACAGACCGATCATAAGATCAGACTAAAACCAGAGAAATGTACCAATGACTTTGTTTTCTAAGTTATGTACATTTGTGAAATTATAGTAGCAATGCTACTCGCTGACGGTGAAGGAAAACATCGTAAGGAAACCCTAGTGTCTGAGGTGTTAGCGTAGCTCAGCGCTTGTTACGTACAGTGGCCCAACTAGGAGGCTAAGTGCGGATATCTCAGGTCTAACTAACTAACTGCCCACCGCGGATTGGCAATTTTAAGCGCCGAGATATTTGAACACCTCAGACACTAAGGGTCTGTTTCAGAATCTGCAACTAAAGTTCCGGATAAGCTATCCGCAACCAGGGCTGCCGTTTGTTCTAAATTTGAAGCCAGAAACAAATATAGGAATATTTATTTAAATTTAGAACAAACGGCAGCCCTGGTTGCGGATAGCTCATCTGGAACTTTATTTGAAAATTGTGAAACATAGGCTTAGGGTCTGTTTTACAATCTGCAAATAAAGTTCCGGATAAGCTATCCGCAACCAGGGCTGCCGTTTGTTCTATATTTGAAGCCAGAAACAAATATAGGAATATTTATTTAAATTTAGAACAAACGGCAGCCCTGGTTGTGGATAGCTTATCCGGAACTATATTTGCAGATTGTGAAACAGGCCCTAAGGCTTCTTCAAGATGTTTTCCCTTACGGTGATCAAGTGGTATTGCTGCTATAACTTTAAAAATCCACATAACTTAGGGCGAGATAAATAGTCGCTTCTAAGATCGAGTCTCAGCGAAAGCACTTGCTTAAGAATCGATTTGTCTATCATGACAGTACTTTGGCACTCTCTAAGTCGTGAAACCCGGACTAATTCTTAGCATTGGTATAAGAACATGCTAAGCTAAGCTAACGTATATTTTAGTAATGCATTGATACTTAGCTAAGTTAGCCTGAAGTAATGCTTAGGGAAGCATGAGTACGGATCTGGGCTAAGCAACGACTATTTATGTCGCCCTTAGAAAACTAAGTCATTGGTACATGTCCGCACTGGGAATGTAGTCTATTTATTCTTACTTGTCCAATTTAGTAAACAAGATTCTACCCGTAAACTGTAAGTCCAAAGCAGTTTTTTTTATAAACGTAGTTCATGAATTTGCGAGAAAATGTCTAGTTTAGGCATCTAATCTCAATTTTAAGGTTAGAATCTTATTTACTAAATTGGACTAGTAAGAATAAATAGAGTGTAGATAGATATATATCTATTTTATATTATTATATATTTCCTTATCTAGAGGGTGGAATTTTTAGCCTCTAAATAGGTTTTAAAATTGTCCGGGTTAGTGCATTAAAAAATAATATAATCATGTGGGTACAGCGATGTAAAACCTAACTGCAAAGTAGGTACTCGGGGCTGCAAGTGATGCAAATTACTTCAGCTAGATGTCGCTGCCTGTACATAATACAGAGAATACTGTAAAGAGGTTCGAAATTTCACTGATGCCGGTGAGTCGCCCATTAGCTCAGTTAGAAAGAGCGCTGGCATGGATAGCCAGAGGTCGCGGGTTCGAATCCCGGTATGCGTGGAATTTTTAGCCTCTCAATAGGTTTTTAAAATTGTCCTTGGCACGGGTTAGTGCTTTAAAAAATAATATAAATATATAAATAAAAAAATTACTGTAAATAAAAATTACACAGATATTTCTTAACCTAAGAGTAAAGGCGGCACCTTATAACGGCGGTGTGTAACTGGAATGAAAATAATCACGGATCCAATAAATGTAACTTTACTTACCAAACCATTTGCTTTAAATTAAAGAAAAACAGAAGAATAAGATAGAAGCGCTCGTGGCCTAGCCGAACCGAGTGATTGGTATCAATCACTAGAGTTAAGCAAAAACAGGCACGGTCAGGTGCAGGATGTGGGACCGTCCCGTGATTACCGCTAGTGGCATATTTTTCTGAGCGCTTCCGTGCTTCGCAAGGCACGTTAAGCCGTTGGAGCCGGCTGTCATGTAATGGCAGTCGTTAAGCCATGTCGGAAGCCTTATGGGCGGCTTGATAACTTCTGACAGTAAGGCCCACCACTGTCTTACAATCCTCCACCAACCCGGACTTGGCCCCCGTGGTGGAGTATGGCCTAACCTTTCTGCGATGCAGGAAGAAACCCGTGCCCCAGCAGTGGGGACGTTCAAGGGTTGATATCGATACCGAAAGGAAAACATCGTGAGGAAACCTAAGCGCATCAGGTGTTCACTAATACACGACGGGCTCGCAGTGCGAGCCAACTATCTCTTTCTCTCTCTCTGAGAGAAGGCCTTTGCCCTGCAGTGGTACGTACATAATTATATTGCAGACATATGTAAGTTCATGGACGGGTTGTGAGGTGTCTATAAAACAGATTTTTTATCAGATTACGCAATACAAATGCACTTGCGACATACTGTTGAGAACGGCTGCAATGTAGAGTATAGAGAACGTTAGAGGGCTGTCTGTATCGGTATTTTAGCAGTATTCGATATATTAACGTGTTTTAAATTGCATTGAGTGGTTTTTGGTTAGTCTCACGATAAATTAAAAGGCGAAAAAAAACCAAACCCGCGACAGTTTATATGGATATTGTATGGCGTAAGTTTTTTTCTGAATTTTCAAAATTTATAAGAGTATTTTTTTCATTTATTAATTTATAGTTTTGTAAAATCATAAATTTATTTATATTAAATTACGCACAAAGCGTCCCGTGACTATAGCTAGTGGCATTTTTCCGAGCGCTTCCTTCTACGCAAGGCACGTTAAGCTGTTGGTGCCGGCTTTCATATAATAGCAGTCGTTAAGCCATATCAGAGGCCTTATGGGCAGCTTGATAACTTCCGACAGTAACGCCTGCCACTGTCTTACAATCCTCCACCAACCTGGACTTGGCCCCCGTGGTGGAGTATGGCCTAACCTTCCTGCGATGCAGCAAGAGACCCGTGCCCTAGCAGTTGGGGCATACAAGGGTTAATAACGACGCAAAAAGCCGTGATGTATAAAGAGCTTACAATAATACGTCGCTAATTAAAAAAAACAACGGTGCAAGCATTTTATAATTGGCGTCGACCAATTCTACTGCTATCACTATCACTTATTTATGAATTATCTGTCACGACCGACTTCGCACTGCCACCTATTGTTACCATGGCATGCAATAAATAAATACCTCAGACTTTGGCTCGAAAAGAGGTTACAGTAACAATAAAATATTATACCACGGAATTGCATAGCCGGAATATCAAGTAGCATTTGTCTCAATTCAAATTTTTGTCTGTGTGCCAAGTTTCATGTACCAAGTTCAGCCGTTATTGCGTACAGCAAACATGTACATAGACTTTTACATTTCTAATATTATCACGTAATATAAATAAAAATTAAAGCTATGGGACTTCTTAGCTTTTTGAATTTGTATTAAATTTTTCAAACAAAATCAAGAATATGTACAAATATTAAATATTTTAAAAACCTAACCGTACCAACTGGCACGCTTAGCCAGAGGTCGCGAGTTTCGAGTCCCGGCATGGGTGAATTTTTTAGCCTCTAAATAGGTTTTTCAAAATGTCCTTAGCACGGGTTAGTGCATTAAAAAAATATTAATATTAAATAATTAAAAATACTCAACATTACCTCAAAATATTACTAGCGATTTCAAAATCACGCTGTAGATTCGTGTTGCCACTTCTAGGCTCTACTAGCTCTACATAACAGATAGTGATAACATCGGGCCACGCAACCAGCAGATATATGGAGCAAAACGATCGAATTGACTTCTGTCAGATCACTTTACAAAACTGGTCGACGAGACTTGTTTGACGGGATCTTTGACCTGGACATTGTTTTTGCTAATAATGAAGCGTTTAAAACAGTTATAAAACGAACTCGTGTACTATAAAAGTAAGGGATGTGTAATTTGATTTTAATCGGAGCAAGTAACTAGTCTTTTAGTCGGAAGAATCCGACCTGGTCGGACTCTTCCGACAAATAGATGACCCGGTTAAAGTCAAAGTATAATAAATAAATGTAGTACTTACGATTTTTTTTGTTAAAAACAATGTATGTATTTTTATAAATGATTTCAACTTATACCCATTGTAAAATATAATAACATCAGAAAGTCTTCGTATAATAATTACTATAAATACACATAACATAGCATAACATTTACATACAGGCACATACTTTGTTTCTGGCCACACCGTAGGCCATATAATTGCACACTGTCTCTGTAATTATAGTAAGGAAGCGGAAGGAAGCAGCGAACAAAAAAAAAAGCCTTTATACTTTTAACGATGCATTAAGTTCATTATTAAAAAGTAAACGTTCACCAATTTGTTGAAGTTTAATACAATAATAACTCTTACTTTCACCGGACATCTTAACTGCGGTGGAACTCTATAGAGCGGTTAATACTGTGATGTTGTACAACTTTTGTAAATAATATAACTCCAACGACTTCAACTTTGTGCTTCAACATTTATAGTATGTTTTATTTATTATCATTATATTTATTTATTCAGACAACTCAGGTCCAAAAGTTGTAATAAAACAGTTGTTTAAAAAATATGTTAAGACACATACAATTCATTATTCAATTTTTTTTTCCTACTTTAAATACACTTAAAATTAGATCAATAAATAAAAAAAAAAACAAAACAAAATCATAAACATGGTAGTTATTTAGAAATTAAGTCTGAATCTATTCATTTCAAATTAGATTGGATCCTACCTAATTAACAAAAATCCGGTCGAAAAATAAAAACAAAATAACACCACTTCACTTAATTAAAGTTACCAACCATTTAAAGACCGTATTTTTTTATTCATAATAAAAACAGAAAACTGTATACAAACGGAAGAAGCAAGTAAAAATTGTCGGGTCTTGTCAAGATGTGAAGTAGTAATGCTAAAAATGAGAGAAATCTTGAAAATGGGGACGTAATTTTAAATTTTGAAAATCATAGACAGAAAAGAAATACCTATAATGAATGGTGTAAAAAGGTTTGCACCGTTGCAATACTGTAACTTGGGGCACGGGTCTCTTCCTGCATTGCAGGAAGTTTAAGCCATGGGGGCCAAGTCCGGGTTGGTGGAGGATTGTAAGACAGTGGCGGGCCTTACTGTCAGAAGTTATCAAGCCGTCCATGAGGCCTCTGACATGGCTTAACGACTGCAATTATATGACAGCCGGCACCAACGGCTTAACGTGCCTTGCGAAGCTATAAAATACATACGTAATATTCTTAATTGAGACCCGCCAGGAATTAGGAGGTTCTATACCCGTGATTTTATTATACCATATTCATCCCAAGTGTACTTTTTTTTCAGAAACATTAAAGTTTTGAGAATCTACGAATGAGACAGATTTTAATAGTGACAACAGCCTTAAGGTATAAATTTACCCCCTTATAACAAGTAATTCAAATTGTTTTACTTGATAAACCATACTCTATTGCACACAAAATCACAGGAAAGGTAACAAAAGAAAATACAAATTAAATAATCATTTTGATAAAATTGCTAACGGTGAGTACTACACTTAGTTTGAATGAAACCTGTCTTAAGTAAAAAAGACGATAGGCACATTTTTGTCAGTCAAATAGAGAGCTGTACCAATCCATCAATTTATCAATTTTATTAGACCCACCTATCATATCAATTTTATTAGACCCACCTATCAGAAACCATAGCTTTATATTTTTTATCGATATAGCCCAAGTTAAATCGTAAAGATAGATAATATAGAAAACCTTTTATTACGTACCTACACATAACCTCACGCCTGTAACCCAGAGGTAGAATAAGACCAGGGACTGTCACTTGCCACGATCCTGATAGATCAACTTTCGCTTCATCAACGTTCATAATTCGCTGCATTTATGCACGGCTTTCCTTTATTTAAACAATTTATTGAGAGAAAAAAATTCGGTCTTACCACTAAAACTGGGGTGGTAAACGCCACTCTGTACATATAAGTAAGTGGCCTCAACTGGTTTAAGTCTTATTTTCTGTACTCAACTTTGACCTTTGCGCCATTACGTTTAACTGATAACAATAATGGCCTGGTCGTTAATTTTTAATTAATTGCTTGTAAAGCATTCGTAAAGGTGCGTAATCGACCTCCTTCGACAGGAAGTTTCTGTACCATTTTGGTCCAGGAGTTAAGATAAGAATATTCTTAGTATATATTGTTTTTAAAAACCTATTTAGAGGCTAAAAATTACACACATACCGGGAATCAAACCCGCGACCTCTGGCTATCCGTGCCAGAGGTCGTGGGTTCGAATCCCGGCATGGGTGGAATTTTTAGCCTCTAAATAGGTTTTTAAGTATAGTATGTGGTTTTTCAGTGTACAATACTGGAAAAAAATAACAAATTCAAAATACAATTGGCGGTCTCATTGCTAAAAGCAATGGAACCTACGATGGAAAGTTACTGAAGGAAAATAGAAAGACATATAGCCAGTGCAAATTTGAGTTCTGGTGGTGACGATAATGGTTATCTCTAACGAATTCTTTGAATGCGATAATACCCCTGAAAGCATTATAATCTTATATGAAAGATTTCTAGCCTCCAGAACAAGAAAACTTTTGTGTACTTTTTGACTATGAAATAAACATTTGAAAACCTATTTAGAGGCTAAAAATTTCACCCATGCCAGGATTCGAATCCGCAACCTCTGGCTATCCGTGCCAGCGCTCTACCAATTGAGCCAATGGGCGACAGTGATATCGATCCGATGTAAAACCTGACTGCAAAGTAGGTAGTCGGGGCTGTAAGTGATGCAATTTGCTTAAGCCAGATGTCGCTGCCTGCACGTAATACAGAGAATAGTGTAAAGAGGTTCGAAATTTCACTGATGCCGGTGAGTCGCCTATTGGCTCAATTGGTAGAGCGCTGGCACGGATAGCCAGAGGTTGCGGGTTCGAATCCCGGCATGGGTGAAACTTTTAGCCTATAAATAGGTTTCTAAAATTTGTCCTTAGCACGGGTTAGTGCATTAAAAATAAAAATAGTATAATTATTAAATAAACAGTTAAACAGTTATGTGGAGAGTAATAAATAACCCGTCAGTCGTTTTAATACCACATGGGTATAGTTATATATACATAATCACGAATACGTTTTATATTATACCCTTCCTGGGCAGCGGCAAGCTTTGCCCCAGCAGTGGGGATATTCAAAGGGTCGATTTCAGACATTTAATATTATTACTATGCGTAAGCATCGAAATCTGTGGCATGTTATAAGTCTACTTTGTTATTTGACTATGAAATGAAATGGTTTCATTCAAAGTAGCGCAGAAACTGCGTATTAATGAAAGTTACAATTCAAACTAGGTGTCCATTTCAAAATGTAGATCATCTTAGAAAAAAATGGAAAAGAACTCCAAACTTAGTCTTTTCAAAGTCCTTAATTTAGTATCTTGAATGAACAATCGTTACTAATTAAGAAACTTACTTTGTATCTATCGAAGAGCGTTATCTCCTGAACCGATTTCCAAACATGATTATAATAGTGACAATAAGACTGCATTGTAGGATTAATCAAGTGGAAAGGTCATTCCGTATAGTCTGTTAGCTTTTGGAATATACCTCGGCTACTATCGTATAGAATAGGATATATTCGTGTAATAGAAATATCGGAACTAATATGACACTTAATTTCAAAATCGGAACTTACATGACACTTATTTTCGAAATCAGAACTCGATCAGTACGAAAGCCGGTGAAAATTGGCGAAAGATTAACCTTACTCTAGAGCTTGAGGTATATTCTAAAAGCTAACAGACTATACCACTGAGAAACAAACAAAAGCTGAGCAGGTTGTTGAAAAATGCTTCGTTACTTAATATAACATAAAAACACACCTGTATTCCAGAGAGGTGGGCAGCAACTAGGGACTGCCACTTGCAATTGAAATTACAATTAAGTTTTCAATAATTTTACTCGACCAAACAGGGGATGTATTAGCAAAGGGGAAGATAAAAAGTACCCGGAACCGGCGTGCGTGCATATGACTTACGAACGTTGATGAAGCGAAGGTGATCTGTCAGGATCGTGGCAAGTGGCAGTCCCTGGTCTCTGCCTACCCCTCTGGGATACGGGCGTGAGGTTATGTATGTATGTAATTTTACTCATCATGACATAAGAACGGCATTGCAGCAGAAATAAACGTCCTTTTCAATAATTAGGTTAACGAGTGTGTTGTGTAACTTTTTCCAAACAAAAAGAACAGCATTTTTTGTAAAAAACCATTAAGTGAAGTCTGCTACGTTGTTGATACGATTATCTCCGTTATATCATGCGCCGTAAGAGTTCTTATCGATACCGTGTCGGTACTTTCGGTACCGTGGCAGATTATTCAATTCCATAATGCTATCGAATCATCTGCGCATATTACTTATAATTTATAATTACAAATTAACGCTGCCATAACTCAAAAAATCTTCGCATAAATAGACCATAAAAAGTGTTAATTGCGATTAATTGTACAGAACGTTCACTTGAAGAACAGCGAGCGGATAGGTATATGTGTATTTAGGTATATGTGCTCATATAATTATTACGTATTAAATTAAATATTATGAAAATGTTTTATTTAAAGTAGCGCAGAAACTGCGGCTTAATGAACGTTACAATTCAAACTATGTTCAAGTAACAATGAATATTTAATCCGGTTATCTATGTATTTAAATAAAAATAAAGGGGAAGGTACAAAGTGAGCCGGCGTGCGTGCATGCAACGACTTATGAACATTGATGATGCGAAGGTGATCTGTCAGGATCGTGGTAAGTGGCAGTCAATGGTCTCTGAATACCCCACTGGGGTACAGGCGTGAGGATATAGGTATTGGCTGGTCCCATTTTTTTCGGTGTCTTTTTCTCCATGACTCCATTACAAATCGACCCAAAAGCGGTTTACATTATATTCGATATCAACCCTCGTATGTCCCCACTGCGGGGGCCTGGGTCTCTTTCTGCACCGCAGCAAGTTTAAGCCATACTCCACCATGGTCGTCAAGTCCGGCTTGGTGTAGGATTGTAAAACAGTAGCGGGCTTATCAAGCCGTCCATAAGGCCTCTGGTTAGACGACTGCCATTACATTAACAGCGGGCACCAACGGCTCAACGTGCCTTACGAAGCACGGCACTTAAGTTCTTTGCATTGAAATAAGTTTAATTTACTTTTCCTCAATATCTGTTTTTTTAAGTAACCCTGCAGTTGTTGGCTGGCCACATCTCGCAAAGAACCGACCACCGTTAAACTAAACGGGTACTTGATTAGAGACCGAGACTCGGCAACGTAGTGTAGGACGCCCTCCGACCAGGTGGGATGACGATCTGCGAAAAACTGCCGGCAGATTCTGGTTGCAGCAAGCTGAAGACAGGGCGCTATGGCGCTCGTTGGGCGAGGGCTATGGCCAGCAGTGGACTAATATAGCCTAAAGAAGAAGTTGAACTCTGCAGACTATTTCGGTCAAAATTATAGTGCAATGGACAATTGATAATTACAAAAAATGGTTGCCCTTTTTAAATTATTTTTAAGAAGAGAGGGAAAAGAGAAAAGACCAATATCTTTTCGATTTCTCCCTGGACAGATATTTAATAAGATAAAGATTTTAGAAAAAAAAAAATTATTTAACAGGAAGTGACGTAACTCTGAGACCTGTATGAATATTGTGTTAATGCGTCACTTTGTCAAGATAAAAAAAACTGTACGGCTGACTTGACAAAAGAAAAATAACCTAAAATGGCAAATATCAACTTAGAGAAAACAATCGGATGGTCATCTGTCAAACAGACACTGAAATTTTTTTTCGAGCTCGGGTAACTTGCTTATTGTGGTAGAGCTGTGACGTCACACATAGGTTTTCGAATTTAATTTTTTTTCTCCATAATTATTGAAGTAAAAATTTACAAAGTTTTTTTTTCTGTACTCTATAGAGGTTAAGCGAAAAACGGCATTTTTCATTTCAGCAACATATATTTTTGTCGTATTGTCAATTGGCCCTTCTGCGTTTTCTATAATTTCTAACTTAGAAACAGCGTCAAATTTCTCACGTTACAGCACAGAACAGTGTCCCAATTAGGCCGGGGTCAGTGGGACATATCGGACAAATCGCCACATTAATTCGTCCGTTAAAAACACTTTTGCGTAGGCACCGACTGAGCTTTGCGTAATAGTTAAAGTACCTGGTTTGGTTCTCTGGACACGTATTGGACTACATTATGTATCATGGAGTTCTTTGCGCCACGCGTGTGGGAACTAAATTGTGATTTCATTTATTTGACGGCCTCGGTGGCGCAGCGGTGTGGCACGCTGACTGTAAAACCGACGGTCTCGGGTTCGATGTCCGGCCGGGTCAAACTAGGAAACGAGTTTTTCTAGCTTGTCTCGGGTCTTGGATGTTATTTCTGTATTTATTGTATTAAATCTATGGTCAAGTTAGCACCTATAACACGAGTCATTTAGTTGTACTTAGTATAGGGCTGACAAGATCTGTGTAATATGTCCATGAATATTTATTTATTATTATTTTTGCCTCTTTTGACAGGCTGATTATACATTAGAAAGATAAATAGATAAACTTGTAATGATGCGAATCTCTTTACATTATTTTTTAAATTATTTCTTTAATTCTACCATTTTCAAAATTACGTCACCCATTTTTGAGATTTCTTTTAATTTTTTGGCATTACTAGGTACTTTACATTTCAACTAGACCCGAATACATAAATCTTTATTTACCTGCTTATTCTAAAAACCTATTTAGAGTCTAAAAATACCACCCATGCCGGGATTCGAACCCGCGACCCCTGGCTATCCGTGCCAGCGCTCTATCCAACTGAGCTAATTGGCGACTTACCGGCATCAGTGAAATTTCGAACCTCTTTACACTATTCTCTGTATTACGTACAGGCAGCGACATCTGGCTGAAGTAGATTGCATCACTTACAGCCCCGACTGCTTATTCTGTTCTTATTAAGTTTTCTGTTTATAAATAAGATAAATAAAACACACAGTTGAAGTCCTTCCAGTTTTATTATATTTAAAATGTTTTTGAGGTTGTCAGGAGGTCACAAACTAACTATAAATTTTACGGCAGAATACGGGCCGAACTCTGAATTGAGATTTTAACTAAAGACAAGATAAAGATTTTATTTACAAAAGAGATATTTGCACGTTGACAATACTTGCGATATCTGCACTAGACTTTAAGTCTGTATGGCAGAAAACTGATTGGACTTACTAAACAATTGTTGACAGTACCGAAACGCTATAATTAAACGCTACGAAAAAATATATTTGATTTCGTAGGGAAAACAAACAAAAAACAAGTCTTAGACTAAATATTTAAAGATACATCTTAAGAAAATTAAAATAGTAACTAAATATTTTTTTTTTAATTGTGCAACAAAAATAATATAATAAAAATATAATTACGTGTAAAATGTAAATCTGTGTGTATATGTGACACATACACACACACATTTACATTGAGGCTATTTTTATTTTCTTAAGATGTCGTCGTCGTCGTCGTCAGGCTATACTAGTCCACTGCTGGACATAGCCCTCCCTAAAGAGCGCCACATATCTTAAAATGTATCTTTAAATATTTAATCTAGGACTTGATTTTGTATGAGATTTTTATAACAAAGTAAATACTTAAGTAACGTTATGTCACATTGTTTTCTGAGAATGAAGAGACATCACTACAGTTAAGTATTTCGTTATCGTTATCAACCTTTGTATGTCGCCACTGCTGGGGCATGGGTCTCTTTCTGCATCGAAGGAAGGTTAGGCCATACTCCACCACAGGGGCAAAGTCCGGGTTGGTGGAGGATTGTAAGACAGTGGCGGGCCTTACTGTCAGAAGTTATCAAGCCGCTCATGAGGCCTCTGACATGGCTTAACGACTGCCTTTATATGACAGCCGGCACCAACGGCTTAACGTGCCTTGCGAAGCGCGGAAGCGCTCGGAAAAATGCCACTAGCGGTAGTCACGGGACGCTCACCCATACCGTACCTGACCGCGCCTGTTGTTGCTTAACCAAGTGATTGATTCCAATCTCTCGGTTCGCCTAGGCCACGAGCGTTTCGGTTAGTTAAGTATTTACTTAGCGGAATTCTCAATTTACAAACTGGCAAATAATTTTATATTCCTTACACATCTAATCCAACAGAAATGCTAAAAAACAACCACGACTTTTAATTATCGGGAAAAAGTTTTAGTTTTTATCCTCAATTGCATCATTGGGATGAAAAGTCGGAGTACTTATCATTTAGTTTTATTAATTAGTCCCGTTTAATGTACAATCGCGATTTCATCGCGATTGTACATTAATGGAAAATGTCGGGATTTTTGACGTCGGGAATGAAGGTACAGTTTAAGTTATAAATAATCACACTTAGATTCGTTTAACTAATAAGAACTAAAGAATACTTCGACACATTGACCAATACTAACTAAACTCTGTAAGGAACTTGGCAAATAATGGATAAATGGACAAATATTAGAAAAAAAATTGTCAAAATGTGTTTTTCTATTCAAAGAAAATAGAACTAGAACAAAACTTCAAACATTTTTCTATTTAAAAATTTTTATCCTTTTGGAGGAAAAATTAACAAAAACCTCGAAATCTAAACATTTAAAAGCCTTTTATTAACAGATACAGTCTATTTATCCTTACTTGTCAAAAAGTAAACGAGATTTCACTGTTAAAGTATAACTTTTTAGTCGAATAATGCCATATTGACACTATAAGTAACCTGTGACACTATTTAGATAACACGCTGCCTTTATAAAAAAACTTATACCAGTAAATGTCAAATGTTTTTGGCATCCATCCATCCATCCATTTCAGCCTATTGCAGTCCACTGCTGGACATAAGCCTCCCCCAGGGTGCGCCACATGACCCGATCCCGTTTTCGCCATCCAGTCACGACCAGCCACCTTTTTCAGGTCGTCGGCCCATCTGGCCGGAGGGCGTCCTACACTACGCTTGCCGAGTCATGGTCTCCATTCGAGAACCCGTCTGCTCCAACGATCATTTTTGGTATAATAAATCAAAATGCTGGCTGTACGTAATACAGATAGGGTTCGAGTCCCGGCATGGGTGAAATTTTTAGCCTCTAAATAGGTTTTTAAAATTGTCCATAGCACGGGTTAGTGCATTAAAAAGAATATAATCATATCATTCCGATGTAAGACCTAACTGCAAAATAAGGTACTCAGGCTGCAAGTGATGCAAATTACTTCAGCCAGATGTTGCTGCCTGTACGTAATACAGAGAGTACTCGAACCCGAGTCCCTCGAGTTTCTAGCAAGTTTATTATATCTTCGGGGATCTTATTGTAGAGGTAAAATCGTAAACAATACCCAATAAAGGATGCACTAACAATCGCTAGAGCCCAAATCTTGCTAAAGTGAATTATTTTAGTCGATAGCTTACAATTTTGCATTTTCACACGATGTCATTATTTATCAACGCTTGATTGTCGTACATTGTTTTTAACGCGCTATTCTCAATTCAATTGGAGTGTTCTTGTCTGGCTCAAGTAGCCGCCCATCTTCCCATAAGCTTTCTAGCTCTATTGTCCGGCTGTGAATGAATTATATCGCCACTGGTACAATGGCCGGCAGATAACTTGAACGAAACCCCGCGCTTCGAAGCCGAGTTTGTGACGGATATGTTAGAGCATTTTTTAATTAAAATTTGGTAATTTAAATGAATGATGCGCTCGTGGCCAAGGCGAATCGAGTGATTGGAATCAATGACTTGACTTAAGCAACAACAGGCGCGGTAAGATGCAGGATGGGTGACCGTCCCGTAACTACCGCTAGTAGCATTTTTCCGAGAGCTTCCGTGCTTCGCGAGACACGTAATGGCAGTCGTTAAGCCATGTCAGAGGCCTTACGGGCGGCTTGATAACTTCTGACAGTAAGGCCCGCCACTGTCTTACAATCCTCGACCAACCTGGACTTGGCCCCTGTGGTGGAGTATGGCCTAACCTTCCTGCGATGCAGGAAGAGACCCGTGCCCCAGCAGTGGTGACATACAAGGGTTGATAACGATTCGAATTAACTGATGTTTTATAAACTGGTAGTAGCACGGCGGTAGAACCCCGGTCTTGCACTTGGGAGATCGTGTGTTCGTGTCCCGGCATTTACCCACCAATGACTTTGTTTTCTACGTTACAGTGCTACACAAGAAATAAGTCTCGCGGATGTACCTGCGCAGATGACCAAATTTTGGATGTGCGGCAAGTTGATCGACCAATCAGGTAGTTTTATTTTATAGCAGGCCGCGCACCTTGTTGCTATTGGTTGATTCAACGTTATCGATGCAGGTGACTATTAGTTTGGCAATATTAGCGTGAGCGAAAAAGGTAGCGCTACTGCGGCGATCAATTCTGCACCTTAACCGTATCGGTTAAAGATAATGTTGAATGTACTTTACGTCGGGTACTTTCGTTACACTTCTTCCTAGTCTGCGCGAACGTAGATTCCCGAAGGGACTTTTATGATGTGTAGTACTGTACATACATTTGCTGCTACCAATGTAAATTATTTTCACTTTCACCTTCACTCGTTAAGTGAGAAGGAAAACGTGAGAAAACTTGAGTGTCTGGGGTGTTTCGACATAGCCCTCCCCTAATGAGCGCCATAGCGCCCTGTCTTCAGCTTGCCGCATCCAGCATCTGCCTGCAGTTTTTCGCAGATAGTCATCCCACCTGGTCGGAGGGCATCCTACACTACGTTTGCCGAGTCGCGGTCTCCACTCAAGGACACGTTTACTCCAACGTCGGTTCTTCGCGAGATTTTATCATTGATTATGTTCGCTGTTGATACCCCTAAGATATAAAAAATAAAATAATAAAAATATGGCCAGCCCACTGCCACTTCAGCTTGCTGATTCTCTGAGCTATATCTATAACTTTGATTCACTGTCGGATGCATTCGCTACGAATCCTGTCCTTCAGAGAAACTCCGAGCATAGCTTTCTGGGGTGTTTACATACTACATAATCAAAAGATCTAAATTTAAAAAAGGCTCAAAGGCCTGTGCCCCACAGTGGGATGTATAGCTAAAGTCCACTTAAAAAGAAGTTAAACAGTCCTAACTCCTATCCCGCGTGCCCCAAATATGAGACCCAAGCTAAGTAAATGTGAAGTTTATATTATACAGATCTAGTTAGCGACGTACTTAGTAGGTACAACTAAATGACTCGTGTCACAGGTGCTTACTCGACGATAGATTTTAAACAATAAATGCATAAATGACATCCAAGACTTGAGACAAATAGAAAAGTTCATTTCTCGAACTCGAGACCTTCGGTTTTACGGTCAGCGTGCTAAACCGCTGCGCCACCAAAGCCGTCGATTGGCAAGCTATAGACAGAGAGTTATACGAGCAAACGTTTCAAAATATAAAGATTTTGATCATGTTATTTGTCAGAAATTGCACCTGCGATTTCTCAAAATATCATGCACTATCGTTTGGATCTTCATGGCTATAAATTTTGTTACATTGTATGTCAGGTGAAAGCATTGTGTTGGTATTTTCCATGACCTAAACTTCTTATCTGAAATTGCTCGTGGCCTAGTCAAACTGAGTGATTAGAATCAATCACTTGAGTTATGTAACAACAAACGTGGTAAAGCGCGGGATGTGTGACAGTCCCGTGACTACCGCTAGTGGCATTTTTCCGAGCGCTTCCGTGCTTCGCAAGGCACGTTAAGCGGTTGGTGCCGGCTGTTATGTAATGGCAGTCGTGAAGCGCTCGTGGCCTAGTCGAACCGACGAAGGCCTCTGACGTGGCTTGAGGACTGTCATTATATGGCAGCCGGCACCAACGACTTAGCGCGCCTTGCGAAGCATGGAAGCGCTCGGAAAAATGCCACAAGCAGTAGTCACGGGATGGTCACCCAACCTGCACCTGACCGCGCCTGTTGTTGGTTAATTCAAGTGATTTATTCCAATCACTCGGGTTGACTAATCTATGAGCATTTCCGCATCTGGGCCCAATTAAATCGATCAAAGAATAAATAGCGCAGAGAGTAGAAGGTGCCCCATAGACACGTCCTTCAGTCATCAGGATACGACGAAAAAGAAGAAGAATCCAGTGCTAAGTAAATACTAATCACGCGCCTTATCACCGAACCTGCCTGTGGACGAAATGAGTGTAGTATGTCGGCCAGCCGCGAAAAACTAAAAGTGACTACCATTTGACTGTAGTTATATAATATAAACGGGTCAAATCGCGATTATTTATAAGGTAAAACGTAATTACCTTTTTCCCGACGTTTCGGCAGAGTTACAGTTGCCGTGGTCTCGGGTTGACTGAAGTGGCGAGTACAGTCAATTATTGTGGGTAGTCACTTTTAGTTTTTCGCAGCTGGCCGACACACAACACTCACTACGTCAACAGACCGGATTCCAAGTACTTGGAAGCTTGAACCCATCCTCTCTGTTGAAATTCTTGTGTTTTTTAATTTCAGATTTTTTGTTTTTTACAGAGAGGATGGTTTCAAGCTTTCAAGTACGTGAAATCCAGTGCTAAGTAATTACAAGTCACGCGCCTCATCACCGGATCGGTCCGTTGACGTAGCGAGTGTTTGTGTCGACCAGCTGCGAAAAACTAAAAGTGACTACCCACAATAATTGACTGTACTAGCCACTTCAGTCTACCCGAGACCACGGCAACTGTAACGCTGCCGAAACTTCGGGAAATAAGGTAATTATGTTTTACCTCATAAATAATCGCAATTAGACCCGTTTAATGTATAACTAGGTATGAGTGTCGCGAATCGTTAAGAAATACTAAAGAAGAAGTCAATAAAATCTCGGTACCTCTGCTGACCTGAGTATCACGGTGCGTGAGGCTACCACAGCGACATGTACTAAAAACAAAGAACCGACAAAGCCCACCCTGCCCCCGAAATTGGCTCCAAAACCGAATCTCCACCGCTAGCTTAAAATTATGTGGCCGTTGCTGATTTAATGACGTCACATGACGCCCTCTATCGAATGTCAACTGGTATCGTTTAAAAACCTCCCTTCAGCACAAGGTCTTAACTGTCTCTTACTCACCGTTGTATTATATGCTGTGTTTCGAAAGGATTAGAAGAGGTATTGCCCTGCAGGTTCCAAGTGCGGTTAGGGTGAAGTGAAGGCTGGGGAACGTAGAAGGTTAGATATTTCAGTCACGGATACATTTTATGAGTAATTCCATAACTTTGTATGTGAATTTCGGGGGCGCGTAGGCACCTCGATGTTTACAGAGATGTGATCGCCTCGTATCTTACAGTCGGTATCGTGGGGGCTTATTGGCTGGGCTGATTTAGATGCCCTATGTGTTGCTAAGGACCCTTTTGCTGGGACTCATCTTGTCCACCTTCTGTTGTCTTCTGGCGTCTTATTGAATAATAAAACTTCCAGACAACACAATCACTTGTAGCCTACTGGAACCGAGTGATTAGACTCTATCACTTGGGTTTACTTAGGTTTGGAATCTATCAGGTGACTACCGCTAGTGGCATTTTTTTCCGAGCGCTTCCGTGCTTCGCAAGGCACGTTATTGAGTGTTAGGCACGTTATTCGGTGCTACGCAAGGCTCAACATTTTTTACATGCGCTAAGTAGCGGCTGTCATATACCTACTAGCAGTTTTTAAGCCTTATGAGTAGCTTGATAACTTCTGACAGTAAGGCCCGCCACAGTCTTACAATCCTCTATTAACCCAGACCTGGTTCCCATGGTAGCCTAACCTTCCTGCCATGCAAGACGAGACCCGTGCCCCAGCAGTGGGGACATGCAAAGGGTTGACATCAACACAATTTTTGTATTTGTGTTTTGTAACCGTCATAGAAGACCAAAATAGCAGCTCTGTGAAAGGGGCACCAGATGGCGCCACGCGGAGCAGAAAAGCACATATCGTAATGAGCAAGTTTGCAAAATATTTATATTAAAAAAACTATATTTATTTACTTACAATGCTGAAGGTGCTAAACGGTGTTGAATAGCGCCACCAACGGAAAAAAGCAATGAAAACAATTTTCATAAATATAGCAGCTATTTTTAGAACTTAGTGAAAAGATCCTGACGGCCTCGGAGGCGCAGCGTTTTGGCACGCGTCTATAAAACCGAAGATCTCTGGTTCGATCTCCGGCCGGGTCAAACTAGGAAACGAACTTTTCTAGTTTGTCTCGGGTCTTGGATGTTATGTAGGTATGTATTTATTGTATTCAATCTATCGTCGAGTTAGCACCTATAACACAAGTAATTTAGTTGTACTTAGTATAGGGCTAACGAGATCTGTGTAATATGTCCATGAATATTGATTTATTTATTTAATCTAGGTCTAAAAATCTTGAAGTTTTTAACGGAAATCGATTAAAGTCCTAGGTTTTTGACACTAGGTTTTAAAAATAGTTGTCACAAATGCGAAGATTTATAATGTTCACTTTTTAAAAAAGAAACGTATTGTGTAACTAGTTATGATTTTATTTCACTGGTGGTGCCATCTAACACCGTGTAGCGTATTAAAGTCACTATACAAAGTGACTTTAATAAAGGTTCTTTATTAAAGTCACTTTGTATAGTGACTTTTTATTGTCTTATTTTAGACGATAAAAGTCGCTATACAAATTTTAAGAAAGTTTATTTTTTAATTTTTAAAGTAATTTTAAAGAATTTTAAAGAAAGGTTCAAGCAATAATTACCACAAAGTTCCTAGAGAACTTCATGTGTAGTCAAACAAAATCCAACGACCAATTAACAAATAAAAAGTCGTGGATCGTGATCAAACGTATATCAAGCGCTCCCAGCACACAACAGAGGCAAAACTTTGACACGGCGACCGTCAGAAGAAAACCACCCCATACTAGCAAACAACAGGGAAAAGCACGCCCATTACTTACTTGTAACAGAAGGTTCATTCCATATTTTAATAATAAATTTAAGTAGTTAAAATAGAAGCGCTCGTGGCCTAGGCGAACCGAGTGATTGGAATCAATCACGTGGTTAAGCAGCAACAGCCGCGGTCAGGTACGGGATGGGTGAGCGTCCCGTGACTACCGCTAGTGGCATTTTTCCGAGCGCTTCCGTGCTTCGCAAGGCACGTTAAGCCGTTGGTGCCGGCTGTCATATAATGGCAGTCGTTAAGCCATGTCAGAGGCCTTATGGGCGGCTTGATAACTTCTGACAGTAAGGCCCGCTACGTCTTACAATCCTCCACCAACCCGGACTTGGCCCCCGTGGTGGAGTATGGCCTAACCTTCCTGCGATGTAGGAAGAGACCCGTGCCCCAGCAGTGGGGACATACAAGGGTTGATAACGAAATTGATTGTAATAATATGCGACTCCCCAAAGGTTTGCTTATAGAAATCTCTCACAGGGACAAGCTCAATTTTGTACATTGTATTTTCTTAATTTTTTTTTTTGTTTTTTATGTTTTTCATATGCATTAAAGAATAGTAACAATAATAGTAATGTAAATTGCATCCCCAGTGGGTATAACAATGGACTGAAAAACCCCACGCAACTCAATTGCGAAGATAAAATTTAAATGATTTATTATAATTATACTATTTTTATTTTTAATGCACTAACCCGTGCTAAGGAACAAATTTAAAAACCTATTTAGAGGCTAAAAATTTCACCCATGCCGGGATTCGAAACCGCAACCACTGGCTATCCGTGCCAGCGCTTTAACAATTGAGCCAATGGGTGACTCACGGCATCAGTGAAATTTCGAACCTCTTTACACTATTCTCTGTATTACGTACAGGCAGCGACATCTGACTTAAGCAAATTGCATTACTTACAGCCCCGACTACCTACTTTGCAGTTAGGTTTTAACATCGGAACGATATCACTGTATTATAATTTGTCATAGCATACCGCGTGGTGGAGTATATGGTGGAGGAGAAGTGGTGGAGCCTATACCTTCCTCGGGGAAGAGACCCGTTCCCCTCGGTGGGGATATATTGGGTTAATGATGATGATAACATAATATCGCGCTGGGGACTAATAAGTCCTATATTTAGTCAACTACTTAAAAAATACTTAAAACATCTGACCTTACCAATAAGCAAGAGTTCTTCTGTCGCCAGTAATTCTGTGTACCACCTAAGGTGCGTATAGACACATTTTTCGCTCAAAAGGAACCATTGTTAATTTGATTAGCGCCTCAAATCATATCTCAGGCAGACTCTCTACTACGAGTAAGATATACGAGTCTGAGCGTATCCCACCCTGGGGACTACTGACACGTATGTTATATATAACATAAAATTTAGTCAACTACTTAAAGCGACTAAACTTACCATTGAGCGAGAGTTCTTCCGTCACTAATGATTCAGTTTACCGCCCAAGGCGCGTATACTCTGATAGACACATTTTTCGCTCAAAAGGAACCATTGTTAATTTGATTAGCGACTCAAAGCGCGTCAGAGGCAGACTCTCTTTGATCGGGCAAAAATTTAGATATGTGAGTCTGTGCTCATATTGCCCCGAGGTCCCCGATCGCCCCGCTTTTCCCTTGCTCCGCTAATGAGATGTCAGTACAACAATTTGTGCCTTTTGCTTGTGGCTGAAGTTTTTAGATGCTAATTTCGCGTGGCTCGGCTTAATTGTGTGCTTGGTGGGCGTGTCGAGTGTCGGCGCCGTATTTGGAGAACGGTGTTACAAACGTAAAGATTTTACAAAGTAAAAAAATCGGTAAAAACTTACGTTACTTATTGTCTCTCTCTCTCTTTTTTGCTTCTACTCTGTCTCTTTTTTTTCAATCTTAAAGAATTTACTCGGGGTGAGATAACGTTTCTCTGAAAACTGAGACCTCTGCGAACTTAAACTCTGATAAAACTGTGAAACTCGATTGCTAAACTGTTTATAATATCTGGAAATAATTTTATATAAATTTACTTTTCTTATTTTCGACGGCCTCGGCGCAGCGGTCTGGCACGCTGACTGTAAAACCGAAGGTTTCGGGTTCGATCCCCGGCCGGGTAAAACTAGGAAACGAACTTTTCTAGTTTGTCTCTGGTCTTGGATGTTATCTATGTATTTATTGTATTAAATCTATCGTCGAGTTAGCACCTTTGACACAAGTCATTTATACTATTTTTATTTTTAATGCACTAACCCGTGCTAAGGACAAATTTAAAAACCTATTTAGACGCTAAAAAATTTATCCATGCCGGGATTCGAACCCGCAACCTCTGGCTATCCGTGCCAGGGCTCTACCAATTGGGCACGGATAGCCAGAGGTTGCGGGTTCGAATCCCGGCATGGGTGAAATTTTTAGCCTCTAAATAGGTTTTTAAACAAGTCATTTAGTTGTACTTAGTATAGGACTAACAAGATCTGTGTAATATGTCCATGAATATTTATTATTTATTTTAATTACAATTATTAACACCTCACGCCCCTCGGTGGGGACATAATGGGTTGATAATGATGATGGATTACTAAAAAAAACAGACAATGTACATTAAAGTCCCAAATAAAAATAACTACCTATAACCAAGTATTAATCGTATATATATTGTATAGTATTTATTTATCTGAGTATCATCTTTTGTGTAGGTTTATCTTCTTTTTCAGACTATATTAGTCCACTGCTAGACATAGCCCTCCTCTAATGAGCGCAAGGTTGTGCCATAATTAGGGGGTAGTGCCCATAATCCCCACGCTGGGCATGCGGGTTGGGGATCGCAGTTTAGTGGAATTGTACAGCAGGGGGCGCTGCTGCCCACCCTCCGGTTTGTGTCAGTCGCCTTTTGCGACACCCGCGGGAAGAATTCGGGTTGGTGCTATTCTCCAGGCCGACACCACACAGCCAACAGTAGGTTTATCATATTTTTTTATTTTAGCCTTCCCCCCCTTCTCCCCTCTACGTCTAACTAAATGTATGTCCCTATGTTTGTATTAGTATATTATTGTATTTCACCTTTTTTTCTTGCACTACCCTTTGCCGGTCTCTTTAACACCAAAGGTTTGCTGTAAGAGAATACTTCTTGCATTAGGCACGCCCTTGTACATTTACGCATGTAATTAGTGCGATAAAGAAATTAAATAAATAATTAAGTATAAGAAATAGAGTTTTTTATTTTAGTTTTTCTATGATGTTCGAAAACCCGATATCGTCGGCTTATTGCAAGAACTCATTAATTGACTTTTCACTATTCTGAGAAAAACGACTTTTAAGTTCGTTTAGGTAAGGGTTGTATTGATTTGCCTACAACATCGCTAAAAAAGTGCCTGAAATGAATTCACCGCTATTGTATCATTGTTCAATACATCTATTATTAGAAACAAGTCAGATTTGCTGGTCCTACTAAATATTTTTTTTTTAAAGCCCAACTTAAAAGTTAATTATTTCTTGCAACTGTGGGTCTGTTTGGGGAGTCAATTAATTATTTCTGAAATTGAACAAAAGCAACAAAATTTTGTACCAACATGTTTATTTAAAATACGCACAATCAAAATAAAAATAACGTAACAGTCCTACTTCTTAGGAAAACAAAAACATAATTCTTATAAAAACACAAATAACTTAAAATTAAAAGGCAGCTTACATAACACAGCTTTTGTTTTACTAACAATAACTTACTAACGCCCACTTACGTCAACCAGGGTTAGCCAACTAACTCGGAGTTAATTTGAAATTTACCTACACTCATTCGAATTTACTCAGAGTTAGATGGCTAGACCTAGTTGACGCAAGCGGGTCTTAGTAATAAAAAAAACATTTGTAACACCTCTATTACAATCAAATTAAACATAAAAAGTAGGAGCTTCAAACCCGTCGAGAAAAAAAACAACTATGATTCTAATTTTCCGTATCAGAGATCTCTTCTTCTGGGAGAAAATCTGGGCCTTCTTTGTCAGGTAAACTTTCATACCATGGGTGTAGTTCTGCAGGTATAATCTTTTCGTTGCACATTTTTATTAGATCCTTTTTCTTGGATTTAGTAATTGGAAGCTTCTTGCTGTACGCTTTTTTAAGAGAATAGCTATTGTAATCAAAATAATTTTCGATAACTTCATGCTTGCGTTTTCTCAGAATTTTTGTATTAGAACCAGTTGATGTTTGTTTATCCGATACGTCGAGTTATCTATAATCAGAAATGTAGTCATATCTATATAGGACTATGTTAGGCCGCTTTTTCTCAAATCTGAAACATTTCACCTTTAACCATTGCAGCTTTTGTCCTTCAGAGTCAATTGATCTATTAACCATTAATTGGTTTTTCAGTTCTTTTAGATCCAGGATATCAGTGTTGCTCATTACAATAGGTTCATAAGGCTTCTTTGGTGTTTTTTGCTTGTTAAGCTTTCTGTTTGATCTAGCCAATCTTATGACATTACAGAGATCAATCATAGAATAAATTGGTATAAGACGCATCTGATGTTCGATAGCGCTATGCATACTATCGACCTCCATGTGGGTGTGACCCGATTCTAAATACTTATGCTCGATCACCTCTAGGTGGGTAGTTTGAACTAAGTATAACATTAAGCATAACAGGAACTGGTTACGGTTTTGGCCTCCGCAGGTATCAGAGAATATGGATATTTCGGTAACTGTAGGTGGTAGACGTTGGATCCATAGGTACAGTGCAGTTCCCACTTCATCGCTTCCTTTTTTTCCATCCACTTCAGACCATAGGTAGCAGAAACCATCATTTGGAGACTCCGCTTCATAAATAGTAGCATTGTATACGTTTAATTTACGCAGGTAGTAAAGCAGAGAAACATCACTGGTTGGCAAATGCAATACTTTTTGTAAGTCAATCGTAATAGAGCTAAAATTTTTATCTTCATTCGCCCGAATTTTATCCAACTCTTTAGCTTTTCGGCTTTGTTCTTTTAGAGACATGTGCTCATCGTACTTTTGCTGCCAGACAGCAAAGTTGGAGGCATTTTCTTCTTTGGCGCGGTTATATTTATGACACGTCAAACATTGATCCTTTTTAGGTTTATGAAAATCTAGATTATACTGTGTGCAAAATATTTTGCGATACACGTTTATGGAAACAGGCGTTTTAGATCCATCGCTACATTTTATTTTGTACAGTTCATACATTTTTGGGATGGAAAGAGTGGTATCTAAATACTTTTTAGACGAAGTTTTTCTGCAGTAGTGTGACTCCATGGTGGGAAAAGACTCGATGTGATCCTTGACTAATTGTTCATCTTCATCTTTGGTTTTATTGACTGGTGTGTGCTTACCACGTCTGTCCTGACCTTCAAAAGAACCCGATGTTCCAATTTCTGAAAATGCTTTATTGATCGGGCCATTTGATATGCAAAGAGTGTTTTTGAAAAAAAATTCACATACCCTGATCCTTTGAACGTCTTTTTTAAAATAATAATGCCGAGTTACAGTCCTCTTCCTGGTAGATTTAACAAGGCGTCTCTGAGGCGCCTGTACATTAACGTTCGTGAGTATGAAATCTTTCTGACGTGAATAATCCGATAGTGCCCAGTAAGACTTACAGATTTCCTTACGGTCCTGCTCAGGAAAACTTTGCAAGCAATTTAGTTTACATTTACACTCTCCAGATTTAGGTGCTTTAGGAGGCTGTACCAGCTTTTTATAGTTTTTGTAAGGTAAAGATTGTGAACGATTTCTTCTTTGCGCGTTTCGATCATAAGTATCCTCTTTTCGTTTATGCCATCTTGCAGTCTTGATTTTTTTGGGCGAGACAACTTCTGGCTCGGTATTAGTATCGCTGTCGTCTGATTTATTTCCTGTAGGTAAATCTTCAGGATCTACCCAGTCGGGATCAGCAACAGAATCATCCTAGAAGAACACAAAACAGGTAAGTCTGTATCCAAGTAATTAAGTATAGTTTGAATAAGATATTGTCTGGATGTGAGTGTGTGTGTGTGTGTGTGTGTGCAAGGGTGTGTGCCCCTATGTGAATGCGAGTGTGTGAATGCGAGTGTGTGTATGTGAGTGTGTGTATGTGTGTTTGTTTAGGTACGTAGGTTTTGTAGGTAGTGTGAGTAGTAGTATGGGAGTAGATTTGTTTACGTTTATCTTTAAACGATCTCGACGAAAGACGCGTTGTATCAAGTGTGAACGAAGGTAAGTACTTACGGTTAAATACAAGTCATCGTCTAAGGACACAATTTCGCGATTGATTTGGTTACGTGGTGGGCTGATGTTTTCAGAAACAATTTCAGTAATCTGGAATAGAAAAAGTACAAAATTACTTGTTGCTAATTGAAATTATTACACATCATCATTGGTTATATTCAACTAATAAATTATTAAGATTCTTACATCGGATAAGACCTTGAGGATAATTTCATTATCTTCTACTTCTCTGTCCTTTTCAGCAGTTGAATGTACCGTTTCATTTATCAGATTTCTTATTTTTCGGGATACTGGCCTGGGAGACGGCGTACCTTCGATAATATTATCTGAGGACTGAAACAAAATCGTAAAGATATCTATAGTAGGTAAGTACAATACCAAGCAAGTACCTAATTACCAGAACCAGAGGAAGAAAGAAAGAGCTGGCGACACTAGAGAATGAGGTAAGTAGGTACTTACATACTTATAAGTAGTAGGGATATAAACAACTTACATTCGTTGATGATCTATCATTTCCTGAATGCTTTCTTTCTCGTTTATCACAACAGCCAGTTGCTGGAGGCAGGACGTCCTATGAATAAAAATACCACCTTTATTAAACGTAGGTAACTACCTAGTTGTATAAGGTAAAGGGTACAGAGTACCTAAACGTATAAGGTACAGAGTACCTAAACGTGTAGGTGATTAGGTATACTTACTTTATGTACCTATGTAATTAAGTAGGCAGAAGAAAAGATCGTGAAATGTACTTGTAGTGGTCTCCTAATTTACATTCATCACAAAAACGGTATAAATGTAAAAATACTTACATTTTTCGTAGACGTTTCCTTGGAATTGTCATCCTTTAGAACGTTTTCCTTATTCAAATTCAATTTCTCCAGCATTTGGCTTCCTCGTCCCGGTTTAAAACATTGGTTTCGCTGCATTTTGGCAGAAATCATTAATTGCATGAAACACATTTGCGTTACGCATCGCTTCCCGCCGTGGCGTGGACCAGAGTGTTCAAGCTTCAAACAAAAAAATGAGTAATAGATAATATTATTACGCTATAAAATCGCGAATCACTGCCATTTCATTTTGTGTTCTCGTAAGACGTGTATTTTTAATCAAGTAGCATAACAATCAGCTATTTCTCAAACTTAGATGGAGATGGCGCCCCACGACAATTTTGGTTCAAGTAGTTTTTGTAGTTTCAGGAGAGATGGCGTTATAAATTTAGTTCATATCCTGGAAATAGATGTCACTAAAGATAAAGTGATTTCAGATAATAAGGATGCCACACCTAAGTCCTTTGCCTGAAATAAATCATATTTAGGTTCGTGCATGAACGGGGCTTTTAAAACTACTTTTATACAGTTAAATATTTTTTAAAACAATAATTATCTTACAAAAAATAATTAGGTATTTTATTTTATTAATTTCTTTTAGTTCGCTAAGGGAGTTCGTTCGCGCGTCACAAGTGATAGACACACAATTTATAGCTCCGTCGATTTAAATCAAATCGTGTTTAAAAAAGCGTCGTCACCGATATCCATTGGCACAATTAAGTCGACAATAATATTCTCTCTATAATAAGTTATACCACACTACAAAATATATCCGCGTTAGTGAGATAACATCAAATTCATCTCAAGTTCGAACGGTAATCCTCACATCTCCTACCCTGCGCTGCCGCTTGTTTTTGTTGTTCCGTCTCATCGGCGAGCTGAGCGGCCACTACTCGCGATCCACGGCAGCTACATTACACCGCGACGACCACGACCCGCGGCAGACGGCGGCTACTACTCAGGATCTGCGATAACAGTGTGGCTGGGTGCGAACAAACTTCGAGGTACGTTTTAACAGCTCAAGCTTAAGAAAGACCGGGATAGCAGATTAATTCATTACCTAAAAATATTGGAGATTTTAACCACACCACGATGATTTGTACAATATGCAACAAAACAATCATGCTAGGAGAGCAAATAGTATGCGTAGGATGCAAGGGTCATAACCACTACAGCTGCCATAATATAACGAAGACATGCTTTTTACAGAACAAAGCCAAGTTGTTGAAAACATGGCTTTGTCCTAGCTGCTCACAGATCACTCAGCGAAGACCCATAAGAGACGACACCCCTATACGTAGGCCTCACGATCAGCAGAAAGAAAATATCTCTTCCGCAATGTCGGAAACACAACCAAAACCATCCCAAATAGAAGGAAAACCTGAGTCGCAAGATGACAAACAAGAAAAAAAATCTGAAAATGTCACACATAGAAGAAAAAACCATTTTACCTGTGATTCTGACTCGGAAGACATTAGCTATTTAGGAGATACAATTAACAATGAAAATTCAGGGACTACAGGCCTGCAAAAAACAATAACCCTGGAAATCTTAAGCGACTTAATCACCCAAAAACTAAAGGAAAACAACAAATCAATAACAACACAAATTCAAAAAACAATGCAAGAGGAATTAAATAAAGCTATTAGCAGCATAAGAGAGGAATTCAAAAAACAATTTAAAATAGTGGAGATACAAAACAAAGAAACTAAAGATAAAGTGTTACAACTAGAGAATAAAATAAAAATACTTGAAAATGAAACTGAAGTAATGAAGAAAGAAATTAAAAAAATAGAAGAAAAAACATATCATCAAGATGTCACAAAGACATGTGAAAATAGCGACAGAAAAGTTGTGATATACGGGCTGAATGAGATATACAAAGAAAATGAACGAGACCTCGACAGAAGAATCATTAACTTATTCCGAGAATTCTTCGACATAGACCTGCATGGATATATAGAAGAAACATATAGGATAGGAAGATACATCAATAATAAAACCCGGCCACTTGTCATTGAACTGATCAGCAAGAGAATGACAAAATACCTAAAGGAAAATGCACACTACTTTCAAGGAACAGATATCAACATAACAGAACATCTAAATGAGAAAGACAGAAAAGCACGAATTATATTAAAACAAGAAATGCTCTTAGCAAGAGCAAACGGATTACATGCAGTGATACGAAACAACAAATTATTTATTGAAAGGAAACAAGTCACCAACAACGAAAACACAAAAGAGACACCGACAACGACAACTTCATTTCAAGAAAATAGATCAAAAAGCAGCAACGAATCCCAGCAGAATAATAGAACATTTCATTGATTCAGACAATAATTTTGAAATAATGTTCCAGAATCTCCAAAGCCTCTACAACAAACAGGATACCATGGAAGCTTTTATGGACAATAATCGAAACGTATACAAGGCATACGGAATATCAGAATCTTGGCTTACCAAAGAGAAATTAAAATATATACAATTCAACCAATACAAAATTGCAGCCTCGTTTTGTAGGGAATTAAAACGAGGTGGTGGTACATGCATAATTATCAAAGATCATATCGAAAGCATTGACAGGACCGATGTAGCTAATTTGTCAGTAGAATATGTTATAGAAGTCTGTGCTACTGAACTAATAGAAGAAAATATTTTGATTGTAACGATGTACTGGAACGGAAGAGAGGAAGAAACATTTTTTAAACATTTAGAAAAAATACTCCATCACATAAAAAATAAATATGATAAATTAAAAATAATATTAGGAGGTGACTTTAATATTAACATATTGCAAAAAAATACAAAAACAAATAATTTCTTAAATTTAATGAAGGAACATAATTTTTTTCAACACATAAATCACCCTACACATGTAACTCCATCTATATCTTCATGCATAGATTTAATATTTACAAACTTCAAAAAGGGAATAACACATACAAAAGTAGAAGATTTTGGACTTTCTGACCACGCCGCAACAATATTAGCCTTACAGACATCTAGGACGAGCGTTCAAATACAATGGAACATAAAAAAAAGATTATTTCATAGTAAAAATATAGAAAATTTCAAATCTAAGCTAAAATCAATAAACTGGCATGATACTATAAAACAAGATAATAATGTTAATGAAAACTATAATTCTTTTAACGCCACCTTACTACAAATCCTAAATGAACAAATCCCAATACAAAATATCAAAATAAATAAAATATTTAAAAAACACTGGCTAACTATAGGTATTAAACAATCAAAACAAAAGATTACTAAAAATTTTTTCAATGCAAGCTAACAACGAAATAATAACCAAATATTATAAACACTACGAAAAGATACTTAAAAAAACTATCGCAACTGCAAAAAAACTGCAATATATAAATAAAATTAAAAAATCTAATAATAAAACTAAATGTATGTGGAGTATTATAAATGAAAGAACTAACAAAAAATTTAAAAAGGAGAAAAATAATATAACCTTACAACTAGACCAGACGCGAATTACAGATCCGAAACAAATAGCTAACTTATTTAATAATTTTTTCTCCTCGATAGGCAACACACAAGACCCTAAGAAACCCGTTCGAAAAGGATATTCCGTTATTCAACCTACGGAAAATTCAATGTTTCTAAGACCGGTAGAAGAAAAAGAAATTTTTAAAATCATCAAGAACCTAAATGATAAAAATAGTCATGGCTTTGATGAGCTTCCCCCATCCTTAATAAAAAAATGTGCAAAAGAGCTAACTGAACCGTTCACTATGTTAATAAATCAATCATTCAAGGAAAGCATCTTCCCAGATAAACTTAAAGTAGCTCTAATAAAACCATTACATAAAAAGAACAAAAAATCTGACCCTAACAATTACCGACCCATTGCATTGTTACCCACAGCGTCAAAAATTTTCGAAAGAGTTATGTTTAACCGTATCTACTCATTCTGTGAAAAGTTCAAGATATTTGATGAATGTCAATATGGTTTTCGGAAAAAAAGATCTACAATAACAGCAGTATTTAAATTTATTCAAGAAGCATTAGAAATAATTAATAACAAAAAATATGCAGTCGGTTTGCTGCTCGATATGTCGAAGGCTTACGACAAAGTTCAAAATAAAATCCTTTTGAATAAACTATATGGCATAGGAGTTCGTGGAGAAGCACACGCATGGCTTGCTTCCTACTTAAAAGACCGAGAACAGTCAGTAAAAATTGAGTTTCACAACTACGAGCTAAAACAAATTGAAAAGATAAGGTCAGAAATAATTGTTAATGCATCTATTCCACAAGGCAGTGTTATTGGTAGTTTATTATTTTTAATATATATCAACGATCTACCCAAAATTTTGGACGACTCATGTATTTTATTCGCGGACGATATCTCTCTGCTCACATCATGCCAAGATAGCACAATTATAAATTCAAAATTACATACTATGCTTTTTGACACGAATGAATGGCTAAATAAACACAATTTAGAAATTAACTTCCAAAAAACAAAAATTATTACTTTCCACCCATATCAAAAACGCTCATTAAACATAGATATATCGTTTAATGGGTTTAAAATAGAACAAGTTGATAATATATCATTGTTAGGATTAATTATAGATAAGCACATTAATTGGAAAGCACATATACAAAAAAATAAATCAAAATTGTCATCCTTCGCATACGGTCTTCGAGAAGTAAAAAAAACAACTAATGTGCAAACAGCCCTCTTAACTTATTACGCATACGCTTACGCCTGGCTGTCGTATGGAATTATAATGTGGGGTAACAGTACAGACGCACCGCAACTCTTCACCCAGCAAAAAAAATTGGTTAGAATAATGGCAAATATAGTGAATACCGACAGTTGTAAACCATATTTTATAAATTATAACCTACTTACCTTAACATCTATTTACATATTAGAAATTTCAAAATTTGTCAGACAACATAAAGAACTTTTCATAAAAAAAGAAGATGTCACTATAAGACCCATAAGACACAAAAATAAATTGTTATTACCCACCTCTCGAATGCAATTACACTCTTCCAGTACACTGGTAATGGCTATAAAAATTTATAATAAACTCCCAAATCACCTGAAAGAATTAAATAACGACTACAGTTTCAATAAAGATTTAAAGAAAATACTAATTTCAAAATGTTATTATACGATAGAAGAATATTTAAAAGATAGTATAGATGAAATGAGATAAATAATTGTATAAATGTAACTTTATAAATATAATCAATTAAAATTGTATGATAATTAATTAATCAAATTAAATTAAAATTAATGTAATACATACTTTTATATAGCACTTTAAAATGTTGCGTGCCCTACAGGGTCCACAAAGATCTTATCAAATAACTGTTAAGTTATAATGTTACAACCTTGAAACTTGTGGAATGCAATAAAGTATTGAGTATTGAGTATTGATACCTACTGATGATGACGAGGACATTGATATTTTGTTTCACTGATATCTTATTATTCCGCACAAGATCAGGTGGGTGTTAGATTATGAAACATTTAAGTGAATAAACATTTTGATTCATACGTTAACATTTTAATTTTGCATATTTCGTAAAAAGTTGGCATATTTTCGACATCGATCTCGCACATTTTGTAGTTTCTGAGTTGGCAACACTGAACCTAACCTAGCAAAACAATGGTAGCCGTGGCGTCTGCGCTCGTAAAAGTAAATAAATCTTTTCTTTGCGTCTGCGCTGATACATTTGGCTCCTGTTTTTTATTTAGTTTTTGGATTGCTGTTTTCCGTTGAGTTGAGCTATTGTTCCTCCGGCTATTACATCCAGAAATTGCGTTAAGAAAAAGGACTCTGTGTTGGTACAGACACAAGGAATTTGAAAGTCGACGGTGGCTGTGCACTCCCAGCACAGAATTAATAAATTTAATATCTCAGATGCAAGACATCATTGACCACATTTTGAAAAAGAGAATGTAAATAAACCAAATTTAAAAGAAGTCATTATCATTAGAACTGCCTTGATTACACTTGTAGATTTTAATTTTATTCAGTGTGTGGAACATTAAGAAAAAGTAACCGATTATTTAATCAATACGGTGAGCAGGTTTTTTATCTTCCACTATTGTAAAAATATAAATAAGATTTTAACCGGGAGGAGGGACGTCGATGAAAATGAAAATTTTAAATATCAAATAAAAGCCAAAAAATACAATCAAAAATGTTTTAAAAGAAAGAAATAAAAAATTGATTTAACTTGGAGTTTTCTTTATTTAAAAACTAGAAAATAAATCTACAAATAATCAATTTTTGAACCTATACGGGTACCTATATAGCGTATTTGCGTATAGCTATGTTTATATGGTAATGTAGTAATGAAACTTGATATCAGATGGCGCTAGTTACGCATTACCGATTTTATAGTCGGAGTTTGGTCTCTATTTAGGTAATGTACTCTGTGGCGTGGACTGAGCGACAAACGACGCGCGCTCGGCCGCCCGCGCAATGACCTTCATCGCCCCCCGCGGATCACCCCTCCCCGTGTGCTAACTTCGCTCAGAGCGCTCTTCCTGCGCCTACTTTTGAATAAATCACTAAACCAAAATCGAATAAACCACGAAGTTTGCAAGAAGTTGTTATCTTCTTTTAATCGAGATTCAATCATTTAAATAGTTGGAATTAAGTAGTTGAAAACTCACTAAATACACATAATGATTTTAGGCAAAACTGAACCCGTTGATAAAAAAAAAATTATATATATGTAAAAGTCATTAACATTACTTACTGTGCGATCGTGATAAACTTGGTATTGCATAAAGTAACTAAATGCCATAAATTAATATTATCGAAACTTAAATAAGTCCTTTATGCTACATAATGTTTCGATAATATTAATTATAAGGTGAAAATGAATTCTTTCAATTTTTATTAGCTGTTTTAGAGAAAAAATACAATTACAAAAAATAACTTATGTGGCTTAATGATTCTAAGCGATTTCGTGTATTCCGGAACTGCAGTTATCGACTTTACGGCCTAGGCCGTAACAGCTAAAATTGATTAGATAGAAATAAATGATTGCATTTTGTAGAGGATGTCAAAATATGTCCATACCATTAAAAAAAGCAGTTAGTGATTTTTTGCAGTTAATGACTTCTTGCAATAAGCCGACGATATACCCAGTTTGAAATAAGCAATTCGTTCTTATCCAACCCCAAATAAAACCTGATTCGCAACAGTTTTTTCCAAAGAACCTCTGCGCCTGACTCAGCCAAGTACACAGTACGAATCCAACGAAACAATTATACCCAATTATTCTATTAAATACCATTATAAAAGAGAAAAGTTAAAACATATCAAAGGAAACGTCCGACGCAAGACGCTACGCCGCTCGCGCCGTCCATATTTATCTGACTAATTGAATATAAAAAATACATTGAGGTAAGAATAAGCACTTTCATAAACAAATCGGTTCGTTATAAGTATAAATGCAGGATGGGTGACCGCCCCGTGACTAATGCTAGTGGCATTTTGAAATGAAATGAAAAGGTTTTATTCAAAGCAGCACAGAAACTGCGGCTTAATGAACGTTACAATTCAAACTAGGTGTCCATTTCAAAATCTAGATCATTTTGGAGAAAAAATGGACAAAAAAACTCCAAACTTAGTGGAGCGGTTTGTGTGCCCTTGCTACTTAGGGGTTTAGTTTTTCTACCTAGACTTTGAATTTTCTGGGTTTTTAAAAATAATACGACCACTTGCGGGATGGAAAATATTGCGATTGTAATACGTGTCACAAAATTCGAGGAGAGAGGGTTTGGGAACAAAATGGAGCCAATCACACGCGAGATCACGTCACTTATGCGGATATCTATTGGTCGACGATGCCGTGATAAAATTGGTGGTTCATTGCGATGCTGATAGATGGCGCCTAGATCGACAATGGTCTATTCCACAATGCTCCAACATGCCCCCGGCCTTGGAAGTAGTGCTTTCAACGTCTTTATTGCAACGTAGTCTCCTCTGGCTCCACTAGTGGGCATATCTTTGCGTACACTCGCCTCGTAATGCCTGTAGGTGTCTGGATGTCAGCAACTCGTGAAATTCCGTCCTTGCCGGGTATAGTGCAGATGATTCGTCCCAACTGCCACTTGAGAGGAGGGAGATTATCGTGCTTAATTAGAACCAGGGTGTTTGGTTTGAGCTCCGACGTATTCTCTCTCCATTTGGCGCGCGTCTGCAGCTCCGAAACGTATTCATTGGCCCAGCGTGACCAGAAATGCTGGCGTATCTGCTCTATATGCTGGTAACGGGACAAGCGATGCGTAGGCGTATGCACCAAATTGTCACACGCAGGAGCAGTTATTGGCCGGCCGATGAGAAAGTGAGCTGGACTTAGCGGTAGAAAATCACGGGAATCTGAGGAAAGAGGGGTCAAAGGTCGGGAGTTTAGGACGGCTTCTACTTGCGCTAACACCGTGCTAAACTCTTCGAAGGTAAGGTGCGCGTTACCTACCACCCTGCGTAGGTGGTACTTACACGATTTAACCCCTGCTTCCCACAAGCCACCAAAATGAGGAGAGTACGGCGGAATAAGGCGAAATTTTATATTTTGACTATGAGCAAACTCCATTATTTCCGGACTACACTTGGATAAGAAATCTGTGAATTCGTTCATTAACCCAACGAAATTCCTGCCATTATCCGAGAACAGTTCTATGGGTTTGCCACGACGAGAAATGAAGCGCTTTAACGCCAAACAATAAGCGTCCGAGGAGAGGTCACTAACGAGCTCTAAATGTACAGCGCGCGTTACAAAACATATAAATATACAAATATAGCCCTTAACGGTTCTAGCACCCCGACCCTTGCGGTTGAGAACGAGCACTGGCCCAGCGTAATCTACGCCACTGCGAAGGAACGGAAAACTGGGAGTAATACGCTCCTTGGGTAAATTTCCCATCAAAGGATTTAAAGTTTTACCCCTGACACGCTTGCAAGTGACACAATCATGTACCACCTTTCTGGCCAAATTTCGCCCCCCTAAAGGCCACCATGACTCCCTTAAATTAAATAAAAGTGCCTGTGGGGCAGCATGAAGCATTTGTCTATGTTCGTGTCGAAACAATAAATTAGTAAAATAGTGTTTGCTCGACAGCAAAATAGGGTGTTTTTTGGCGTAACTAAATTCAAGGGAGTTGTCCAGACGACCGCCAACGCGGATAACTTTATCATCATCAATGAATAAATTTAATTTGGATAAATTGTGCTTGCGTTTCAATTTACTGTTGCCTGTCAAAACCTTGTGCTCACATGAAAATGACTCCAGCTGCGCTAATCGTATCAAAGTTTTTTCAGATTCTTTCAACTCCTCGAAACCAAGAACGCCCGTAAGCCGGTCACTTTTATTGCGCGTGTTATAAATAAACCGTTTCATATATGCGACGGCGCGAATCATGCGTGTGAGCTGAGAGAACCTACTGAAAGGGAACCATGAACATTGTGAGTTTGGGCTGGTTGTTACGCAGGCCACAGTGGCATGCTTCATCTCTGGTAAATTGTCGTTACAATGGATACCGTTTGAAATGCTAGCACTGCTGAACCCAGGATCATGAAGAAAGGCCGGGCCAGTCCACCATAAAGCGGAATTAGAAAGGTCTTCCAAGCCGGCACCGCGTGAAACCAGATCGGCAGGATTGTCCTTTCCACTCACGTGACGCCACGGGAGTTGTTTGGTAAGTTCATGAATCTCAGCAGTCCTATTCTGAACGAAAGTTTTCAGCAAGTTAGGAGCCATTCTCAACCATCCTAATACAATAGTCGAATCCGTCCAGAATACGACGTTAGCAAACAGACAACGCATTGAGCTACGTACTTTATCATAAAGCCTAGCTCCGAGCAGAGCACCGCACAATTCAAGCCGCGGAATGCTCACTGGCTTTAATGGCGCGACTTTACCTTTAGAGCAAAGTAGCCTAACTACTATTGACCCACTATCATTCACAGTGCGAACGTAAACACAGGCGCCGTACGCTGTCTGTGATGCGTCGCTGAAAATATGCAGTTCTATATAGCTAGCACAGGTACCTATAGCGTGACGCGGAACCCGGATTGTATTAAGCAGTGATAACGACATAACAAACCGGTTCCAGGCGCGCGTGACGTCACTAGATACTGCATCGTCCCAGTCAATTTTCAGCAGCCATAACCTTTGTAGTAAAACCTTTGCGATCATAATAGTCGGGCTGAGAATACCTAACGGATCAAATATCTGTGACACATTAGATAATATTTTGCGTTTTGTGACCGGTTCATTGTCGTTCTCAAATTGTGTTTTGAAATGAAATTCGTCAGTTGAATGAAACCAGCCAATGCCTAATGTTTTTGAGTGTGTGTTTTCACCGAGTGATAACGGTTTCAGCTCGTGCGAACTGTGTGAAGTGTCATGGCGTGGAAAATTATAAATCCACTTCCGCAGTGGAAAACAGCCAGCTTGCAATACTGCTGCAGTTTCATCACAAAGCTGTATTAGTTGGTCCTTATCGTCGTGCCCCGTGATCATGTCATCTACATAAAAATCTTCGCTAATTATCTGTTGCACTTGAAAGTTAGTACAGTCAGCCGCTAACTGTTTTAGGCATCTTACACTTAAAAAGGGCGCGGAGGCTGTGCCGTAGGTAACTGTATTTAATTTATAAATACTTATCGGCTGCGATGGCTCATCCCGCCACAGAATTAGTTGGAGGTCGCGTTGCTGCTGGTCTATCAAGACCTGACGATACATCTTTTCGATGTCAGCGCATGCTACATAACTGTGCTGCCTAAAGCGCAGCAAAATGGCCAGCAAATCACCCTGTATAGGTGCGCCGACGGACTGTAAGTCATTCAATGAGTTTCCTGAGCTAGATGCAGCACTCGCGTCGAAAACTACACGTAACTTGGTAGTGGTGCTGTGCTCTCGGAGTACGCCGTGGTGCGGCATGAAATAGTGGGGATTTTCGTAGGTGGTGACACGACACATATGACCTAAGTCTTCATATTCGTGTATGAAGTCTGCGTATAATTTTTTAAAGCTCGGTGAGCGTTGTAGGCGCTTTTCAAGCGCTAAGAACCTACGTTCAGCTTGGGAGAACGTCTCGCCCAAGGTGTCGGGTGACTGCTTGAGAGGCATGTTCACTACAAACCTTCCGTCGTCATTGCGCGTAGTTGTACGAACGAAATGGTCTTCGCAAGCTAGCTCATCATCAGTGCGCGTGCCCTTATCCCTAGGTAGCTCCTCAAGCTCCCAGAACAATCTGAGTTGCGTATCTAACGATTGTGTGAAATTGCACTGGATTGGCCCATCGTTGCGCGTTTTATAATTGATGGGACCCGAAATAATCCAGCCCAATTTCGTGTTTTGTAAAAAGGGCCCGTTGGGTAGCCTCATTTTACCTTCAGTGAGAAGATCCCAAAACATATCGGCCCCTATCAAGAGGTCGATATATTTTGACTCGAGAAAATGCGGATCAGCCAGCTGAATGTTGTCTGGAATACAGAACAATGTGCGTGATTCACAAACAGCTGGCAGCGGTGACGTAATGTGCGGCAATACGAAACACCGTAAGGAAGAAGTGTAGGTATTAAAGCGCGATTTTATCTCGATATCACAGATTTGCGTACATTGTGTTATCGAGTTACCTACACCGCAAATTTTGTGAGTGGACTGTATAGTTTGCGCATCTAATTTGTCGCATAGTTTTTTTGCAATGAAACACCGTTGGCTTCCATTGTCTAAAAGAGCACGCGCGGTATGAAAATTGCCATGCTTATCTATTATCTCGACCATTGCAGTGGATAGTAAGATCGATCCGCTTTTATAGTGTGCGCTTTGTGATTGTGTGTGTGCTTGATTGACATGGATGGATGTATTTTTCTTATCGCTACTTGAAGGGACCGAGGTGGGAGCTGCCGCCACCGCCGGCGAGTTGTTTCCCGCTGCAGCCAAAACCAGTTCCTTATTAGCGATCGACGAGTGCATAGAAAGGGAATGATTTGCTATTTCGTCGCTATGAAGGAGTGAATTGTGTCTTTTATCGCATTTTCTGCATGGCCCAAATCGACAGTTAGGCAATGAGTGACCCGCGCGTAAACAATTAGTGCATAGCTTATTATCGTTGACAAGCTTAAGCCTCGACTGCAAGTTTAAATCTAGGAATCTTTGGCAGGCATACAGTGAGTGATTCGCATTGCACAGCAAACAACCTTTCCTTGGTCGGGCCTGACTATTGTCTTGCGGTTTATTCGTAGAAACGTTACAGTGTGAAGACGTATGATTATTTTTGTGTGACGTCTGTTTATTTTCTTTGGCGTGAGACACTATCAACGTTTCTAACATGTCGGCCCTATCTTTGAGAAAGGAAATAATGTCGGACACCTTTAGGGATGTTTTTGAGTCAGTGCTAGATAACAGAGTGCCCTTAAATTGCTCCCATTCGCGCTCAGTGGTCTTATCCAATTTCGACCCAATAATGAATATAATTAAAGTGTCCCAGGAGTCCGTGGGCTCACCAAGGATCTTCAATGCGCGAAGGTTTTTCAAAAGTGTGTCGATGAGCTTTCGAATCAAACTAGGCGACTCTTTAGCCAGAAGAGGGAGATTAAATAGCGCCCTAACATGATTGTGCACCAACAAGCGGCTATTGTTATAACGATTCAACAACAATTCCCATGCAATCGAGTAATTATTGGCTGAAAATTCCAATGACTCAATGACTAACTCGGCACTACCCCTTAGTGAAGATTTTAGGTAGTGGAACTTTTCTATATTGTTGATCTCCGTGGAATTATGAACAAGTGAGAGAAAAGTGTCCCTAAACTCCAGCCAGTGCTCGTACGACCCGTCAAAGGAAGGCATGGAGATTATAGGCAACTTGACGGACTGTAACTTAGTGCGTGTGTTAGAGTCTTTAGTGGCCTCAGCTGTGCCGGCAAGCATGAACTGGGCTTTAGTGACAGCTTGGTAATAAGCATCCTCAAACGATTCTCGGTAAGTAGCTTGTTCATCTAAATCACAGTCGCGGATACTCTCTTCTATGCTAGATTGAATCTCGTTAAATTCTTTGAACAAATCTGCGATTCCTTGCGTGCGTAACTTTATGTCGATACAATTTTGAGCAGTTAAATCGCCCTTATAGGACTGTAAATGAGTAGAAAATTTAGTTAATCGGCCCTTTACAATGCCACGTTTTCTTATAAGATCACGAATTAACTTTTCTACTCTTGCATCGTCTGAATATCTAGCGGGCGACTTATCGCGGCTTGAGTATGAAGCTACGGCTATTGTATCCGTACTCATTTTGGTGGCAAGTAAGAAGTGGAGTACTCACGTGCAAGCAGCAGGCTACGAGGGTGGCAGGTACTAGCGACGGCACCATGCGACTTGTAGGCCGGTTACACAGAAATCCAGTTGCGCGTATTTACTGAAACCACGTTCATAAGCACGGTATTAGACAAAAGAAGAGGAGAGGGTTGGGAAAGGAATGGATGGTTGATCCTACCGAAAGTCAATAGATGCTCGACTTCGCGTCTTCCACCAGTCCTGGTCCTCAACGATAAAGCGTAGTTTCCTCTTCACGGGTCTCCAGGTATCGTATTATCCCAAGGTATTGCGCTTCCAGTAGCTCCAAGTAGGTAGGTACGGACAGATAGCGTGGTCCGTGATCCAAAGGTCGCTGAATTGCGGGAACTATTTGTAGAATCCGGGTGCGGAGGTCCACATGGAGCGGTTTGTGTGCCCTTGCTACTTAGGGGTTTAGTTTTTCTACCTAGACTTTGAATTTTCTGGGTTTTTAAAAATAATACGACCACTTGCGGGATGGAAAATATTGCGATTGTAATACGTGTCACAAAATTCGAGGAGAGAGGGTTTGGGAACAAAATGGAGCCAATCACACGCGAGATCACGTCACTTATGCGGATATCTATTGGTCGACGATGCCGTGATAAATTTGGTGGTTCATTGCGATGCTGATAGATGGCGCCTAGATCGACAATGGTCTATTCCACAATGCTCCAACACTTAGTCTTTTCAAAGTCCTTAATTAACATAGTTTACATAATTACTATAAAACATAGAACTCCGAGCGCGTCAATCCGTTGGTGCCGGCTGTCATGTAATGGCAGTCGTTAAGCTATGTCAAGACCCGTGCCCCTGCAGTGAGGACATAGAAGGGTTGATATCGATAGGTAAAAATACCACTTGCTAACGGCGTAGGAAAACATCGTGAGGAAACATCAGTGTTTGAGGTGTTTCAATACCGCTTGAAATTGCCAATACACGGTGGACACCCGTGGTAATTGGGATCATACTCTCTCTGTAAGAGAAGGCCTGTACCCTGCCACAGGACGTATTTAGGCTACATAAGAAAGTAATAAAACTACAAAACTATCATTACTAACATTTCTTATTTAACCTAACTCGAGGCTGCAAGTGATGCAAATTATTTCAGCCAGATGTTGCTGCCTGTACGTCATACAGAGAGTATCGTAAAGAGGTTCGAAATTTCACTGATGCCGGTGAGTCGCCCATTGGCTCAGTTGGGAGAGCGCTGGCATGGTTAGCCAGAGGTTGCGGGTTCGAGTCCCAGCATGGGTGAAATTTTTAGCCTCTAAATAGGTTTTTAAAATAAATATTATGTAGCTTATAAAAGTCCCACAGTTGGGCACACATCTCCTAGAGATAGAGTGTGGGCTTACTTACTACGCGTGACAACTCAAACACACAGGTTTCCTCACGACGTTTTCCTTCAGTTAGCGAGTGGTATTGCTACAAAAACATCACAAATGTACTCGTAGCTTAGAAAACAAAGTCTTTGGTACATGCGCGCACGGTTGATTAACATTATCGTAATAAACAATGAATTGTAGTTTTGTGAAACGCAGCTAATACCGACGCAGTAAACGGCCGCACGCTTCCTACCTCTCTGCGGGAATCTTTGAAAACTCCTCAAAGGTTATACACGAGGTTTATCTGGAGTTGCCGCGGGTGTATTCGCAGGGTAGGTAATTATTATTCGGTGTACAATCAGCCAACAGCTCTATGGTCGGACGATGTGTTTGAGTCGGCAGATGGCCCGTGGATGCGAATGGTCTCAGATGGCAAAAGATGGCATGGTGGGGAAAAAGCCTATTCTCGCAGTAGACAGAGGAAATACATTCCCTAGTTTAAAATTTAAGAGTATTCACATGTATTGTTTTTTGGGAAAATTCGTGGACTTTAAGGCTGTTCTTCACTGGGGCGCGTTCAGTGCATGGATGGCTTGACCGTCTATGACTTACGCTTGTGGCATTTTTCCGAGCGGTTCCGTGCTTCGCAAGGCACTTTAAGCAGTTGGTTCCAGCTGCCGTCGATAGATGGCAGTCGTTAAACTAAGCTAGAGGCCTTAGGGCGGCTTAAAAACTTCTGACGGTAACACTAGTTACTAGTCTTGCAAGCCTCCACCAATCCGAATTTGGCCTATGGTGGAGTATGGCCTATACCTTCCTTTGGGAAAAGACCCGTGGCTTTCGGTGAGAAGACAATGAGTTGATGATGAAGGTTGTTCTTCTAAAGACAGGCGTTACAAAGGCGCTGGCTGGGACATACCCTTCGAAGCAGTGGTTTTGAATTTACAAGGTTGAGATCACCCTTTAAGTGTTCAACACCTATGCTAGGAGATCCCGCTCTTCCACAACTGTACACTTGATTTTTAACAACTTAAAGTTCTATCTGCACTCCATTGTGTGCAGCCGAAACATCTCCAAAAGAGCTAGAGTGCTGGTCCTAACACTAATAGCGAAACTGAGGTATTGCAAAAGAAGCAAGAAAGTAGAATTAATGCAGTAGAAATAGGTCCTTGAGAAGTATGTGTAGTGTTACTTTGAATGACAGGATACGCAATAGTCTGATTAGAGAACGTTGTCGACGGAACGAGGATGTAGTGACCAGAATTGAGACATTAATTTTGCGTTGGTTTGGACATGTGGAGAGGATGAAGGAAAAAAAATTTCCGAAACAAAAATGTACTGCGAATGTGAGTGGAAGGGCTGGTAAAAGACGCCCCAGGCGGACACGCATCAACCAAATAGGGGATGTCAGCAAAGGGGAAGTTAATAAATACCCGGAATCGGTGTGCGTGCGTGCAACGACTTATTAACGTTGATGAAGCGAAGGTGATCTGTCTGGATCGTGGCAATTGGCAGTCTCCGGCCGTGATACAGGAGTGAGGTTATGTATGTATGTATGTATGTATGTATGTATGTATGTATGTATGTATGTATGTATGTATGTATGTATGTATGTATGTATGTATGTATGTATGTATGTATGTATGTATGTATGTATGTATGTATGTATGTATGTATGTATGTATGTATGTATGTATGTATGTATGTATGTATGTATGTATGTATGTATGTATGTATGTATGTATGTATGTATGTATGTGTATGTTAAAGTTCTATAATACATTTATTGTGTATGTTTAAGTGTTTGTGTGTATGTGGTGTGTGTGTATGTGTTTTTGTGCGTGTGCGTATTATGTGGTTTTAGTGTTGACACTTGATCTTGTGAATAAATAATTGCGACTATCCCGCTGCAGTTGTATTGGATACGCCGTCGATAGATGGTATTAAGTGGACTGTATAGTTTATAGCGTCTACTTAACTGGTCTAAGCCGTGCATGGAATAAAAGGCTCAATAATTGGGTTTGCCAACGAGAAAAATATGTAGAAATGTAATGACAATGCAACGGAACAATAGACGAATGAATGTCAATTATGTAAAATGAAACCTCCTGCCGACGTAAACTCTATGATGGCGTAGACATGTATATTATGTTTTTATATATACCTAACTGTTCGCGCGAGAATCGATCGCGCGACGTAATCATGAATATGTGGTCATTCATTCATTATTCTGTCGTTCCGGTGCCGTCGCTCGTGCCGCTCGCTCGCTACTAATTTATCCATCAATCTGCATACACATACGCGCGTGATAAGTGCTCGAATTCTCGTGAAGTGACATTTGGTGACCAAAAAACTTTATCAGCTCAAAGAACAATATATTGACAATATTAGACTATAAGTGAACAGTGCAGGAGTGTTCTCCGTACGCTGGACGCATCAGCTCATCCATCACCGCTCATCATCTGCCCAACAGCTAAAGCGAGCCATCATCCACCATCACCAAGTAAGTCCATTCACATCACCTCCCATTCCGCTCTCTCAACCAGCCCATTGTGAGGTAGACCTAGCCGACATTGGCTAACTACCACCTAACTTTGTACAAATGCACGCAGCCTCCAATAGGAATCGAGATCACAACTTCCAGCATGGAAATACTCCTAGACGTGATACCGCTAGACCCACGAGGCACGAGACTTGAAATAAGACCAAGAGAAGAGGTTTGTAATGTTGTACATCTTTTATAAATAATAAAAAGTGGAACGACTTCAACTGTTGCTTTATTTGTAGATAGGTACCGTTATTTTATAATAAGAACAGAAAAACTGGATAAAAACGGATAAGCAGGTAAATAGTCAGATCTAGTCGATGGGTAATGTTGTAATGATGAAAAATGAGGGAAATTTCGAAATGTATGGCATAAATTAAATATTTGAAAATGATAGATAGAAAACATTTTTTTACATTTCCATACTGGCACATACATTGCTTCTGGCCTCACACTAGGATACCCTGTGTCGTGGGAACTAGAAACAACGACATCACAAACATGTAAACATCCAAGACCTGGGTTTTTTTTTTGTTACCAGCCGGGATTCGAACCCGGGACCTCTTGCATGGTAGGCAGACGCGCTACCGCTACGCCACAGAGGTCGTCAAAAGAAAAAGAAATATAAAGAATGGTGTAAAGAGGTTTGCACCGTTACAGGTTCATTTCGTAGTTTACTCTTTTATTCTCCAATTAATTTACATTCTCCCGTGGCCAACTGTACGCTGTGTATTGTTTGCTTGGATCTTTTGTTTTCATATTATTCTTTTGTTGTCCGACATTAGGGTCGCTGTGTTACATATTCTAATCTTGATTTGTTGGGCTATGTTTGCAGGTTACGTCGTTTTCGTTTTAAGATCCTGTGAGTACTTGTAAAATTATTGTTCATCTGTACTTGAACGTGGAAGCAAAACAACTATCGTGCTTTTTTTAAATTAGTCTACTTCACTGTCAATCTTTACTACAATCTACTACTCCAATCTACTACTACAATCTTCTCTCAGATAAAGAGAGAAAGAGGACGGGCTTTATACCCACACAACAATCAATCAATTTCTTTATTTGTAAACATTGGTAAATTATACAAGATGTTATGATGTATGAAAGTTTCTCTATGTTTTGCCTTTGGCGTACAAATTTAGGTTATCTTGTAATGAAGATTATGTTCAATGAAATGCCACTATAATTGTCACAATTATTGCAGTATACAGCATTCAATTAATGTATTAATAATAAAATAAAATGTCTTAGTGAGTACAAATGTCAAAAGTGCATGCCAATAAAACAATTTAGGAAATTATGGTTAGGAAAACCTTTGCCAAATAAGAATCAAAACACTTATATAAAACACTTACGTAATGTCAACAAAAAAAAAACTAAATTATACATTTTCATTTATTATACAGCGTTGGAGTGGTCCCTTCAACCATCTAGTGTGAGTGAAGATACCACTGAACGCTGTATAAATCATCTCATTAAGTAGATGCAAACAAGGCCATACATCCCCACAGCGGATTGGCAATTCCAAGTGCTGAGGCGCGTGAACACCTTAGACACTCAGGTTCCCTCACGAGATTAAATATGAATATGTTTATGTATTTTGTATTTGTTCTAGTGATTCTAACATTTTTTTCAATCTTCAGCAGGTTCTAGCTAAAGACAAGAAAACATTCGATATCAACCCTTGTATGTCCCCACTGCTGGGGCACGGGTCTCTTCCTGCATCGCAGGAAGGTTAGGCCATACTCCACCACGGGGGCCAAGTCCGGGTTGGTGGAGGAGTGTAAGACAGAGGCGGGTCTTACTGTAAGAAGTTATCAAGCCTCCCTTAAAGCTTCTGACACGGCTTAACGACTGCCTACATGACAGCCAGCACCAACAGCTTAACGTGCCTAGCGAAGCACGGAAGCGCCCGGAAAAAATGCCTCTAGCGGTAGTGACGGGACGGTCACACATCCTGCACCTGACCGCGCTTGTTGTTGCTTAACTCAAGTGGTTGACTCCAATCACTCGGTTCGACTAGGCCACGAGCGCTTCATTATAAATAAGTGTATGTCCAGAAAACATTCTTTCATTATAAATAAGTGAATGTCCATTTTCCTATTAGGTCATAGGGGTAACAAGATTGAAACGTGAAGTGAAGTATATCTATGTCATTACTTAGATTTAAGAAATCGTGGTTGTATTCTTTTTTCTGGTTGTGCAATAAAGTATTCTCTATGTATCTATCTATCTATATTTGTCACCGTGGAGGTTAGATAGCCAATGATACATCACACTTCTGTCTGCATTTACCAATTAAAACCTAATATGCTCAACTTGGTGTCCATTTCAAAATCCAGAACATTTAGGATAAAAACTGGAAAAAAAACTAAAACTCCACCTTCCATTATGCTTACGGCGAAAATAAATAATACAGAAAAATATACTTTATATTTTCAGACAAATTAAGTCTCTCACCTCTGAAAGAATAAAATAAAATAACCGGACGGAAAAATACCCAAATTAAATCTCAACCTGCCCATCTCAAAGCGATTATTAACTTTCCTTTCACTTAAGTCGTGGAAGAGCATTAAAATATCGTCAATAAATTTTATACTCGATGAAGTCCGTCATTTTAATTGCTATATTGATATGTTAAGAGGTTTTTCAGCAAACGGGCATTGGACTCGTTTGCCTGTGAATTCCTTTTGAAATATCAAATCCACATTTTCATCGTCATCAACCCATTATGTCCCCACCGAGGGGCACGGATCTCTTCCCCGAGGAAGGTATAGGCCATACTCCACCACGGGGGCCAAGTCCGGATTGGTGGAGGCAAGACTAGTGTCTGGTCTTACTGTCAGAAGCTTTCAAGCCGCCCTAAGGCCTCGCCGGAACCAACTGCTTAACGTGCCTTGCAAAAGCATGGAAAAAATGCATTGGACGCGCCCTGTGTTGCTTAACCTTCGTGATCGTTTAACATCACCCAGGCGGCCGGGGCTATGAGCAAAACCACATTTTGCAGTAATAATAATAATAATAATATGGATCTGGAAGAGATAGCTGTAATCGATAAGAGATAGCCAATTGTATAACATTTCATAGATTTCAGTGTCTATTTTGTTTGATAAGTTCTTTTAGTGACCACTAGATGTCACTGGTCTTTTCCTACATCGCGGTATGGTTGCATCTCGTTCAAGGTTATAATTATTATAGAGTTTTTATTTTGATAATCATCCTGTGAGCATCAAAGCAGTAGTAACCTATTATGGTTTTTAATTTGAATACGTGCAGTGCAAGTGAATTTCGTGGTTATATTCTATTCGCTGGTTGTAATTAAAACTATTAAAAGTTCTGTATCTCGATCTATCTATCTAATAACTTTTGCGTGACACAATCACTTGTCCTGATCCTAAACTGGGATACCTTCTACCATAGTATCCAGGTGAAGACATGACAACTACACCCAGGCAATTGCTCTAGCTTAGAAAGTAATCATTTAGGCCCTGTTCCGGTCAATCGACCCACATTCGTCCACATTTGTGGTCATTACACTCTTCTCGGTCCTCAGCTATACTCATCCAGCCACCAGCCGCCACACTGGTAGTCAGTTTACCTTTACTGTAACAGTAAATTATTAGTAAATCGAACACCAGAAAACACCAAATTGTTCGGAGTTATCTCCGAATTGTTCAGCAGAAAACTCCAAATTGTTTAACAGATAACTCCAAATTGTTCAGCAGATAACTCCAAATTGTTTAGCGGAAAATTACAAATTGATCAGAAATCAATAATTTATTTCAACGTAAAGAATTTACATCCATTTTGCTGAATGATTATTTATTTATTTAATATTTAGGAAAACTAATGACTAAACGCTAAACTTCATTATGTTAGCCATATTTGTGAAAATATTTAGTGGAAAAAAAGGAGCGGGAAAAAACTCCACTCGGACCATCTTCTCTAAAATCATGTTAAACTTAATACATCAGAGCCTATATGCTAAGATTCCATGATTGCCATCACTAACTTTTAAAGTCGAATGAATTTTGTTATAAAATTAGGAAAGATATAGTGCGACCAGACACACAAAGAGCACTCGTTCACGAGCATAACGCATAACGGTCAGCCATCACTAGTATCAACCATTTTGGTGGGAAATATAGGATACTTAATAAACCAGTAATACGTTTCCGTCGGGTAATATTTAATTATGACCGAAGATTTTTGCAAGCCAACTTCCAAGATATTTATAATTGGCCTTCAGTATGTTTAACTTGTAACGGTGCAAACTTCTTTACACAATTATATGTCTTTTTCTATCTATCATTTTCAAATATTTAAATTATGTCATTTTAGAAATTTTCCTCATTTTTCATCATTACAACTTTACCCATCGACTAGATCTGACTATTTTACCTGCTTATCCGTTTTTATCCAGTTTTCTGTTTTATTATAAAATAAACAGTACAAATAAAGCAAAAGTTGAATTCGTTCCAGTTTTATTATTTATAAAAGTTTTAGAACACGATAAACTTTTTTTTAATTCTTTGTTATGTGCTTTCTAAGTTTCTAAGTTTTCCCAATATTAAATAAGTGTTTATTTATCGCGTTGCCATGGTAACAATCCTCGTATGGATTTCGCGGCGGTAAAACTAGACTGTTAAATTTTTGCTCATTGTTTTGGATATGTTTCGCACAAGAAATTATAGAAGGTCAATACTCCAGAAGCTCCCGGGTCCCCGTCCGATTTTTCATATATGTAAAAATAAAATCGGCCGCCGTGTGGGGTGTGGAAAAAGTTGGGCCGTCATAGTTAAATACGTGAGTGACAAACTGACAAACGTTTTTTTTTCCTGATCGGTGTGTTGAATTAAAAAGTTTATTTTATTATTTTGACAGTGCCCCGACAGTCGGGCAATGGCCGCGCGATATTTTTATTGAACGATTGTTCATTGTGGATTCGCGATGTGTGGACATTCATTCCCAAAGTTGAATACAGTATTGACATAATCTAACTCGGCGTTAGTTTGAAAATAGACACTAGTTTGAGCGAGTATGAGATCGCTATAAAAGTGTTATCAAGACTAAACGATGTGCAGTCTGTTAGCTTTTAAAATATACCTTGACTACTATCGGACAGAATCGGATATGTTCGTGGAATAGAAATATCGGAACTAAAATGACACTTAATTAAAAAAGAAAAGATTTATACAGAGCAGGAAGTAGTATTACACTCGTGTGCTTTCGGCAAAAACCGAAACCTACTCTAGAGCACGAGGTTTATTCTAAAAGCTAACCGACTGTAATTTTGCTTTTTTAAATGAAATAATTGATATACGGCAGGCCCTGGTCTCTGGCTACCCCTCTGGGCTACAGGCGAGAGTTTATGTATGTAGTTAGCATCTCTTATTTCAGCTAGTTTCTTTTCGGTTAAGTAAAGACAAAATTGCTTTTAGCATTTGAGATGTGGTGCTACAGACGCATGCTTAAAATTAGCTGGACCCAAAAGATTACCAACGAGGAGGTTCTACGACGTGTCAGTAAGAAGCGCGAGCTTTGGGATACCATCCGAACGAGAAAAATTCCATACTTTTGGCATGTGTTTAGACAACCTATTTAGAGGCTAAAAATTCCACCCATGCCAGGATTCGAACCCGCGACCTCTGGCTATCCGTGCCAGTTTCCAACTGAGTTAACGGGCGACTCACCGGCATCAGTGAAATTTCGAACCTCTTTACAATATTCTCTACACGAATTTACGAATTTTTAGCCTCTAAATAAGTTTTAAAAATTGTCCTTAGCACGGGTTAGTGCATTTAAAAAAAAGTATAATTATGTGCTTAGACACCCAAGATACTGACTTCTACAACTAATAATGATCAGGAAAATTGCGGGAAAAAACGCGTAGGCTGGAGAAGAAAATACTGCTTGAGGAATTTTCGGGAATAGACCGGAATCGCAAGTGCTGCCGAGCTTTTTCGCCTTACGGGAGACAGAGAAAAATATAAATAGAATATTTTCGGGGCTTAATCGCGTAGTAATTTATTGCTATTTTACCTCGACGTTTCGACGATGTTACAGTCATCGTGGTCACGAGAAGACTGATGGCTGGCACCTGATGAGGTTTCAGACTACCCTCAATCATATTCTAACTATGTGTACAAGTCGCGAAAGTTTAAAATATGTAAGAGAAAAATATGCAGAGCTGACTGCCAACCTTCGTTAGTCGGAGAGGCCCCATAAGAAGAAGAAGCAACAAGGCCGCCAAGTTTACTCTGTTTCCATACATACTGTAGTACACAGGCCATCTCCACCTTGTCTGAGAGAAAAAAGTATGGAGCCAATCACCATGCGTGCCCTGAGGGTCGTGAATAATAATTTATCTGTACAGTCTATCATTTTTGCCTTGTGATATCAAGCCTTTATATGTCCCCACTGCTGTGTCACGGGTCTTTCTGCATCGTGGGAAGTTTAGGCCGTACTGGACCACAGGCCCAAGGTGGAGGATTGCAAGACAGTGGCGGGCCTTGCTGTCAGAAGCTATCAAGCCGCCCGTAAGGCATCCGATTTGACTTAACGACTGCCAGTTATGACAGCCGGTGCCAACGACTTAGCGTGCTTTGCGAATCACGGAGGCACTTGGAAAAAAGCCACTAGTAGCAGTCACGCGATGGTCTAGCACCTGACCGCGTCTGTTGTTGCTTAACCTTCGTGATTGATTCCTATCACTCGGTTCCACCAGGCCGGTTCCCGGTTTTCTACTCGCCTATTCTTCAAAGCCTAAAGTCAAGGGTCTTCAACCAGTGCTTCCTGCAAGTTATGACTTTCGGAGCTAAAACGTGGCTGTCGTTGAATCAACCAATAGCAACAAAGGCGCGCGGCCTGCCATAAAATGAAACTATCTGATTGGTCGATCAACTTGCCGCACATCCTAAATTTGGTCATCTGCGCAGGTACATCCGCGAGACTTATTTCTTGTGTAGCACTGTACAAACTATGAACTTAACAAGCGAACTCAAGCCTGCTCGAAAGGAGGTAGGTCTTACTGCTTCCAGTTTTCATAAGTGTGGGGGGGATTTAATTACTCCAAAGGCTATGGTCACTAAATTAAGGTGACCCGGGACTTTCGCCGAGCGCGCAGTTTCAGGTCGGACTTTCCTGCCTCCATTGTCCTCGGCAACTGGGTGACTTCTTCCGCACCAGCTGAGCAGAACGTCACGATAAAAGTTTTAGCGTTTTATTGGTTAGCGCCATCCCGCTCTGTTTCACTGCGCAAAGCGAGATACTGCTACCCGATAGTGAAATAAAACTTCTATCTCGATTTTGTGCTGTTTTTTATGTATTTTTAATTGTGAATTTTAACTCTCCATTATGGTTACGATACAACATAACCGTAAACTTACTATTGGTAGGTTTTTTATAAATCTTACTTATATTAATAGTACATAAAAGCATTGTTTACATTGTATGCTTACTGTTGCATTAATAGTGTGCGTAAGAAAGTTATAAGTTACAATTATTGTAAATAATTGAATTTAATTGAAGCGCTCATTGCCTAGTCGAACCAAGTGATTGGAATCAATCACTTGAGTTAAGCAACATCAGACAAAGTTAGGTGCAGGATGAGTAACCGTCTCGAGACAACTGCTTGTGACAATTTTCCGAGCGCTTCCGTGCTTTGAAAGGCGCCCTAAGACGTTGGTGCCGGCTGTCATGTAATGGCAATCGTTAAGTTATGTCAGAGGCCTATCGGCGGTTTGATAACTTCTGACAGTAAGGCCCGCCACTGTCTTACAATCCTCCACTAACCAACCCGGACTTGGCCCCCGTGGTCGAGTATGGAAGGTTACTTCCTGCGATATAAGAAGAGACCCTCGCCCAAGGGGTGGAGGGTAACAAGGGTTGATATCGACTAACCATAAAAAAGCATTTCATTGTAAACCGCATAAGACACTGTAAAAATGTGACACCGTTTTTGCTCAGGAAGAAGTGTCAATCGTAAGAGTTAACCTTGTTTAGTTACACCAAGGCTGGCCATGTACACGTGCCGGAAAGAGCTGAGTGGACAAGATGCGGCCCTCGGTGCTAATTTATGTGATTGGACTAAGAGCCAGTTTTGCATGGCAGGCTGGGTCATCCGTGCGTTTATTTAGGAAGAGTTTGTGCTTAAAAACGTCGGCTTATCAGTCCCATTGGCGTCTAAAATATGTCAGTGTGTATTTCTACTTTTAAGGGCTTTATGGTACTTTAGGAACATCTGAAAAACATCAAAAAATCAGTCTTATTGGTGTCAAAAAATGTATTTTTTTTTAACTTTAATTCCATTATATTATGTTTTTGAAAGGTCCTGTGGAATTGGAAACACTAACGGTATTATTTATAGAAACACTATCGATTCCATAAAATACTCGTCAGAGGCAGTTCAAGTAGTCTATAGTAAGAGCAATAGTGGCGGAGTAGTAGAACGTCGGCTTTCCGATCGGGAAGTTGTGAGTTCGAATCCTGGCAGGTAGCAGTGACTTTATTTTCTAAGCTATGTATAATTATACTATTTTTATTTTTAATGCAGTAACCCGTGCTAAGGACAATTTTAAAAACCTATTTAGAGGCTAAAAATTTCACCCATGCCGGGATTCGAACCCGCGACCAGATAGCCATAACGGATAGCCAGAGGTCGCGGGTTCGAATCCCGGCATGGGTGGAATTTTTAGCCTCTAAATAGGTTACAATATTTTTATTTTTAATGCACTAACCCGTGCTAAGGAACAAATTTAAAAAACCTATTTAGAGGCTAAAAATTTCACCCATGTCGGGATTCGAACCCGCAACCTCTGGCTATCCGTACCAGCGCTCTACCAATTGAGCCAATGGGCGACTCACGGCATCAGTGAAATTTCGAACATCTTTACAATATTCTCTGTATTACGTACAGGCAGCGACATCTGACTTAAGCAAATTGCATTACTTACAGCCCCGACTACCTACTTTGCAGTTAGGTTTAACATCGGAACGAAATTTCACTGATGCCGTGAGTCGCCCATTGGCACAATTGGTAGAGCGCTGGTACGGATAGCCAGAGGTTGCGGGTTCGAATCCCGGCATGGGTGAAATTTTTAGCCTCTAAATAGGTTTTTAAATCTAAATAGGTTTTTAAAATTGTCCTTAGCACGGGTTAGTGCATTAAAAATAAAAATAGTATAATCATGTGGGTACAGCGATATCATTCCGATGTAAAAACCTACCTGCAAAGTAGGTAGTCGGGGCTGTAAGTGATGCAATTGACTTTAGCCAGATGTCGCTGCCTGTACGTAATACAGAGAATATTGTAAAGAGGTTCGAAATTTCACTGATGCCGGTGAGTCGCCCATTAGCTCAGTTGGATAGAGCGCAGGCACGGATAGCCAGAGGTTGCGGGTTCGAATCCCGGCATGGGTGGAATTTTTAGCCTCTAAATAGGTTTCGATGTATAATTGTTTAGTTATTGTAGCAATATCACTCGTTAAATTTGACGAGAAACATCGTGAGGAAACCGTATATTCTAAAGTTTAACAGGTCTGAATTGTCTATAGTACACAGAAAAATGTCGTCGTCGTCGTCAGGCTACACTAGTCCACTGCTGGACATAGCCCTCCCCTAAAGAGCGCCACGTTGTGCTATCATAGGGGGCAATGCCCATAATCCCCACGCTGGGCATGCGGGTTGGGACCGCAGAAAAATGTAACCACAGATTATTTAAACTATCCCTTAACACTGTCTTAGAACAATAATGTTTTTATAAATAGGGCCATTAATGTTTTATCGTAAAAAAAAGTCTGTAGGTGTCTGACGCATTCAAATCTGAGGCATTCAACCTTGCAATTGCAGATCCGTGTTGGGCACGCGATTTAATTAAGCCCACGTTTTCTCTCTGAGAGAATGCCTGTTCCCTGTAGTGGGACGTTTGTAGGTTACATAAAAAATATTAAACGTGAGATACGACGAATTATCAGAAGCATTATTACTATTAGAAGTTACTACGCTGACTGTAAAACCGAAGGTCTCGGGTTCGATCCCCGGCCGGGTCAAACTAGGAAACGAACATTTCTATAGTTTGTCTCGGGTCTTGGATGTTATCTATATATTTATTGTGTTAAATCTATCGTCGAGTTAGCACCTAAAACACAAGTCATTTAGTTGTACTTAGTATAGGGCTAACAAGATCTGTGTATGATTTCAATAAATGTCCATGTCCATGAATATTTATAGCACTTTTTACCACTTAATATTTACATGTTCTACATCATTAAATTTAATTTTCAAAATTAAAAATTAATCAAAAGGCGTCGCAGAGCAATTTTGCCAGTTTAAAACGCCCAAAGCTGGGGCAGTTACTCTGAAATAGAAGGTTAATAAACATTTCGCGTCTGTACTACGTAATGGGTGTTTTACGATATTTATAGCAATACCCAGTCCATCACTGATTCAGGTTAGGTAATTAAATAATCCCGCTCTCATCGGCAGTTAAAATTGATTTGTTTTGGCACCTATTTTACAATTTATTGCGTCTAGACAAATATTTGAAAGAAAGCCAATGTACACGTGGGAGAAAATAGTGGAGTGGTAACTTCGAAACTAAGAACTTTTTAACTAAAATGGCCCCGTAACTACAAAATGAATGATTGTCTTGAATAAAATAAGATTAATAATAATAAACATTTATTTAATAAAAAAAAAAAGAAAACAGTGATCCATAGTGATGTTAGTAACTTAAAAACTAAAACTAAACTAAAAACTATGTTAGTAGGCTTAATAGGTATCTATCAAATATCTAATTCCACGTTCTTGTAAACCCATTTGGACAGCCTACACGTGATAAAAATAAGTTATGCTATTTTCCTCAAATATAAGCCATCCAAATGGTTCCACAAAATCCCTATAATAGCGTGACGACAGTATGAAATAATCAAAGATTTAAACATATTATGGGCAAGTAGGTACACACTAAAAGGAATTAAAACACTGAGTTAGTGTTGTTAAAAAATGAGATTAACCTATTACCAATATTTTCAATAAAATAAAAGATCATAATACTGCTTTTAGCCATTTTGACTGAAACAGCAATCACACCGCGTGACGTCACGCTTGAGAAATATTGGTAAACTTCACCCGTGCTTTGTTTGACGTTTGATGTTTGTTTACCTGGTCGTGACGACAGATTCGACGCCATGACGCAGCGAGCTGTTTTCCCACAGATTTCAAATAATTTTAGAAAAATGGCTTTAACCTGCATACAACTTTAGTTTATTACTGAAACGTTGATATTTTTGTAATCTATGGAAGAGGATTTAAAAATCTTTCGTTATGCCTATTTTAGGATACCTAAATAATGAATATGTCGCAGACAATTTTTATTCTTCCGCGTTTTAAAAACTGTGTCGTCCGCTTATAAATGCTGGCTGTTTTGAAATATTTAATAATATGCCACAACGTTGTTATTTTTTTTATTTATTCACTTTAAAAAGTAAACTTACAGGTAACAAGCACAAAGGTATAGAAAAAATCTAACCAGCCAGTTTCATTAGAATGACGTTTGCAAAATGACGCGACAAATGTATTTAGTTCTTTTTTTACCACGCTCTGCGCTGCTACTCAAAACAAGACAAGTTGCGTCGAGTTTTGTGATACATATGACTATTTATAACCTCTTCAAATAGAAGTACTAAGTTGGAAAGGTTAAAGTAATTCTGATTTGTCAAATCTGTGTTTTGTTATAGTCACTCTACTATAGCAATCAATGTCTAAATTTTGATAAATGGATGAGTTGCATGGCTCGATAGAATATTCTTTATTGTACACAAAAATTACAGTAACTAAAAGCAATTTCTTCCAGACTACCAAGAAAGGCTATTTGAGTTAACACCCTAGAACGCCTTAATAAAATTGCCTCGACCCATTTTAAAACTAACGGATTCAAGTGGGCTGTGCGGTAATTAAATCAGCGCTCTCAGCTGCTGGCAAATGTTCGATTGATAAAATTGGGTTCCTTATACCTTGTTGGTGCAAGTCACGTAGTGGTAAGAGTAAAAAAAATCAAATCATATGGCCGTTTCGAAGGAAAATTGGTTGAAGAATTAAATAATAATAAACATTCATGGCCTAGCTTAACTCAAGTCACTTGAGTGAGGCAACAGAAGGCGCGGTCAGTTATAGGATGTGTTTAACGAACGTTCATTAGTCGTTGCATGCACGCACGCCGGTTTCGGGTACTTTTTATCTTGCCCTTTGCTAACACGTCCCCTATTTAGTCGAAGTATATCTCCCTGGAACGTCCCTTAGCTAAGCTATCCACATTATTTTCCATATTATATTTGTTTCGTGTTTTTGTATATTTGAAGCGCTCGTGGCCTAGGCGAACCGAGTGATTGGAATCAATCACGTGGTTAAGCAACAACAGGCGCAGTCAGGTACGGGATGGGTGAACGTCCCGTGACTACCGCTAGTGGCATTTTTCCGAGCGCTTCCGTGCTTCGCAAGGCACGTTAAGCCGTTGGTGCCGGCTGTCATATAATGGCAGTCGTTAAGCCATGTCAGAGGCCTTATGGGCGGCTTGATAACTTCTGACAGTAAGGCCCGCCACTGTCTTACAATCCTCCACCAACCCGGACTTGGCCCCCGTGGTGGAGTATGGCCTAACCTTCCTGCGATGTAGGAAGAGACCCGTGCCCCAGCAGTGGGGCCATACAAGGGTTGATAACGATTTGTTTCGTCCATATTTCTTCCTATAACCTCTCCACATGTATTATAATATAGTAACAGTCTTCCGCGAGGAGCAAGCGCTGAAGCGCTCGTGGCATAGTCGAACAAAGTGATAGGGATTAATCATTTGAGTTAAGCAACAACAGGTGCGGTCAAGTGCTGGATGGGTGACCGTCCCGTGACAACCGCTAGTGGCATTTTTTCCGCCTGCTTCGCACGGCAAATTAAGTCGTTGGTGCCGGCTGTCACGTAGTGGCAGTCGTCACCCATGTTAGAGGCCTCATGGGCGGGCGGCTTCATAACTTTTGACAGCCTGTCTTACGATCCTCCACGAACCCGGACTTGGCACCCGTGGTGGAGTACGGCCTAACCTTACTGCGAAGCAGGAAGAGACCCGTGCCTAAACAGGGAGGACACAAGGGTTGATATCGATTATTTCACCACGAAGTCCAAGTCCGGGTTTGTGGAGGATTGTAAGACAGTGGTGGGCCTTACAGTCAGAAGTTATCAAGCCGCCCATAAGGTCTCTGACATGGCTTAACGACTATCATTACATGACAGCCGGCACCAACGGCTTAATGTGCCTTGCGAAGCACGGAAGCGCTCGGAAAAATGCCACTACCGGTAGTCACAGGGCGGTCACCCATTCTGCACCTTACCGCGCCTGTTGTTGCTTAACTCAAGTGATTGATTCCAATCACTCGGTTCGACTACGCCACGAGCGCTTCGAGCGAGCGCAATCACCATGCGGCTAGTTAATGCACCGCTCTCCCTTCCACTTGTTCAAGCAGAAGCAAGACATTAACACACCATCACCGACACCAATACTTGTGTGAGAAAATGCGCGACGCATTTCTCCGCATGGGCATGCCCATGCGGAGAAACGCCAATTTTGTCAGTCACTGCTCTCACGAAAGGCAGGTAGGCTAAAAAGCAGGTAGGCTAGAAAGGCAGGTAATTTTGTCAGTCACTCCTCTCACGAAAGGCAGGTAGGCTGGAACTCGCTCGACTGTGTCCGGTTTGACACGTCCTCCGCGACCCTGCCTTTCGTGAGAGGAGTGACTGACAAAATTACCTGCCTTTCTAGCCTACCTGCTTTTTAGCCTACCTGCCTTTTGTGAGAGCAGTGACTGACAAAATGGGAGTATTTTGAAACGCGCCTCAATCAGAACCATCTACCAGCCGCCAAGAAAGATACACCAATTCATGCGAAGTGTCAAACACAGGATTCCCTTACAAGAGGCAGGAGTATACAAGCTTGACTGTGAATGTGGTTCCTCGTACATTGGTCAAACCAAGCGTACCATAGCTGAGCGGGTGAAGGAACATATCGCGGATGTGAAACATAAACGCTCTGGTAGATCTGCAGTCAGCGAACATACACTTAGCGGTACCAACCACTTTATACATTTCGATAAAGTTAAGGTTCTAGCCCGAGAAGACCGTTTCTTCCCTAGAATGATACGCGAGGCAATAGAGATCCGCCGGCATCCAAATTTTAATAGAGATCGTGGTTGGAACATACCGGTAGCATGGGAACCAGTGCTTAAGTGCATGAGACCCCCTTGCTAGAAGTGTGACTGTAGAGTTAAAATTTTTATTTTCTATTAATAATCAGTATTTTTCAGTTCATGTAAAGTAATTAGTTTATAAATTTAATATTAACTTCAATTACTAATAATCAATATTGTTGACTTTATATAAAAATAATTGGTTTGCCTATTTTGGAACGTAACTTCATAATTAACTTTTGTAATTTTTGCCGAGGGTAGTAAACTAACCGTTAATGCTTTCTAAAAGACGCCTGTCACCTCAGTCATCCGGGACCACGGCACCTGAAAAAGTGCCGAAACGTTGGAAAATTGTAAAAATGTAATAAACGAGCATAAATCCGTGTAAAAACAGTTTTAATTATGTCTACTGCTCGTGTTAACCTTAGAAGATACTAAACATTTGGAAACCCAACAGGGAGGCCTAATGTCCTGCAGTGGGCGTCAAATGGCTGATGATAATGATGGACTACATAAAATGGAAGTGCTTCTGGTTTCTGAGGTACCTACACACAGTCACGAAAGATTGGTCGAATAATTATTAATTATACTATTTTTATTTTTAATGCACAAACCCGTGCTAAGGACTATTTTTTAAAACCTATTTAGAGGCTAAAAATTCCACCCATGCCAGGATTGAAACCCGCGACCTCTGGCACGGATAGCCAGAGGTCGCGGGTTCGAATCCCGGCATGGGTGGAATTTTTAGCCTCTAAATAGGTTTTTAATTATTAATTGATTGACATGTAACTTATAATTACGATTAAATATGTCTATGAGCTGTCTTACAATCCTCCACCAACCCGGACTTCGCCACCGTGGTGGAGTAGGGCCTAACCTTCCTGCGACACAGGAAGAGACCCGTGCCCCAGCAGTGGGGACGTACAAGGGTTGATAACGAAACGATTTCTATGAGCTGGTGACTGAATTGAAAATTTTGCTGAGTAAATTGTTAACAGTTAGTGCTGTCTCTTAGAATTTCTCAGAAAAGAGCGAGACAGAACGTTACTTAGCAAAATTCTTAATTCAGAAACCGAGCCTTTTCTTAAAATTGGCATGAAATTCGGAATTGGTAAACAGTTGGAATACAAAAAATGTGCCACAAACAACGTATAGGTATTACTTTGTAACGGTGCAAACCTCTTTACACCATTTTTATTTGTTTTCTGTCTATAATTTTCAAATATTTAAATTACGTCACACATTTTCAATTTCCCTCGTTTTTCATCATTACAACTTTACCCTTCGACCAGATCTGACTATTTTACCTGCTTATCCGTTTTTATCCAGTTGTTCTGTTTTATTGTAGGCTTGCCCAGCACCTATACCATCCTGACAGCTTAGTCGGCCTAGCCCACAGGAAAGACTAGTCAATACGTGCGGAGCCAACCAAGCCGCGGGTTTCCTCACGATGTTTTCCTTCACAGTTAGCGTGTGGTATTGCGACTACAAATTCGCAAATGTACGTAACTTTGAAATTAACCAAAGTCATTGGTACATGCCCGCACTCGGGATCGAACCTGGGACTCTCGCTTGCCAGTCCATGGTTCTACCCACTGAGCTACCAGAGCCTCTGTTTTATTATAAAATATACTACTAATCTACAAATAAAGCCACAATTGATGTCGTTCCAGTGTTTATTATTATTATAAAAGGTATACAACGTTTCAACTTATATGATTTTCCTTAATCAAGTCCTCTAGGATTAAACAAAAGTTTTTTTTTTTCAAAGTAAATCCCAAAAACTTGTAACTCGATTATTCCCGTTCATCCTCCTTCGTGGCAAGGAAAGGCGTATAGTCGCGGCCACAAATAACTCAAGGCGGGAGATTTGTTGTCAGTGTCGCCATCTGTTGTCGGGGCGACACGGCAGTAATGAAAGACGCTTATCTGCGCGACAGTACCTCACCCGGACGCTTATCTGCACGCCTGTACCTCACTCAGACGGATCGGATTAGCTTAGGCAACGCGGTGAGGGAAATTACAAGTTTCAATTTGGCACGCGTCTTAGTGACGATCGGGATAGGACCAAACATGTTTGCGGTGGTATCGTATTGAGAGACCTGCGGGAGGACCTGGATACGAATCCCGGTTAATGAAAGCATTTTTACACATTACACGACTTCCCGGACCAAAAGTGGCACTATGTTTCAGGGTTCATGTGTATACAGGATGGTCCAAACGGTGACGTGTAAAAAAAATTTAGTTTTCTCACATCCATATATACCCCATGTATGTTGACCGATTTTTAGTAGTTTAAGAATTATGTTTTATTAAAACATTTTCATGACTTTTTTTCTCGTTTTTATTAAGGATACCTGGATCTGAGGACACCGATGGGACCACCTTGTATAATGTGTGAGTCATGATTTCAATCAATCATAACCTGTAAACGTTTAAACCGACTAAGGAGTGCTAGGTATTACAAGGGCCGATTTCCGAATTGAGAACTTCACTAAGTAACGTATTGTCTCTCTCTTTGCTGAGAAATTCGAAGAAACGGCACTACAGTAAAGTATTTAGGCACTTAGCAAAATTCTCAATTCAGAAATTGGCCCATGGGATGGTATGCCAATCACTCTCAGCACTGAGAAGGAAATAGCTTTGACGTCTTTCTCTTCTGAAGTAGAGGGTCGCTACCAAACAAACTTTTACTGCGGAACTGGCCCATGATTTTGATCCTCAGTCATGAGACAACGACCAAGAAGAAACAAGGGGTAACTTGTTAGAACCGCATGCAACGAAAACATGTCGCCTGAGCGAGAGCCATAAACTACGAGTTGTGTACAATTTATTTATATTAAATCCGCGAAGCGTCTAGTTCATATTATGTTTATGTTTTCGTAACAATTACATAGATATAATAATTAAAAAAAACAAAACATGCTGCTTCTTCTTCAGGCTATATCAGTCCACTGCTGGACATAGCCCTCCCCTAATGAGCGCCATACCGCCCTGTCTTCAGCTTGCCGTATCCAGTATCTGCCGGCAGTTTTTCGCAGACTGTTAATTACATACATAAATACAATTTACATAATAATAGTGTAAGTGTTTTAGTGCCGTAGTGCTTTAAGTCGTTTTAAATTTATATTAAGACATTTTTCCTGCTTTAGACATTGTGTGCCCTAGTGCCTAGTGGTACCAAGCGAGTGATTTCCCACTCGAACAGCGATGACAGTTCATCAGTGCCGCACAAACGCGCTAGGACATTGAAAAGGAAATTACCCACTGCGGCCGTCGGCGAGGCATTTTTCCGTTCGTATTGTGTATCTGGTGTGCGTGAGGCTAGCCGTTGGGGTAAAACAATTTTTCATTTCTTATACTCGGAAAGTAGTGTTGTTTTGATCTGATTATTGGGTGGAAAATGCTGCTTTTCTCCATAGAGACGGAAAAACTCATTCAAATTACTTCCCACCTAAAGGCCGGAATGTCTTTTTTTCGGCATGCCGGAATTTTCTTCAAAACTTTAAAAATAGCACTACTATCAGCTATGAAGAGTTTCATGAAAAAAAAACTAATTAAAAAAGTTTCTAAGCAGCCAGTGTGAACTTAGCGCAAACTTCTTTGAGCGGAATAAGGCGTCTAAATACTTCGGGAATTTATTCTTTCGACCCTCGGTTAACAATCTAGGTACTATTTTGTTTTGCTATTTCAACATACAGTCTATTCTTACGTGACCATTTTAGTGATTCGACCAGCAAAGTAGGACTTTTTAGTAGAAATCTGCCATATTCCTACAAATGAAGTAAACTGGGACACTATTTTAGACACGCTGCCAATTTTATAAACAAAGTTCATGAAAACCTATTTAGAGGCAAAAAATTCCACCTATGACGGGACTCGAACCCGCGACCTCTGGCTAACCGTGCCGGCATGGGTGGAATTTTTAGCCTCTAAATAGGTTTTCAAAAATTGTCTTTAGCACGGGTTAGTGCATTAAAAAGAATATAAAGTGCATGAAGTTTGTTTATAAAATTTTCAAAGCTTTGGCATGACATGTCAATTTGAGGTTAGAATCTTGTTTACTAAAATGGTCAAGTAAGGAGAAATAGACTATGTTGAATTTTTTTTTTATGTAGCCTCGATTGTGTCCCACTGCTGGGCAAAGGCCTCCCCTTTGGTCAACAAGGAACAAGGAACTGTACGTAATACAGAGAATATTGTAAAGAAGTTCGAAATTTCACTGATGCCGATGAGTCGCCCATTAGCTCAGTTGGAAAGAGCGCTGGCACGGATAGCCATAGGTCGCGGGTTCGAGTCCCGGCATGTGTGGATTTTTTAGCCTCTAAATAGGTTTTAAAAATTTGAACAAGTAAGGACAAGTAGTCTGTAAAGAATTTACATTCTAGTCACTGAATGATGTAAAATTTAATGTAAGCCGCTGCCTGCTCACGTCGTGGAGAAAAAGGCAGTATCTACAACGTAGTTATATTTAAACGGGTCAAATTGCGATTATTTATTAGGTAAAACGTAATAACCTTTTTCCCTGACGTTTTGGCAGCGTTACAGTGGCCAAAGTCACGGGTAGACTGAAGTGGTAAGTACAGTTATTATGGGTTTTTCTTTTTGTTTACAGTAAGTTTTTCGCCGCTAGCCGACACACAACACTCACGTTGCTGACACGTCCGATGATAAACCGCGTATTTACTCAGCAATGATAATAATTAATAATCGCAATTAGACCCGTTTAATATATAAGTAATTTAATAACATAACAAAACATTTACATACAGGCGCATTACTTCTGGCCGCACACTAGGATACCCTGTGTCGTGGGAACCAGAAACAGCGACATCACAAACATGTAAACATCCAAGACCTGGGGGTTATTTTTGTCCCCAGACGGGGTTCGAGCCCGGAACCTCTTGCCTGGTAGGCAAGAGCGTTACCGCTGCGCGGTATGAGTATCGCGAATCATTAAAAAACAGTATCTAGTACAAGGACACGTCACATTTTCTCTTCTGCCATTTCGAGTAATTCGTAAGGACTCATTAAAATAGTCAGCAGCAATTGCTATCTCCTGCATCGTAAGTTGGTTGAAATGTTGTCAACATGTTGATGTTGTTGAAATCAAACCTTTGTACGTTCCCACTGCTGGGGCACGGTGACTTCCTGCATCGCTGCAAGGTAAGGTCATACTCCATTACGGGACCAAGGCCGGGTTGGTGAAGGATCGTAAGGCAGTGGCGCAGAAGTTGTCAAGCCGCCCAGAAGGCCTATGACATGGCTCAACGACTGCCATTACATGACAGCCGGCACCAACGGCTTAGCGTGCCTAGCGAAGCACGGAAGCGCTTGGAAAAATCCATCCAGCACCTGACCGCGCCTGATATAGCTTAACCCAAGTGATTGATTCCAATCACTCGGTTCCACGGCCACGAGCGCTGCAGAGGTTTCTGATTACATTATTTATATTTCATTTTATTAAAATATTGACCGTCGTAAGGTGGCTTGCCTCTCCGTCTTCTACAAAATGTATTTTGGAGAGTGTGCACGGGGACAACATGAACTCATAACCCCCACCCCCTTTCTTCCATGGGACCACCAGACGATCGGCTCGAACGCACGCTTTTGTCGTCGAAATTTCGCGAATCCGCAACCACGCGACTCTGAAACCAAGCGATTCGCGAATTCTTTTGTAATAAGAACAGCAAAGTTGTGGAACACGCGGCTATCGTCTGTCTTTTCGGAGACATAATATAATCTGGGTGTCTTTAAAACCCACCCCCTTTCTTCCATGGGACCACCAGACGATCGGCTCGAACGCACGCTTTTGTCGTCGAAATTTCGCGAATCCGCAACCACGCGACTCTGAAACCAAGCAATTCGCGAATTCTTTTGTAATAAGAACAGCAAAGTTGTGGAACACGCGGCCATCGTCTGTCTTTCCGGAGACATAATATAACCTGGGTGTCTTTAAAAATAGAGTTAACTGGCATTTAACAGGTAAGCACGTAACATCGTAGAGCCTGTCTTCGCTTACCATTAGGCGTGACTGGGTCCAAGTGTTACCTGTCCTACTACAAAAAAAATTAACAATGACACTTTAATTAAGTTACTCTCAGCTATTTCTGACTCTTTCTTTTCGGTGATGGGTGACTGACGATACATTTTAATGCACCGCTAGTGTGAGGCCCACTGAATCAGAAGAGTTAACAAAGCCTGACAGCGATCAACCACGAGCCAGTCATGTTCGGAACACAGCCCTTTCAGCGATGACTTTTTACATTGTGACCACACTGCCACTGTGACTGTTGTTCAAATCAAGTGGCATATGTTAAGCTGGACCTAAAGTATACTAGTAACATATAGTCTACAATATAGTTACATATAGTCTACAATATAGTAACATATAGTCTACAATATAGTAACATATAGTCTACATAGCTTTTACAATATACCTCGGGCTCTAGAGTAGGCTTCGGTTTTTGCCAAAAGCACACGAGTGTAATACTACTTCCTGCTCTGTATAAAACTTCTCTTCACAATTTTGAAATGTTATGAAACGTTGTTAATTATATTATTATTATTATTAATACGTTTATTGCATATAAGTATAAAAATACAATGGCAATGTGGCGGACTTAATGCTTTAAGCATTTTCTACCAGTCAACCACAGATGGTGCAAGAGATTAAATGGTAGGCATTCGAAACAAAACGGAAGAAATACTTAGTTAAAATTATTAATAATTAAAATTATAAATAACAATACAAAATTAACCTTACCTTATTGCATATATCCGATAGTAGCCGAGGTCTATTCTAAAAGCTAACAGACTTTATTTATCTTCTATAATATAAAAATGAATCGCTGAATGTGTTGGTAGGCGCAAATCTCGAGTGCAGCTGAACCGATTTCGCTAATTCTTATTTTAGAATATTCCTTGAAGGACGAGGATGGTTAATAAAACAAATTAAGGAATCGACTGTTAGGCGGTATGAAATTCGCTGGGTGAGCTAGTATTTTATTGAAATTATCAGGACAGTTCTGTTATTTGATGCTACATTGTAGTCTCAAGGCATGGAGCAGCGGCAAAGACTTTCCTACAATGTCGGAACTTCCCGCCGCAAGTACTGACTTGACCAATTGATCAATTGATTCACTATGTGGTCGCATCAAGAACGCCTGTTTACACTCATTTTGTTCGTTTTAATTTTACTGTATAAGTTTATTTAGCTGTGCAAATAGTATTCTATTATTAGCGGACACATTATTATATACATACTCATTATTGCAAATGCAAGCGGAAGGGCCAGTAAGGGACGCACCAGACGCAAATAAGTCACCTAAATAGGGGATTTATTAGCAAAGGGGGAGATAAAATGTACCCGGAACCAGCCTGCGTGCATGCAACGACTTAAGAACATTGACGAAGCGTAGGTAATCTGTCAGGATCGTAGCAAGTGGCTTGGTCTACCTCTCTGGGATACAGGCGTGAGGTTATGTATGTATGTTATTATTGCTCTCATTTATATTGCGTCATACCGAGCCGTGCTAGGTACTGATTGAAATCCAGCGCTGAGGGCTTTCACCCTCAGCAAAATACTGCCTTTTGGAGCCACGGCAACACACAGCAACAAAACGTTTCCATTTGATGATTTTCGTGAAGTTTGTTTTCTTCTCAAAACCAACGTACCGAATTCAATAGCTACTTTAAGCTACTACTATGTTAAGCTATTGTTAGGACACTTTTTTATCGCTACGGCTTTTCCCCGAAAATTCACAGTGTATATATAAAACAGCATCGAAACGAGGAATAGCCCAAAACTAACCGCGGCCACAAAAAAAGAGTGGAGAGAAAAGAAAAAAGATAACAGCAAACACATTTCCATCGCGACGCAGAGGCTAACGATTGCGAAGTGGATCTGTCCCATAAATCTGCAGGCCACTGATTGATACATGGCGCTGGTGTGACGCCCATCGAGTAATTTAGTGCCGCCCGCCCGCCCAAGCCGCCCGCCTTGCGCCCGCCCCGGGCGCCTACTGCCGATGCGCGGTCGTGCGGTCATGAAATTGACCATAGTGGTGTGTGGTTAACTTGCCACGCGCTCAGAATCAGGGGGTCTAATCTCTAAAATGCGTGATTTATTTGTTTTACAGTTATATTAGTGCGCTGATAGTGCGACGGCCTCTGTGACGCAGCGGTAGTGCATCTGCCTATTATGCGAGAAGTTCCGGGCTCGAACCCCGGATGGGGACAAAAAACAAAAACCCCAGGTCTTGGGTGTTTACACGTTTGTGATGTCGCTGTTTCTGGTTCCCACGCCACAAGGTATCCTAGTGTGTGGCCAGAAGCAATGTATGTGCCTGTATGTAAATGTTGTGTTATGTTATGATAGTGGTTTCATTGACATAATCTAGTAACCAATCGCATTCCAATGGTGTAACCCGTGCAACGGAACTCGGCATTTCCCGCGACTCTCCAGTGCCCCGCGTCGCTGGCAAGTACCTGGTAATTATTCTCGTTTTATTTGGGGTGACTTTCAACCTTTTTAATTTTCTACCCACACCCACTAAATGATGACTTAAAAACCATTTTTGGTCGCGGCGCCCACCCCAACTTATAACTTTTCTAATTTTCGTTTAATATTAGTTCTAAAAAGATTTATCATCTTGAATATATGCACCCCTGTTAACAATGGGTTGACTCAACGAAAACACTGTCTAGTATTAAGCGCACCTTTATTTAAATTGGTTTTTAGTGCAACAAAGATTTTTATTCATTAATTCATTCGTTCGTTCGTTCGTTCGTTCGTTCGTTCGTTCGTTCATTCGTTCGTTCGTTCATTCGTTCGTTCGTTCATTCATTAAATCCGTTATCCATCCATCCATCCATCCATCCTTTCATTCATTCACTCATCTATCCATCCACCCAATCCAACCACAGGACCAACCACTCAAATTACCTAATCTAATTAGCAAAGTAGCGCGCCACATCGATCGGCAGTAGCCCCCGGCGCGCGCCCCGATCAAGCCACGAGATACGGGCGCCTTTTGTTTTGCATTAATTCTCTTTCTGCTGGCGCGATTCTTTCGGCTCAGTTGCGTCATTCGCGAATTTACTGCCAGTAATTAGGGGTAGTAGCCTTCGGGGGCCACGGAGAAAGAGAACGGGTATAGAGAGGCATTTTGAGACTTCTCTGATTGCAAGGCTCTGTATCGGTAGCCACCGAACATTGTTGGTCTAGAACGTCTTTAACCGGTGTTCCGCTGACCACTGAAGGTCCCTGGATGCTTTCTAAGTCGTTTTCGATATAAACCCTTATGTCCCCACTGTTGAGGCACGGGTCTCTTCCTGTATCTGCAAAGGTACTATTGCAAAACAATAACTAAATGAGTGTTAAAAACCTATTTAGAGGCTAAAAATTTCACCCATGCCGGGTGATGCAATTTACTTAAGCCAGATGTCGCTGCCTGTACGTAATACAGAGAATAGTGTAAAGAGGTTCGAAATTTCACTGATGCCGGTGAGTCGCCCATTGGCTCAATTGGTAGAGCGCTGGCACGGATAGCCAGAGGTTGCGGGTTCGAATCCCGGCTTGGGTGAAATTTTAAGCCTCTAAATAGGTTTTTAAATTTGTCCTTAGCACGGGTTAGTGCATTAAAAATAAAAATAGTATAAATGTTTTTTGAGAGAGAGAGAAATAATTTATTCAACAACACAATACTAAAAATATAACAAAGCAGTAACAAAGTCACAAAACACAACAAAATATATTTACACACAAAGTTTACAACACGTTATAAACAAACAGGGGAATAAAAGAAGCAAGTAAGAAAATAGAAAAAACAAATAATGGGCGAATAGACATTTGAAAAACATTTAACATTTAAAATTAAATAAAAGAAGGCATACAAACATAAACATGGACTAGATAAATACGGATTTAGTTTTATTTACAGATAGAACAAACAATCTCTCATAATACAAATAATCATTTATTAAACCAATTAGGTGGTCCCCAGGACATTACAAGTCAAATAAGGTTCATTTAAAAATCTAGAACACTTTGGAGAAAATATGAACAATAAAACTCCAAACTTAGTCTTAAAAAGTCCTTAATTAACAGAGATTACATAATTATTATAAAACATAAAACTCATGCAATGTACGGGCTTTAATTCCAGACGTCATTGTCAATAATCATAAAATAATCTTATTTTGTAATAATCGTCTTTTGGCACAAAGTACACTTAACACATTTTTTGAACCGCGTTTCAGGCAAGCTTAATATCTTCAGGAATTTTATTATAGAGAGGTATGTATACAATGCCCCATGAAAGATGTACAGTACAACACATCATAAAAGTCCCTTCGGGAATCTACGTTCGCGCAGACTAGGAAGAAGTGACGAAAGTACCCGAAGCTATAAGTACATTCAACATGATCTTTAACCGATACGGTTAAGGTGCAGAATTGATTGCCGCAGTAGCGCTACCTGTTTCGCTCACGCTAATATTGCCAAACTAATAGTCACCTGCATCGATGACGTTGAATCTACCAATAGCAACAAAGGCGCGCGGCCTGCCATAAAATGAAACTATCTGATTGGTCGATCAACTTGCCGCACATCCAAAATTTGGTCATCTGCGCAGGTACATCCGCGAGACTTATTTCTTGTGTAGCACTGTACTAACCTTTGCCAGCCTAAATCTTGGGAACAAAAGTTTATTTTTGAACTATAACTTTCGTCAGTACTACACAACACTAGCCTAGAAAGTTTATCCGGTAAAAATCCAATAACGAAAGTTTGTTTCTTTGAAGTATTTACATCGTGTTGGCTCCCTACAGTTTTAAAATTACTGATATTTTTACTGATAACTCAAATTCAGCCTGTTGGTTGACGAGGCCTTGACTTTGGAGGTGACGGTTTAGAGTATTGCTAATACATTTTCTGCGGTCTTCATGAGAGCGTCTAGTCAAGCAGACATCACCTCAGAAGCCACTACAGACTGTTAGCTTTGAGAATATACCTCGGGCTCTAGAGTAGGCTTCGGTTTTCGCCGAAAGCACACGAGTGTAATGCTACTTCTTGCTCTGTAGAAAACTTTTCTTTACTATTTTGAAGAGTTATGGAAAGTGTCATATTAGTTCCGATATTTATACTACACGAATATATTCAATTCTATCCGATAGTAGCCGAGGTATATTCTAAAGGCTAACAGATACACCCAAGGGACGTCGGACGGGGTCGTGGTAAAGATGCGACTCGTTGCATAGAAATCACGCCCTCGCCGCGTCTCTTCGGTACATTTTGCCATCATTTTCCCTAATGTAGGCTTGACAATAGGAAAGTCATTTCCTATTTGGTATGATAAGTCTTTTCTACTCCCTTCTGTGTGAACCCTGGCTAAAACGTCTGCTCAAAGACAAAATAGACTGCGCGACCACTTCCCGACAATCACTTAACAGGCAAAGCGTGTGCGGTCCCAAAACTATTTGCTTGGCGGACTCAAAGGCCACTATATCAGACACGTAGGACTAACATGCATCGAGGTGCAGGCGGGGGCTAATATTTCCACCTAAGTCTCCATAGATGGGACTCACGGGCTTACGCTTCGTCGGTAACATTACCTTTTAAATCGGAAAAAATCGTTGCAATAATATTGTTGTATAGAATAAAAAAACTAACATCGTCATGGTTGCAATTGTGGACACCTGAACATCACAACATCGTTCATAGTGTATTTATTTAATGATATGTAGGTACTTACACTGTATGTTACTGTAAACTCGGTTTACAATAAAGAGTATCTGTCTATCTACTAATTACCACTTTGGTGCATAAAAATGAATGCACTTTTCAGAAATTTATTTCAATGGTAAATTTCTGAGCCACTTTTGGGTTCAAGCTGAGTGGAGAAGAAGGCAGCCAAGAAACTCCACCCTAACCTTCTTATCTCAAATAGTTTTATAACAATTTTATTTATAAAGCACAACTCTAGTTACAAGGAACTCAAATCAAAAGTAATGGAAATATAACCTCACCAGACTGTCGACAAACCACGATGAACCTTTCTATGAACCTACTAGAAGCAAAGTCAGACAGCTAGCAAAAGAGAGCGGAGCGTCGTCGTTCGTGGTCTTCTCTACTTCCCCTTTGGGAGGTGAAGGGTGGGAGTCAGAGCGTGGCCCTCTTCCTGAGGGATCTACCGCTGTCCGCGTTTAAGGACATGTCGATGGGTGGCCTTCCAGGCGGTGGTCTTCACTGGGGGTTAAAGGGGGTCTTTCAAGACGTGGTCTCGACCAGGCTTCCGGGGAAAGGCTTGGCGCGGCTGTTGGGCGGTCGCGCGTGCAGCGGCGAAACCCGAGCAGCTGCTGCAGCTGCGACCGGACGCCAGCCGCGCCACGAAGGTGTCCAGCTCCTCCCTATTGAAATCCCTCGCGATCGTCGCATTCCTCACGTAGCGAGGCGCGCCGACGATGGTGCGTAGGGAGAGGTTCTCCTGGGCTCGGAGTCGCTTCTTGTTTGACTCCGAGACGAGCGCAAACCATGGCCTGACACATCCCATGAGAGAGAACGGAGCGCGCAAGGCGCACGCTTTATATAGGAACGGTTGTAACGGTGCAAAGCTCTTTACATCATTTTTATTTCTTTTTATATGTATCATTTTCAAATATTTAAATTACGTCACACATTATTTGATTTCCCTTTAACCTTCGACCATATCTGACTATTTTACCTGCTTATCCGTTTTTATCCAGTTTTTCTGTTTTATTAAACCTACTACTAATCTACAAATAAAACAACACCTGAAGTCGTTCCAGTGTTAATTATTATTATAAAAGATACCTAACGTTCCACGGTAACGTCATGAGATAGTTGCCAGTCTTTACTTATCTTATCTACAAAGCTTACATGAATAACATATTTTAAAACAACTTTTACTAATTTAGTTATTTAGTGTCACATCACATTTATATATTTAAATTCTATACTTTAAATTTGGGCATACTTGCCCGCCCGTATGTCCCGAGCCGAAAGATAACGCCCGAAACACTTGGGCGGGCGCGTCCGTCTGCAATATGCAGCGGCGGACGCGACAAAGTCGCGCGTCGGCCCGACACACCGCAGAGGTCCCACTCACGAGTGCACGGCTCCATAGGACCTTTCATATTTTATTTTCCTCATCATTTATTTTATTTTCTTCTTTAACGTGAATGTGAATATTCGTCCTGAGTAAAATCAAGACGAATTTACATTAAAATTTGGTGGATGTCAATGAACTCTGTTAGTCGCTGCCTTCCGGCCGTATTATTAGTCTAGATAAAGATAACGGAAAAAAAATCTCCAGTCAGACCATCTTTCCTAAAATCATCTTAAACCTAACACATCTTGGAGTCGCCCATTTGCTCAGTCGGAAGAGCGCTGGCACGGATAGCCAGAGGTCGCAGGTTCGAATCCCGTCATGGGCGGAATTTATAGCCTTTAAATAAGTTTTTAAAATTGCCCTTAGCACGGGATAATGCATTAAAAACAATATAAACCTCTTGGAATCTTATCAATATGATTTCCATAAATAAAGTTAACTGTCAAAACTTAGATAACAAAGCTGAGATTAGAACCCACGACCTCCCGAATGGGTGGCGGAGCTGGCGTTTTACATCTCCGCTACTAATACGAAAATATAATAATAATATTCTGCATAGTAAATCGATATCAAATAGTATAATGATCATAATTTAAGATTCAGTGTTTTATCACGTTTAAATCTTGTTGTTGTTGTGCCCTTGCAGGGTTTCATGTACCTACTCTTAATCTGTAGATTTAAATGGCCTATAATTACGCTTAGCAATGCAATAAATTAATTGATAAAAATATGAAGATTTTTTATTTTACATTAAACCCCATCAATAATGAACGTTGATGAAGCAAAGGCAATCACTCAGGATCGTGTCAAGTGGCAGTCCCTGGTCTCTGCCTACCCCTCTGGGATACAGGGGTGAGGTTATGTAACGTTGTTATGTTTATGAACATTTTCGAACCTGTAGACGGTTTTTTTTTTCTTGCGCAGGCATTATGTAGTTCCGCTATTCCCGTCACGTCCTAGCCAACGGACCCGCGTCCCCACACCAAAGCAACGAACACTCCAGAGACTGCAAAGGTGACCGCTGGCTTGCAGCGCTAAGGAGGGCTAAGCCCCGCTCCGGTATGCTCTTTGTCGCTCGCTGCAGCTGCTGCAATTTGCTGATGACTCCAAAACATGTCGAAATCTCTAGCGCCTAAGTGCCTGGGCTGGATGTTTACTAGTTTGCGCTTTAGTAAGGGGTTTCACGCGCCTGAGGAGCTCTATGTACTGTTTACCTATCTGCTAGTGTCTCATGACCCTCATTAGCAACTTAAAAGTACAGGAATTCAAAACCTTCTAATCGTATTCCGAGATTAAAAGTAAGTCCTCGTGATCGATATCGATCGATCGATATCAACCCTAGTATGTTCCCACTGCTGGGGCACTGGTTTCTTCCTGCATCGCAGGTAGGATAGGCCATTATCCGCCACGGAGCCAAGTCCGGGTTGGTAGAGGATTGTAGACAGTGGCGGGCCTTACCGTCAGAAGTTATCAAGCCGCCCATGAGGCCTCTTAACGACAACCGGCACTTACGGCAAAACACGTCACGTGACTCCACCATTTATCTGTCGTGGTACAATAATGAACTAACAGGTTGTCTGGAATTTCTTCTAGCTTTGGAATTGCTTTTAGCAATAAGGCCGCCATTTGTACTTTGTATCTTTATATGTTATAATATGTCCTCTGGTGTACAATAAAGAATATTCTTATCTTATCTTAACAGAAACAAAGCCGTGGTCTTTGGCCCTCTCGAACCTCCTCTCTCAATGATTGTAAAGTGGTTTCTATCTTCACAAGAAAGAAAATAATACACTTATTTCCGTCTGCTGCTACCAAAACTAGACATATAAAGTTATGAAATATTAAATAATTACAGTGGAATTAAAGAGGGGAATGCAGACCTCATATTCGTAGGAAGTGAAACGTCACAACATTTTTGTCAGTCCTTCGCAGACTCTGGTATAGCTCGAGTGCTTCAGTTTGAGTGACTGAAGTAGTTTTCATACATATTGGACAGCAACTCGACTAAAAATAAACTAAGAAACAAAAGCGCTTTTTGTACCTTTAACCACTTTAATCGCGATTGTTTTCTAGTTTTTTTTTAATAATAAGGACTTCAACAACGTAAACAAATAATTTGATTACAATAATAAAGAGAAAGAGAATCGCTCGAGACCTATGCGTATCGAGTAATGGGATTAAATACTTGAGTTAAGCAACAAGCAAGGCACGTTAAGCCGTTAAAGCCGGTTGTCATATAATGGCAGTCGTTAAGCCATGTCAGAGGCCTTAGGGCGGCTTGATAACTTCTCACAGTAAGGCCCGCCACCGTCTTACAATGCTCCACCAACCCGGACTCGGACTTGGCCCCCGTGGTGGAGTATGGCCTAACCTTCCGCAGGAAGAGACTGGTGCCCCAGCAGTGGGGACATCCTATACAAGGGTTGATAACGAACGAATAAAGATAAAATAACAAATAAATAAACAGACAGTTAAATATTAGCAATATCAGAATTGTTAGGTTGATAAATTTTATACAAATTAAGCCAGACTCCACATATTATAAGACTTTTAAAATTTGGATCTACTTAAATTTGGATGTACTATTACTGGGGTTGATTTATTTTAGAACTTATGGGTTTATGTTTATAGAATTCTGATGGCAAATTGGTTAATTACTGTCAAAATTCTCCCACATTTCATATAATGTGACTGATTGACTATTAACTAGTACCTATCTATATTTTCAGAGACAGTATAAGTAGAGAATAAGCTTATGTATATTTCTCAGTCTCTGAAAAAAATGTGCAGTGTAAAAAGACTTATATAGATTGCCTTCTTAAATAAAACTAACCGCAAATATCGAAACCAGCAGCTTGTACTCGTGAAGAAAATATCAGTATCAGCTGATATTTTTTCGATATTTTAAATTGGTCTTTGTAATAAAGTTTCTGAGTTTCTCGAGTACAATCATAACGGTAGACGGTCCTATACTGAAGCACTGGGTGGGGTTGCACATTACGGCACCCAGCCCTGCCATAAGAAAGGTAGGTAACCGTTGCTGTCTCTTGCACCCCTCATATTAATTTTAAGTGCTTAGTTAAGTTTTATATAGGTACCTAATACTAACTTGTGATAAATGTACTAACTTTTATATGGGCAAGGCCTGAAATAAAAGATTTATTATTATTATAACTCATCAGCTCATCACCAAGCGACTGAATCTCGGGACGCGTATTTCCAAACCACTCATGCTGTACAGAGGGGGAACTGGCGAGGGGCGGGGGGTCTCTGCATCATGCGCCGTTGCTAATTACGCCGCCGCTGAAAATGAGCTTCATATCACTTGCTCAAGCTATCATGAAATAAATTCACAGGGTGCTTTGTTGGGTGGCCGGTTTTCTTTTTTGTGAGTTGCGAAAAATATGGAAAGAAATAAGTAGAAGTTTGTAATTAGCAATATCAAACAGAACAAACATAATATTAACAATCACAACGGTACATTTATTTCATTGTAGAAATCTGCAATATAAAGATATTTTAATGTTGATTGTGATTAAGATTGATGCATTCATTAAATGAAAAAAATCTGAGCCTAAGGTTTTTTTTTAAACGCGAGATTGATTTTATTGGTTTTTTTCTTGGCTTACCTCTCTCTAAATTTGGGCATGATACAATGAGATGGTCGAAATTAAACAAGTAAAGTTTCTACTTGTTTAATTTCGAGATTGATTTTATTGGTTTTTTTCTTGGCTTACCTCTCTCTAAATTTGGGCATGATACAATGAGATGGTCGAAATTAAACAAGTAAAGTTTCTACGAATTAAATTGGTAATCATTTGTAAGTCATTGGGTATTGGGTTAGGCTTTCACATATTATATTGATTGTGTCTATTAAATAAGATAGTGTAGTTATAAATGCCTGCAACTGCACTGTCTTAAGCGTTGCAAGCTCAGTGAATATCAACCATTAACCAGCCTGTGAACATTTGCCTTATGGTGAATTATATAAATAAAAAAGGGCCTCTACGGCTTTCTCTCTTAGTTCTTCAAAATACGTATCTTCTATAATATAAAAATGAATCGCTGAACGTGTCGGTAAGCGCAAATCTTGAGAGCTACTGAACCGATTTCGCTATCATTAAAACTGTTTTTACACGGATATATGCTCGTTTATTACATTTTTACAATTTTCCGACGTTTCGGCACTTTTTCGATTTCGCTATTTTTTATTGAATATTTCTTGAAGAACGAGGACGGTTCTTACGGAGGGAAAATTAAAAAAAAAATCGAATGTTAGGCGATACTTAAGTACCTATTTTTATATTTAAGTAAATACGTTATATGTCTCTTCAGATTTCTCAAAACAAGAACTTCAATATTTTTAACAACTAGCTATCTTAACACATAGTTATACATTTAACAGGCTTTTTAAAAATTTAGCAGCTCTCGCTAGATGTTAACTAAGAACAAAACAGGCAGATATTTTAAAAACCTATTTAGAAGCTAAAAAATCCACCCATGCCCACGGATAGCCAGAGGTCGCGGGTTTGATCCCGGCATGGGTGGAATTTTTAGCCTCTAAATAGTTTCAAATTGTCATTAGCACGGGTTGGTGCATTAAAAAGAATATAATCAGGCAAATATTGAATTTCTTAAAATTCCCAATTCAGAAACCAGCGGCATTACTATTTTTTGTTACAAAATCCAAGCATGCATAAAGTCCCTACTCCGCACAGCTAATCAGCCGAAAACTGAGCCCACAAACGCGGGCCAATTCCGGCCACAAAGACGCGCGTCTCTTTCCCACCACCCTGTACAGCAGTCGTCTTGGCCCGCCTGTCGACGGCAGGGTAGTCGCGAAAAATTAAAGCGTTACTAAAAACAATGGTGGATGTAGTTGTGAGCCTGCGGGCGTGCTGTTGTGTTTGGGATAGTTGCGGGAATATCTGGCAAGCTGCGGTAAGTTAGGTATCGATATCAACCCTTGTATGTCCCCACTACTGGGGCACGGGTCTTTTCCTGCATCGCAGGAAGGTTAGGCCATATTCCACCACGGGGGCCAAGTCCGGGTGGATGGAGGATTGTAAGACAGTGGCGAGCCTTACTGTTGGAAGTTATCAAGCCACCCATAATGCCTCTGACATGGCTGTCATTACATGACAGCCGGCACCAATGACTTAACGTGCCTTGCAATGCATGGAAGCGCTCGAAAAAATGCTACTAACGTAGTCACGGGACATCACCTGTACTTGACCGCGCCTGTTGTTGCTTAACTCAAGTGACACAAGCGCGTCTGGCGGGTACCTTTATTTATTTATTATGTCATACAAAATACCAACCCAGTCAATTGACAAACTGACTGTTTCCCTATTTACCCCGCAACGCGCGCACTACAGGGCGATTAGTTTTTAAAGAAAGGGCTGTTAATTCGCACGTTGCAATATGAACCTGCGTTATGTTGTCTGAAGCACGTTAGCTATTCTTGTCGCCGTTGTATTAGAATGTTATTTATACGTGGAACTCTTACAAAATTATTTATACTGTCTATGGAAAAGCAGACTATTCTAACACAGGCTTGCTCCAGTGGAGGCTCCAAATACTGTTAAAACCAACGTAAGTTTTTCTTATTGATCGAAACGATATCTACCATTTTAGGTCCTCACTGCTAGAGCACGGGTCTCTTTTTACATCACAAGAGACGTTTATTTTAAAGAAGATTATTTTATTTATTTATTAATTCTTAACCAGAACCGGTTATTTAACAAACTGACTGCTTCCCTGTTTGAACCGCGACGCGCGCACTACCGGCCGCTTTGTTCTTAGATTAGTTTTTAAGAAAGGACTGTTAATTCGCACGTTGCAAGATGAGCCTGCGTCATGTTGTTTGGTGCACGTTAGCTTTTGTTGTCGGCCTTTCTTTCCGCTGGCCTTTGTGCTCCTTGCTCTAATTACAACGGAGGTTGCAATGAAAATGCATAAACAACCTATTATCGCCCCTTTGGATCACGAGCCTTCTCTCAGGGAGAGGGGACGGTACCGGCTTGGTGACTATGCTGGTCAACCGCGGATTCTTCTTCTTCAGGCTATATTAGACTACATAATATAGCCTGAAGAAGAAGAATCCGCGGTATGTAGTCCACTGCTGGACATAGCCCTCCCCTAATGAGCACCATAGCGCCCTGTCTTCAGCTTGCCGCATCCAGCATCTGCCGGCAGTTTTTCGCAGATCGTCATCCCACCTGGTCGAAGGGCGTCCTACACTACGTATGCCGAGTCGCGGTCTCCACTCAAGAACACCTTTACTGCAACCGCGGATTGGCGTTTTGGTATCCTCGAAGCTTTGTCTAAATAAATTAAAGGGATATTTAATTTATTTAGACAAAGCTGCTCACGTTTTTCAGTTTAGGCACTTACGGAGTGACAGGATATTTTGTATTGCAGAGACGGAGCTCGCGTCGTCGGTTGCTCGTCTCAAAACGACGCGAGCTCCGTCTCTGCTCACCATGATTAAGCTCTGCGAATCGGAGCGAAACCTGGTCGGACTCTTCCGATATAACAACACTAGTAAGTAGATCCGGACTAAAGGTCTACAATATGTTGTGCTTACGAAAGTTTTAGTTTAAAAATATTTTGTATTTTTAACTATTTAAATTTAAGTAATGATTTTGATTCCATTGGTGGCGTTAGTTAGCGCCCCTAAGCGCCTTAATATTGCGATTGCAAAGCGTTACCCGCTTCATTCAAATGTACAGTCTGTTAGCTTTTAGAATATACCTCGGGCTGTAGAAATTTTATTTTAAGCTTTTACAATTATTAATTTACACTGTTCCAATTAATATGTTTACGATTTATATTAGGTTCAGTTTCATGTAAAAATGAAACTAAACCTAATAGTTTTATTTAAATTAGAGTATATTGTATATTAGTATATTACATTAAGTCAACAAAAAATATTTTGTTTCATAGTAGCATTTATTGCTGAACTTAGCATGCATGTGACATTGTATTTTTTTTGTAGAATAACATTCAATGTTTTCTTAGAATTACAGGCCACTTATATGTTCTTTGCTCAGTAAAAAATTTGCGGAAGCGCTCGTGGCCTAGGGAAGCGCTCGTGGCCTAGGCGAACCGAGTGATTGGAATCAATCACTTGGTTAAGCAACAACAGGCGCGGTCAGGTATGGGATGGGTGAGCGTCCCGTGACTATCGCTAGTGGCATTTTTCCAAGCGCTTCCGTGCTTCGCAAGGCACGTTAAGCCGTTGGTGCCGGCTGTCATATAATGGCAGTCGTTAAGCCATGTCAGAGGCCTTATGGGCGGCTTGATAACTTCTGACAGTAAGGCCCGCCACTGTCTTACAATCCTCCACCAACCCGGACTTGGCCCCCGTGGTGGAGTATGGCCTAACCTTCCTGCGATGCAGGAAGAGATCCGTGCCCCAGCAGTGGGGACATACAAGGGTTGATAACGAAAAAAAATGCAAAAAAAAAGACAAGCAACATATCCGAAATAAAGTCACGTCTCTTGCTATCAAAGTTGGCTCTTATGAGACTCTGCTATAAAGACAATCGGAAATCATAAATATTTCAGAGCTCGCTTATCTCACACTCGAGTGCATCGCCTCGCAAGGCGGGGTCAAGCGGGAGGGGGGCAGGGGGGTCAGGTAAGGGGGTCAAACGTCATCGATCGCATGCCACTCTGACGTCTGAGACGTAAGCGCCCCGATTCTGTTAAGTGTGGGGACGGTAACGGTTTGGCTACGCGTGCTGAGATGTTGGCGAAGACGTTTTATGTGGATAGGGTCGAGAAATTGGAGTTTTTTTGTCCATTTCTTCTCCAAAATGATTTTGAAATAGATACCTAATTCGAAATATAAAGTTCATTAAGCCGCCGTTTCTGCGATACGTTGAACATATCGCAGATATGAAATTAAAACATTTTCATTTCATTTCAAATTTTTTAAGTAAAAAATTCTTTAGGTCACTTTATTATTATTATTATTATTAATACGTTTATTGCACATAAGTAAAAAAATACAATGGCAATGTGGCGGACATAGTTTTCACAACAAAAGCACATTAATTTCATAGTTTATTACGACAATTCGATGTACATTGCGCAGCTCAGTCTTTCTACTACCTATTTTATCTTACTAGATGACCCGCACACATTACTTTGCTATGTAAATTAGTCTAAAACCTATTCGCAGACCTTCAAAACCTTTCAACATTAAGACACGATTTTTGTATACATATGATACGACACGATATCAACCCTTGTATGACCCCACTGCTGGGGCACGGGACTCTTCCTGCATCGCAAGAAGGTTAGGCCATACTCTATCACGGGGTCAAGTCCATGATATATAGAAACAAATTAAGGCACTTAACCTAAATTAAGAATCTCGTATTTTTGAAGACTAAAAGTAAATTCTATATATTACTTCAATCTGGATGCAAACAAACTTTTGACTAAAATCGTTGGAACTCGAAAAAAATTAGCCTACTAAATTATTTTTTGTTAATAAAACTGTTTTATACGGATTTTACTCGTTTATTTTACATTTTTACAGTTTTCCGAGGTTTCGGCACTTTTTGAGATGCCTTGGTCTCGGTTATTTTTGTTTCCAAGTCCTTGAGTGCTCACAATAACTGTCGACGTCGATGATATTTCAAAGAATAGGTTTATTTAAATACAGGGAAAGCGCGTCTGGAGTAGAATATTGCTATCTATATATTTAAATATTCTTAATAAACGTTTCTTTACACTTTTTTTATTTTTAATGTTTTAACCCGTGCTAAATTGGTAGAGCGCTGGCACGGATAGCCAGAGGTTGCGGGTTTGAATCCCGGCATGGGTGAAATTTTTAGCCTCTAAATAGGTTATTAAACGTTTCTTTACTTTTGTTTGTAGTTTACAGACAGGACACAAGTCATGCTTATCTAGACTCCTTCTCATATCCAAACCAACTAATTCTAGTAAGTGTAGGAAAGCAAATTACTCAGACAAATCAATCATAGAGCAGTGTTTCTCATATTCCCTGCAGTCAGACGAATGGGGGCAATCCATCTTACACTGCAGATGCATTGAAACAAAGTACTGCGAAGTGTTTCTGAGCGATGGCTGCAGTGACCTATACTATATCCTATCCTACCTAATATTATTAACGGGAAAGTTGGTACGTATGGATGGATGTTTGGTACTCTTTCACGTAAAGACTTCTGAATGGATTTTAATGAAACATTACAATAATATGGCTTATACATCAGAATAACACATTGGCTAGAGTCTAGAACGTACGAAAAAATCTGCCATCTGGGAGCTATTCTGGCGTGCGCTGCCAAAACTACTAGAGTTACTCATATGTAATGTGTGATTTAAACATCTGCATGTTTGCTGTGTGGTGCCGGCCTTGAGAATAGCACCAACCCAATTCTTCCCGCGGGTGTCGTAAAAGGCGACTAAGGGACACAAACCGGGGGGTGGGCAGCAGCGCCCCCTGCAGTACAATTCCACCGAACTGCGGTCCCCAACCCGCGTGCCCAGCGTGGGGATTATGGGCACTAAACCCTATGATAGCACAACGTGGCGCTCTTTAGGGGAGGGCTATGTCCAGCAGTGGACTTATAGCCTGACGACGACGACGATGTTTAAAAAAATCGTTAGATATAGTTTAAAGGAGCATCTAAGTTTAGGGTTCCGCAGTATTTAGTTAACGCATTTCTTGTCTTGACATTATTGTTACATTATTTAGAGCATTTCAATATTGTCATGCTGTTATGTTTTTTAAATACGACCCAATAATTATTTATATGATAATTTTAATGTCGTAATGTTAGTTATTATCTACAAGCTAATATAAGCTACTTGAAATACTAATCCTGCGCAGACGAAGTCGCAGGCATCAGCTAGTTAACCTGTATGTTAACAGTTAGTACAATAACTTTCGTAATTATTAAGCATGTAGGATTTATAACGGAAATAATTTAATTTGTTTGTACATCTGCTTCCGTCTCTCCTGTAAATGTAAATAAATGGGTATATCTAATCATCTTTTTCAATGTAGACGTGATGCAAAACGTAGTCTATAGATAGATACTTCATTGTACAAAACAAGAAATTGTACAGATATTTCCTTACCTAAGAGTACAGACAGTGGCCGTATCGTTAAAAGTAATCTCTTGTAGACAACATTTGGATGGGCTAGAGCAATCTATAATATAAAAATGAATCGCTGAATGTGTTAAGAATGTGTTTGTAAGAGCAAATCTCGAGCGGAGCTGAACCGATTTCGCTAATTCTCATTTTAGAATATTCCTTGAAGTACGAAGATGGTTCTTACGGAGAGAAAAAAATAAATAAAGAATCGACTGTTAGGCATTACGAAGTTCGTTGGGTCAGGTATTAATAAAATAAATCTTTACCTGCAAAAGTAGTATAACTTTCCCGTAGCTGGCTGTAAAGACCCCAATAACATTACGTGCAATCTCAGCAAACTTCTGTCAAAGCGTCAGTATGCGATCAGAGGCAACAACAAGCGGCTACATACCGTCGCGCCGCAATCGCCGACTATTTATCGCCCCTACTTACCGCGTTGCATCCGCTCTCGTAAAATTCTATCACCTGGATTGTGCCGCGCTGATCCGTCTACATAGGAGGGCGTAGGGTTGCCAGTTTTTGCCATAGTTTCATTTCCGCTGCCTTTTTCTCCACTACACTACGGCCTGAAGACAGCTCTTTCATGTTGCATTGTACTTTGACATTCAGCAAACGGAATGTAAATTCTTTACGTTGAAATAAATTGAATAGAATTGAATTGAATTGATTATTTTGATACTATTTTTATTTTTAATACACTTACCCGTACTAAGGACAATTTTAAAAACCTATTTAGAGGCTAAAAATTCCACCCATGCCGGGATTCGAACCCGCGACCTCTGGCTATCCGTGCCAGCGCTCTTTCCAACTTCTCTTTCTTTGATTATTTTTGTTCCTTTTTATGTAGCCCATATGCGGCCCTTTCCAGGGCACAGGCCTTCTCTCAGAAAGAGAGGGTATGGGCGTAATTACAACGCGCCACCGCGAATTGGAATTGCAAGCGCTGAGGTAGTTCAACACCTCAGACGCTCAAATTTCCTCACGATGTTTACCTCAGATCCTTAACCTTTAGGAAGTGGAGAGGGTGCCAGATATTTTAGAATGTTAAACAAAAAAGTGACGAGTAAGTTTCGGATGAAGCGCTCGTGGCCTAGCGGAACCGGGTGATTGGAAATAATCACTTGAGTTAAGCAACAACAGGCGCGGTCAGGTGCTGGATGGGTGACCGTCCCGTTACTACCGCTAGTGATAGTTTTTCCGAGCGCTTCCGTGCTTCGCAAGGCACGTTAAACCGTTGGTGCCGGCTGTCATGTAATGGCAGTCGTTAAGCCATGTCAGAGGCCTTTTAGGCGGCTTGCTAACTTCTGACAATAACGCCCGCCACTGTCTTACAATCCTCCACTAACCCGGACTTGGCCCCCGTGGTGGAGTATGGCCTTACCTTCCTGTGATGCAGTAAGAGACCCGTGCCCCAGCAGTGGTGTCATACATGGGTTGATATCGTACGTTTCTGATACGCCTGACGAAGGTTTGGTACAGCCATGTAATATAATATTACGTATTTATTAAAATGTATTTTTATGTCACCCTTAGCAGAAGTCCAAGTCGCACTTAGCGGATTTTACTGTCTGTTGGTATGTTATTAGGACTAGACTATGATATAAATATTAAAAATAATCCCGGGAATGGCTCCAACGATTTCGATGAAATTTAGTTTGTAGTGGGACGATAATAATAGATCAAGTTAAATTTTATTTTTCATGTACTGTACAATTGCACGATTTTATGGTGCAATAAAGTATCAGTAATAATAATAAATATTTTTTTTGACAGTTTAAGGCCTAATATACAGAAATATAATTTCGCCACCATCTTGCACCGTTTACGGGCCGCATCTAAGACAGTAACTTTTTTATCATTTTCTCTGCATGTATCTTTAATCAATCTTTAAGCAATCTTTCCGATTTAAGGTTGCCTGGAAGAAATTGCTATCAGCAATAAGGCCGCCAATTGTACCTCTTCTTTTGTAGCTGTTGTCTCTGTAATTATTTTCTGGTGTGTACAATAAAGAATATTCTTATCTTATCTTATCTTTATTTCATCTATACTCTTTCTTTTACATACACAAATTTACATAACACAAATGAAAAAAAAAACACAGTAAATTAAATGGGAATTTCTATATTGTATCTTCGTGGTCCAATAACAGAAAAAAACAAACATTTTACACAGCGTTTATAGCTGATTTGCAGAAAAATTATAACGAGCAAAACTCAGTAAAAAAAATGTGGCGACCACAAATATCGATAAGATTGTAACACAGAAAAAAATATCATCGTTTTTTCTGTTTTTCTTCGTCCTATTTACAAAACAGTAAAGAATGATGTTATTATTTTCAGCTGACATAAATCGACTGAAAATACAAAAAAATAAAAACAAAACATAGGAATTAAAAGTAGAAAATGCTTATTAGCTTATGCTTTAGAAATGCGCATTAAGACCGCCACATTTCATGTCCACTGTATTTTTTTATTTATAGATAGATTTTTAATGAACACTGTTGCACCACCGGAAAAAAATAATTACAGCCATATAACATAGTTAGAATATTTTCGGGGCTTAATTGCTAACGTCTAACTATTAACGTCGAGGTAAAATAGCAATAAATTACTTCGCGATTAAGCCCCGAAAATATTCTAACTATGTGTACAAGTCGCGAAAGTTTAAAATATGCCATATAACATTACTTAGATTTAAGAAATCATATAATTTCTTAAATCTAAGTAATGTTAAATAACGAAAAATATGTATTAATGTTACTAATACGTATTAAAATTGTATTAATATTTTGTATTTATTGTTTTTTTTTTCAACGTGCAATATAGAATATTCTTATCCTATCTAATAATAATAAGAGTAAAACTCTCGCATTGGGATATGCGTACAATAAGCTTATTATTGTAGGTGACGTAACATAACTTCATATAGTATTTTCTAAGGTTAACACGAGCTGTAGACATAATTAAAACTGTTTTTATACGGATTTATGCTCGTTTATTACATTTTTACAATTTTCCAACGTTTCGGCACTTTTTCAGGTGCCGTGGTCCCGGATGACTGAGGTGACAGGTGTCTTTTAGAAATCATTAACGGTTAGTTTACTACCCTCGGCAAAAATTACAAAAGTTAATTATGAAGTTACGTTCCAAAATAGACAAACCAATTATTTTTTTATATAAAGTCAACAATATTGATTATTAGTAATTGAAGTTAAAATTAAATTTATAAACTTATTACTTTATATGAACTTAAAGATACCGATTATTAATTGAAATTAAATTGATTTTTTATTATTTATTACATACTATATTATTATTACATATTATATTATTCATACCGGTAGCATGGGAACCAGTGCTTAAGTGCATGAGACCCCCTTGCTAGAAGTGTGACTGTAGAATATTTAATAAAAAATCAATTTAATTTCAATTAATAATCGGTATCTTTAAGTTCATATAAAGTAATTAGTTTATAAATTTAATTTTAACTTCAATTACTAATAATCAATATTGTTGACTTTATATAAAAAAATAATTGGTTTAATAATAAAAAAAAAAAAAAATTTTGGAACGTAACTTCATAATTAACTTTTGTAATTTTTGCCGAGGGTAGTAAACTAACCGTTAATGATTTCTAAAACACACCTGTCACCTCAGTCATCCGGGACCACGGCACCTGAAAAAGTGCCGAAACGTTGGAAAATTGTAAAAATGTAAAAAACGAGCATAAATCCGTATAAAAACAGTTTTAATTATAACTTCATATCATAACATGGTGCACCAGCTCCAATGCCCATTGTGCCCTCACACCTGCACTCTGGAGGACCTAACAGAGGCCAACGCTGCTGCAATTGCAGTAGCCAACTATTGGGCAGGAAAAATATGAACTGGCCGAATCGCTGATACGAAAAAAAGGAGAAAAATTATATAACATTGTAACGGTGCAAACCTCTTCACACCATTTTATTTCTTTTCTATCTATCATTTTTAAATATTTAAATTACGTCACACATTCTTCGATTTCCCTCATTTTTCACGACTACTACTTTACGCTTTGACCAGATCTGACTTTTTACCTGCTTCTCCGTTTATCCGTTTTTTTATCCAGTTTTCTGTTAATATTACTACAATTCTACAAATAAAACAACAGCTGAAGTCGTTCCAGAGTTTATTTATTATTATAAAAGTTATACAACGTTCCAACATAACCTCACGCCTGTATCCCAGAGACCAGGGACTGCCACTTGCCACGATCCAATTTCATTGTAGGTACTCCTTGAAACAAAATTAAAATTTAAAACCAATTTGTGACAGCCCTACCACTCTAGTTGCCAGTAAAGGGGGGATGCCACCAATAGTTATTTTATGGAAAAGCGTCCGGGGCCGCGGCAACCCTGTCGGAAATAATTACAAACAGATAGTTTTGTATTCGAGGCTTTCGCGCGGTGGATAAACTAGACGAGCTTTAGCTTGACGCATTACGTCGCAGCATAGCATAAACAGCTTTTAAGTGCTCCTCGAGCATAATAATCGAAAATAACAGTCCCCAACGGCTAAACGAGCCTTGGCAAGCACTGAAGCTCTCGGAAAAATGCCACTAGCGGCAGTCATGTAATAACAGCCGTTAAGCCATGTCAGAGGCCTTATGGGCGGCTTGACAACTTCTGACCGTAAGGCCCGCCACTGTCTTACAATCCACCACCAACCCTTACTTGGCCCCCGTTTTGGAGTATATAAAAGGGGACAAAAGGGTTGATATCGATATCGAACAGTCTGCAAGATACAGGCTCTATGAGGCTCTGCTTAGTTAGGGGGCTAACAAAGACATCTATACGTAAAACAAACAAAAACTTGTATTTTTGTACCTCAAATGTTGTACAGAACTATGTCATTTTATATAAATTTCTTCGCATCTTTTCCAACACAATAGTAACACTGCCATCTGGCGTTCCTTCGCAAATGATTTCCCACACAGTACACTGGCCAATTGTCAAGATATGGACGCAACTTTATTTCTTAACTATAGCGACCCGCGATTTGGTGATCTACGAAGTTTAGCCGGTTGTATTAAAGACGCGTCCGCCAGAAAAGTCCCTCAAGAATGGGAGTGCCTCAGCTCAGTTTTCGATTTGGCACATGGGACCCAATACAGATAGATACTCCGCTTTGTACCAAATTCGGTTTTGAATGAAATCTCTTAAATTTATTATTCTAATCGTCAATACAAAACTGAAACTTTTACTATTAGAAAAACCTCGAGTTTGAAAAAATACTCGGTATGTTTACACAGATGAATGTAATTGCTTTTCTTTCGTTTTAAACTGGAAGAATAGTTTATTCTGATACTAGGTCGGCAAGTTGATGTTTTGTCACCAATGAAAAAAAATCATAACATGGTTTATAATACGTTTTTATCTATCCACTGAACGGTGGCAGCTCTGTGAGTAAAATGATGGACTCGCAAGCGAGAGTCTCAGGTATGATCCGCAGTGCGGGCATGTACTTTGTTTAATTTTAAAGTTAAGTATATTTGCGAATGAGTAAGCGCAATATAACACGCTAACTAAGAAGGAAAATATCGTGAGGGAACCCGCTATTTACGCCCGTATAGTTCCGCTACGCACTAGTCTTTCCTGTGAGATAGGCCGATGAAGTTGTCACGATGGTATAGGTGCTTGGCAAGCCTACATCATCTTAAACTCTGTCCCAGGCACTGCAACATCCGAGTGGTCCCTTCACTCATCTAGAGTGAGTGAAGATGCCACTGGACGCTGTATAAATCATCTCAATACGTAGATGCAGACGAGAATGTTTTATCTAAAAGTGAACATGTGCGGTGGAGTGTGGTCTAACCTTCCTGCGATGCAGGAAGATACCCGAACCCCAGCAGTGGGGACACACAAGGGTTGATACCGAAGTACCGAGAAATATAAGAAATCTTACATTCTTTATAATGCACTAAACCTAATTATTTAGTACCTTCTGCCTGTACGTAATACAGAGAATATTGTAAAGAGGTTCGAAATTTCACTGATGCCGGTGAGTCGCCCATTAGCTCAGTTGGAAAGAGCGCTGGCACGGATGGCCAGAGGTCGCGGGTTCAAATCCCGGCATGGGTGGAATTTTTAGCCTCTAAATAGGTTTATAAGAAATCTTAACAACTAAAAAATGAATGCGAAGAGGATGAAGGAAGAAAGATTGAGGATACAAATATATATTGCGAATGTGAGTGGAAGGGCTGGCAAGGGACGTCTCAGGCGGACACACATCGACCAAATAGGGGACGTATTAGCAAAGGTAAAGGTAAGAAGTATCTGGAAACAGCGTGCGTGCATGCAACAACTTGTGAACGTTGATGAAGCAAAGGTGATCTGTCAGGATCGTGGCAAGTGGCAGTCCCTGGTCTCTGCCTACCCCTCTGGGATACAGGCGTGAGGTTAGGTTATGTTAAGTTGTCTTAACAATTTTTTTTAGAACTGTCTGATCGCTATCAAATCTAAGCGCAAATCGAGGTTTTTTTCATGCCTGGAATTGGAAATAAAGTTATTAAAGTAAGAAATTTTAGTCTACGAGTAAGTGATTATCTATATCTCATTAAGTGAACTATTATGATCAATTTTAGCCTCTAAATAGGTTTTTACAATTGTCCTTAGCACGGGTTAGTGCATTAAAAATCATATAATCATGTGGGTACAGCGATATCATTCCGATGTAAAAATCTAACTGCAAAGTAGGTACTCGGGGCTGCAAGTGATGCAAATTACTTCAGCCAGATGTCGCTGCCTGTACGTAATACAGAGAATATTGTAAAGAAGTTCGAAAATTCACTGATGCCGGTGAGTCGCCCATTAGCTCAGTTGGAAAGAGCGCTGGATCAGATAGCTAGAGGTCGCGGGTTCGAATCCCGCCATGGGTGGAATTTTTAGCCTCTAAATAGGTTTTAAAATTGTCCTTAGCACGGATTAGTGCATTAAAAATAATATTATATTATGATCCACATCGTATATGATGCATGTCATTGCAAAATAAATACCAAACTACGTTTGTAGGAGAATTGCAATGCTTAAAAATAGATCTAGACTTTGATACGTAGACATCTAGTTCAAGACGTTACCCGATGCTGACTAGCGCCGCCAACAGAAAAAAATCATCCGGTAAAATCATGGCATCGGTTTTTGGGATTCAAAGGGTATACTTCTGGTGGATTATCTTAAAAAGGGAGAAAAAATCATCCGGCAAAATCATGGCATCGGTTTTTGGGATTCAAAGGGTTTAATTCTGGTAGATTATCTTAAAAAGGGAGAAAAAATCATCCGGCAAAATCATGGCATCGGTTTTTGGGATTCAAAGGGTTTAATTCTGGTAGATTATCTGAAAAAGGGAGAAAAAATCATCCGGCAAAATCATGGCATCGGTTTTTGGGATTCAAAGGGTTTAATTCTGGTAGATTATCTTAAAAAGGGAGAAAAAAACATCCGGCAAAATCATGGCATCGGTTTTTGGGATTCAAAGGGTTTGATTCTGGTAGATTATCTTAAAAAGGGAGAAAAAATCATCCGGCAAAATCATGGCATCGGTTTTTGGGATCCAAAGGGTATAATTTTGGTAGATTATCTTAAAAAGGGAGAAAAAATCATCCGGCAAAATCATGGCATCGGTTTTTGGGATCCAAAGGGTATAATTTTGGTAGATTATCTTAAAAAGGGAGAAAAAATCATCCGGCAAAAGCATGGCATCGGTTTTTTGGATTCAAATGGTCTAGTTCTGGTAAATTATCTTAAAAAAGGGAAAAACCATCAACTCCAATTACTATTGGAACCTTTTGCGACGTTTGACAGACGAAATAAAAGAAAAACGTCCGAAGAAAAGTCTTGTTTCGTCAGGATAATGCGCGCGTTTACACTTCTGTACAATCCATGGCAGAAATCCATAAGAGTGGGTTTGAATTGCCTCATCCCCCATATTCACCAGATTTAGCACCAGCCGACTTGAACCTAAAAAAAATTTTTAAGTGGTGATTATTTCTATAGAAATGAAGAGGTCATAGCTGCCGTGGAGGCCTGTTTTGAGGAGTTAGACGAAGATTTTTTTAGAACGAGTATTTAAGACTTACCGGGTCGGTGGGAAAAGTGTTTTGAGCTCGGAGGAGAGTATATTAAAAAATAAAATGAAAATTATGTTTTTGAATTAAAACTTTCGTAAGCACAACACATTGTAGACTTTTAGTCCGGATCTACTTACGGATGTTGTTACATCGGAAGAGTCCTACCAGGTTTCGCTCCGATTCGCGGACCTTAATCATGTTGAGCAGAGACGGAGCTCGCGTCGTCGGTTGCTCGTCTCACACTGTGTGAGTAAAAGTGTACAAAAAATGTTTTGTTTCTTTAAGTAGACCATAGAACTTTAGCTGTATTTGTCCTAATCTAAGCTTTGTATAGATTTGCATGCATGCTTTTTATATACTACAAATTTGCTACATTCTTACAGGCTCCTTGGTACTAGTTAAGTATGAACTGTTCATGGTTTTGCAATAAATAAATGAAATGAAAAGTATGTTAGGCCAAGAACTTTTTAAATGACCCTCGTATGAAATGCTTTGTGAATTTGTGCTGAGAACAGCTCATTTCAGAGTCGGTCATACTACTGAAGTTTCATCGAACCTTTCTTGAATACAGTTGCTGATAGACCAATATTCAATTTATTATATTCCTCTAGCTCACTTTAATTTGAAACAAAAGAACAAAATTATTCCAACTCCCCGAACACAAGTTCTTCCGACTGACCCCTTATGCCCAGGGGGGGTGGGAGGTGAAAACCAGGGGTGGGGTAAGAGGCAGGGGGAGGGGGCTAACACGTCAACGTCGCTCTTCGTCCGTCTTTGTGATTCTGAAATATTATTATGACTGCGGTCGCTTTTAATGTTGCTTGTTTATACAGAGTGTAAGATTTTTTTTCGAAAAATGGGGTTAAGTTCGTACAAACATACTTGATGACGATATCAGTATTAGATAGGTACCTAAAGACACTTTATTGTACAAGCAGAAAAATCAATTACAACGGTGATTTATTAAATGTAAGTGATTTTACGCAATTGGCGATCTTATCACTGAGAACGATCTCTACCAGACAACCTTTGGATGATGTGGATAACTTGAAGAAATTAGTCGGTGGGTCCATATACATAAATAATGGAATCGAAAATATATTATTAACAAGTAGCGAAAGATTGCAACAATGTAAGTACTTATAATTACATAACGATAGCAACCCTTTGTATGTCCCCACTGCTGGGGCACGGGTCTCATCCTGCATCGCAGGAAGGCTAGGCCATACTCCACCAGGGGCCTAGTCCGGGTTGGTGGAAGATTGTAAGACAGTGGCGAGCCTTACTGTCTTACCCGCCCACCAGGAATCTGATATACTTAACGACTTTAAAAACCTATTTAGAGGCTAAAAATTCCACCCATGCCGGGACTCGAACCCGCGACCTCTGGCTAACCGTGCCAGCGCTCTCCCAACTGAGCTAATGGGTGACTACCGGCATCAGTGAAATTTCGAACCTCTACAATACTCTCTGTATTGTATGTTACGAGGAACTTGCGTCTCTCTTTGATTGAAGTGACGTTGCTTTTATACCATAGAAAACATCATTACAGGAACATACGAGAAGTTAAAAACTGGAATGGGCTTAATTACCACGTGTGAGCAGCTGATTGGCAACAACAAGCGCTTCGGTTTCTTCACAATGTTTTCCTTCACCGTTCAACAAGCTAAATTAATTTTTTTTTAATGCACTAACCCGTGCTAGGGACAATTTTAAAAATCTATTTAGATGCTAAAAATTCCGCCCATGCCGGAATTCGAGCCCGCGACCTCTGGCTATCCGTGCCAGCGCTCTTTCCAACTGAGCTGTTGGGCGACTCATTTGGAAACAGCGCTGGCACGGTTAGCCAGAGGTCGCGGGTTCGAATTCCGGCATGGGTGGAATTTTTAGCCTCTAAATAGGTTTTTAAGCTAAATTACCTAAATAAATTATTTACAGTCACATTTTTTACTTTCGTCGAACGTCAAATGGTTAGCTTATTAAAATTTCTAGGGTTAACATTTTATGATGCAAGTTCTCATTTAGGGTCATAATTTAACACATAAAACCCCGAAGCTGAAACGAACACACTGGCCGATTTCACAAAACTAAGGCACGCTTAAATAGAATGGAATTAAATAAACCCAGTCCTAAACATGTCCGCATTTGACGGACACGGGACATTGACGGCCCCTACTCCAACTACCCCCCTCCCTTCTTTCTCCTCACCGCCCGAGTGAGCGATAAAAATACATCAGAAGGTCTACTTCAAGCTGTGTCGCGTTACACGGCCGTTGTATTCACGTGAAACGTCTACAAGTGTATCTTTGCGTAACCGGCGCCATCTAGCGGCATGTTCCTATAACTTTACAAATGTAGTAGACATATAGATAAAGAACACTTTCTTGCGATCAACAGGCAAACAGAAACAAAGAATCACAAGTTCATAATAAGTTCCACACAACACAATTACTTGACCTGGTTCCAAACAAGGATACCCTATTTCTTCCATCAATCTTGATGATTTCGAGAGTTTTTCTTGAAGATTTCCCATACAATTGGTAGTCTTACGCTCAGACAACCTTTCAATGGAGTGGATTGCAGAAATAATATAGTCGGTAAATGCGTGTACATAAATAAGGATGAGCCCATTGGCTCAATTGGTAGAGCGCTGGTACGGATAGCCAGAGGTTGCGGGTTCGAATCCCGGCATGGGTGAAATTTTTAGCCTCTAAATAGGTTTTTAAATTTGTTCCTTAGTACGGGTTAGTGCATTAAAAATAAAAATAGTGTAATCATGTGGGTACAGTGACATCGTTCCGATGTTAAACCTAACTGCAAAGTAGGTAGTCGGGGCTGTAAGTAATGCAATTTGCTTAAGTCAGATGTCGCTGCCTGTACGTAATACAGAGAATATTGTAAAGAGGTTCGAAATTTCACTGATGTCGTAAGTCGCCCATTGGCTCAATTGGTAGAGCGCTGGTACGGATAGCCAGAGGTTGCGGGTTCGAATCCCGGCATGGGTGAAATTTTTAGCCTCTAAATAGGTTTTTAAATAAATAAGGAAACCGAAGATGTACATAAATTAGAAATCAAAGTCGTTGGTGCAAGAAAAAAACAGGAAAGACAGGATAAAACACCTTTTGTTTTTTTTTCCTGGTGTCATTTGAACCCACGACCTCTCGATTGAGATGCGGCGTCTAAAAGTAAGCGATAATATTAAGCTCAAAGCAGCACTGGCACCATCTAGCGGCACGAAAAAAGAAGAGATCCTCTTCTTCCTTCGAGAGGGTACTTCTAAGAACATCTTGGAATACGCTCTCGAAAGCGACCCAGTAGATCATTCTAAATATGTTGTTAAGCAGTTGCAACCTTTCTCAGGCTGGCTGGAAGAAATTTCTTTTGAAATAAGTTCGCCTTTGTACATCAACACTTACCTGTTATTCAAGTTTTTTCTGTTTCTTAATTTTTGTGCAATAAAGCGTAACAAATAAAAAAATAATAAACGTTCTGGACAAAGTTGTTTCCAGTCCCCGCCTCCAAGGCTTCTCCGGAAGAGGACGATTTTAGTCGGACTGCTGTCGAGCGGAAAAATGTCCCCCTCTTGTACCTGCGCTTGACCGCACTGGGAGACCTCTTTCTGATAGAACTTAACAAGTAATTTATTACTATTTTTATTTTTAATGCACTAACTCGTGCTAAGGACAATTTTAATAAAAACCTATTTAGAGGCTAAAAATTCCACCCATGCCGGGATTCGAACCTGCGACCTCTGGCTATCCGTGCCAGCGCTCTTTCCATTTGAGCTAATGGGTGACTCACCGGCATCAGTGAAATTTCAAACCTCTTTGCACTATTCTCTGTATTACGTACAGGCAGCGCGACATCTGGCTGAAGTAAATTGCATCACTTACAGCCCCGACTACCTACTTTGCAGTTAGGTTTTTACATCGGAATGATATCGCTGTAGCCATATGATTATACTATTTTTATTTTTAATGCACTAACCCGTGCTCAGGACGATTACAAAAAAAAATTGAATTCGGTGGAATTTTTAGCCTCTAAATAGGTTTTTAAATTAATTAATGTACTCACTGATTTCACTTCATTATCCCCAAGATTGATTCAGACAGACTGAGCGAAGTTTGGAGGCAGCTGTTGAATTCTGGATTTAATTAAAAATAAAATTATTTCCATGCATCTTAAAGCTTTCCTTTTACAATTGTGAAAATTGAAATAGATATATTTTTATTTTTACTTTACTTTGAATGTAATTGAAATCAGATTTTTATCCAAAAAAGACACAAGCAGGCAAGAGGTATATATATTTTTTTTAATAAAACTGAAATAAGAATACAGTTAAATAGAAATCAGGTCCTTGAGACGTATGTGTAGTGTTACTTTGAATGACAGGATACGCAATAGTTTGATAAGAGAACGTTGTGGACGGAACGAGGATGTAGTGACTAGAATTGAGAAAGGAATGTTGCGTTGGTTTGGAAATGTGGTGAGGATGAAGGAAGAAAGATTGCCGAAAAAAATATATATTGCGAATGTGAGTGGAAGGACTGGTAAGGGACGTCCCAGGCGGACTACATCGACCAAATAGGGGATGTATTAGCAAAGGGGAAGATAAAAACTACCCGGAAACGGCGTGCGTGCATGCAACGACTTATGAACGTTGATGAAGCTAAGGTGATCTGTCAGGATCGTAACAAGTGGCAGTCTCTGGACTCAACCTACCCCTCTGGAATACAGGCGTGAGGTTATGCATGTTATATATATACTGTTATAAATCTGTCGTTGACCTATAGAGAATACAAAAAATTGTAGTAAATAAATTCGTGTGCCTTGGAAAATGCCAAATTTTATAGGCGTACCTTGAAAACAATAACTTTACAGAACATTGTCCTAAAGGACATTTCTCTAGTCGCTGTGTGTGAACAGCGTCCTCCACTCCGTCTGGTCAGCGTTGCAGACGTGGCTCTCACCTGGATGTGTGTGTCTATATTTATATGTATGTCTGTATTGTACGCTTCGTAGACCACATTATACATGAAGAAGTCGCTACGTATTCCGTGTAGTTTAGTGTACGCTAAACGCCATTAGATAAATAGTGGATGTAACAAACCACCTGTAAAGATAGATAGAGATAGAGAACTTATTGAAAATTTATACCTTTTTAGATAAGTACGTAATAAAACACTTTATCTTCCATAATATAAAAATGAATCGCTGAATGTGTTGGTCAGCGCAAGTCTCGAAAATTATGTCTATTTTGGAACGTAACTTAATAATTAACTTTTGTAATTTTTGCCGAGGGTAGTAAACTAACCGTTAATGATTTCTAAAAGACACCTGTCACCTCAGTCATCCGGGACCACGGCACCTGAAAAAGTGCCGAAACGTTGGAAAATTGTAAAAATGTAATAAACGAGCATAAATCCGTATGAAAACAGTTTTAATTTTCTTTACGTGTGAGCGATTCAACCGGATTAAAATTTTCCTGCCCAATAGTTGGCCACTGCTATTGCAGCAGCGTTGGCCTCTGTTAGGTCCTCCAGAGTGCAGGTGTGAGGGCACAATGAGCATTGGAGCAGGTACACATACAGAAACGGATATTGTAAATGTTCTGTTATGTATCAGAAACTGGCGTCAGTGAAGTGACTAAAGAATGTTATTCAAACTAAAGAGGTTTTTCAGCATTGTGGGAAGTTGCAAGCCTAGGTCTCTGTCTATCCCTTTGGGATACAGTCGTTAATTTTTGTAAGCACGAATGTACCGTCTGTTAGCTTTTAGAATATACCTCGGGCTCAAAAGGAGGCTTCGGTTTTCGCCGAAAGCACACGAGTGTAATACTACTTCCTGCTCTGTAGAAAACTTTTCTTAACTATTTTGAAAAGTTATGTCCAGTAAGTGTCATACGAGTATTAGTATGGCCGCGACAGAATATCAGCGTTGTGGGAGCACCTCGGTGCTCCTACGACACATGCTGAGTCGCGACCATTTTAGTGGCTCAATACTTTAAACCTGTGCGTGACAATATATTCGTAAAAACGTTTGTATACGTTTGTGATGTTCTGTTTTATTGTTTTTAAGCGTATGTAAATGTAATCAATGCTTGGAATGTGTTCTGTCTGTCCTTTTTCTTTTCTTGTATGCATGTAATATTTTTTCTTTATGTTTTATTTGATGTTTATGTATGCCTATGTTATGTTTTAAAGTATCGTGTTGTTAAATAAATGTTTTATTTATCTACCATATTAGTTCCGATATTTCGTTATCAACCCTTGTTGTCCCCACTGCTGGGGCACGGGTCTCTTCCTACATAGTAGGAAGGTTAGGCCATACTCCACCACGGGGGCCAAGTCCGGGTTGGTGGAGGATTGTAAGACAGTGGCGGGTCTTACTGTCAGAAGTTATCAAGCCGCCCATAAGGCCTCTGACATGGCTTAACGACTGCCATTATATGACAGCCGGCACCAACGGCTTAACGTGCCTTGCGAAGCACGGAAGCGCTCGGAAAATGCCACTAGCGGTAGTCACGGGAAGCTCACCCATCCCGTACCTGACCGCGCCTGTCGTTGCTTAACCAAGTGATTGATTCCAATCACTCGATTCGCCTAGGCCACGAGCGCTTCAGCGTGTAATATAAATATCGAGCGTTCCGATATTTATATTACACTAATATATCCGATTCTATCCAATAGTAGCCGAGGTATAATGTAAAAGCTAACAGACTCTATTTTCTATTTTTATTATTCTATCCCGGCATGGGTGAAATTTTTAGCCTCTAAATAGGTTTTTAAATTTGTTCCTTAGCACGGGTTAGTGCATTAAAAATAAAAATAGTGTAATATTTTCTATTTGTCAATAAGATTTTTTTTCCACAGAGAAAATGTGGAATTCATGAGAAATATTGTTAACTGTTCTGACTCTGCAAAGCAGAAAGCCGCGAAAATTCATAACTTTTTTACCGACTTCCAAACAGTAGAAGGTTACCTATTCACGTATATAACTTTTTTTCTCTATATTCTTGCATAACTTCGTCAAATCTTAACCGATTTAAGATAATTCTTTTTTTTATTGTTCGAATAGATACGACGTTTCAATGGCACTATCTTAATGTGGTTAGGATCTGATGAGGATTTTTATGTCAAATATTGAATAATTCGACTGGAAAGCTTGGAAAATTATGAGTGAGGTCTTGCAGTGGGCGTGAAATAACTAATGATGTTGATTGGATATTTGAACGAAATGTATCAAACGATGTCACTGACAATCTCTAGCCGACATACGTCCAGAATTTCTTCTTTATTAATGACCCTAAATATGATTCCCATGTTGTGTATCAAGTACAACGATCAAAAACCCGCTATCACCACACATCCTCTAAATGTCATATTTCTGAAATCGCTCATTTACGAAATGACCCTTTGGATACAGGCTTCTCATCAAGTGCAACGGGGAGACCAATTTGGAGTTCTATCTTGGCCTCTGCATCTACATAATGAGATGATTTATACAGCGTCCAATCGCATCTTCACTCATACTAGATGGGTGAAGGGACCACTTGAATGCTGCAGTGCCTGGGACATGATTTTAGATGGTGAAGGCTTGCCCAGCACCTATACTATCCTGACAGCTTAGTTGACTTAGCCCACAGGAAAGTCAATACGTACGGGGCCAACCAAGTCGCGGGTTCAATCAATCTGGTGTTTAATCTTAATCCATCGAAAAACCTCTATCACCACACATTATCTAACCGACATATTCCCGAAATTGCTCATTTACAAATGACCCTGTAGGTATAGGCTTCTCATCAAGTACAACGGGGAGGCCAATTTGAAATTCCATCTTAATCTATCGAAAACCATCTACCACCACATTATTCCGCACCCACTCCAATAACCCTAAGCGCGGCAAACTCATCGACATAGCGGCCGCCGCGTAAATCAGCTCGGTGTCATTATAATACAAAACACTAAGCGATAACTCTTTCGGCGGCGTATGCCCAAACAATGGCCGAATTAATTACCGCCCGCCCATAGCGATACCAGATGGAAAAGCTCGCAAAACACACCCGTCGGGTGACAAAAACACTGGGGTGTGCACCTTTGGCCAAATATTTATTATCCGTCGTCTACGAGGGTTAAAGGTGTGCATCGACACGGAATAACATAACATTTAAATACAGGTACATACTTTGCTTCTGCCCCACACTAGGATACCTTGTGTCGTGGAAACCAGAAACAACGACATCACAAACATGTAAACATCCAAGACCTGGAGTTGTTTTTTTTTTGTCCTCAGCCAGGTTTCGAATCCGGGACCTCTTGCATGGTAGGCTGATGCGCTACCGCTGCGCCACAGACGCCGTCAATATTTCTTCACTTTGTTTTTTTATGTATATTCATTATTTATGACACGTAATATGCACTGTAATATATCGATATCAACCCTTGTATGTCCCTACTGCTGGGGCACGAGTCTCCACTTGCATCGCAGGAAGGTTAGGCCATTCTTCACCACGGGAGCCAAGCCCGGGTAGGTGGAGGGTTATAATACAGTGGCGGGCCGTACTGTCAGAAGTTATCAAGCTGCCCATGAGGCCTCTGACATGGCTTCACGACTACCATTGCATGACAGCCGGTACCCATGCCTCAACATGCCTTGCGAAGCATGGAAACGCTCGGGAAAATGCAACAAGCGGCAGTCACCGTTTCACTTGTTTCTTCTTGTTATTCAGGCTATATTAGTCCATTGCTGGACATAGCCCTCCCCCAATGAGCGACATAGCGCAAGGTTCTGCCATCATTGGGGGGTAGTGCCCATAATCCCCACGCTGTGCATGCGAGTTGGGGATCGCAGTTTGGTGGAATCGTACTGCAGGGGACGCTGCTGCCCACCCCCCGGTTTGTGTCACTTAGTCGCCTTTTAAGACACCCGCGGAAAGAATTTGGGTTGGTGCTATTCTCTAGGCCGACACCACAAAGCAGTTTCACTGGTTTCCTCCACAGAATAACTAAGAGACACACTTCCTTTTTCTTGACTTCCAGTTCCTTGATTTGTAAATAATCTTTGTTTTGTGATAGTCGATTAAGCCACAGATTAACGAGTATTGCTACGCAATAAACCTCGAATAACATTGTTATTCTAAACTACGAATTGTAGTTTTATGAAACTCGGCCCTGCGCTCTCGAACCTCACTTGCTTTCGACGAATGCCCAACATTACCGTCTCCGAAACGCCTAATCTATAGGCGCGGGCAACAAAATTATAAAAGGGTAAATAAAACAGAAAGCTTACACAAGTCATAAATTTGATTTATAGAGATTAAAAAAGGCGCCTATAGGAAGTGGCGCGCGAGGAAATTCGGAAGGATGAGTTCGGAGATGTGTAGCGGCAGCAACGGAAGCATACGTTTTTTAAGACATCTAACTGTCGTTTTTATATCCTTAAAATATAGCAATATTTTTTTAACTTTGTCATTTTTTGTAACTCTCTGTGAAGTGGTTTAAATAAATATTTTTTTATGTTAACTTCACGAATGTACATAACTTAGAAAACAAAGTCATTGGTATATGCCCGGACTGGGACTCGAACCATAGTCTCTCACTTCCGAATCCAGTTCTTCCCATCGCTCTTCAGTTATTAAGCAAGTAGAGTCTGAAGGTTCCAAATTCATACCGATCCTACTCTGGGCTCAAACTTTTAGGCACTGTTTAAATCGTCTGTAACGGACGTAAAGGCCTATGGTGATGAGTATAAAAATTATTACTTTTTGTTAGGCTTAGTCTGTAACACTAAATTAACTAAAAATAATAGTGCATAGCGCAAGGTTTTGCCATCATTGGGGGGTAATACCCGTAATCCCCACGCTGGGCATGCGGGTTGGGGATCGCAGTGCTGCCCGCCCCCCGGTCAGCGTTTGTGGAAGAATTTTTGTTGGTGTTATTCTCTAGGCCGACACCACACAGCATTTTTACACATGAATGTAATTCTGAACACCTAGCATTTTTACACATGAATGTAATGCATGAATGTAATTCTGAACACCTTACAAATCAATGAACAAGCTACAATTTCCGTTGCTATCGCTACGCGTGGAGTGGCGCTGTCGAACGCGGGAGGGAGCCAAGGATATTCAAAGCGAAGGGACAAGCGCCGTATTTCAGCGCTTTTTCTGCTAATCTTACCCGCTTAATGCGCGCTTTGTTTAAGTCTACCTGCGGCCTTCGTTACGTAGGGACCTGGCGAGAACTTTCAATATTTTCTTGTTATATTTTCCCGGGATAGAAGTTATCTTTCCTACTGTTTACGATAATGTTTACGTTTGTGACATCCTTGCCTGGTAACCACAGCACAGACCATCCTTATTTGGGATCAGAAAAAGTGGCAGTGCTGCGTGGAAGTTATTATTATTTTTAAACTAAATGGTTTAGCTGACAACTGCTGTGTGGTGTCGGCCTAGAGGCACCAAACCAAATTCTTCCCGCGGGTGTCGTAAAAGGTGACTAAGGGACTCAAACCAGAGGGTGGGCAGCAGCGCCCCCTGCAGTACAATTCTACCAAACTGCGATCCCCAACCCACATGCCCAGCGTTGGGATTATTGGCATTACCCCCTAATGATGGCACAACCTTGTGCTCATTAGGGGAGGGCTATGTCCAGCAGTGGACTAATATAGCCTAAAGAAGAAGAAATACCTTTTGTAGAACCGTGTCTTGCACTACCGTTCTAGATCATATTGGATGCAAGAGATCTCCTTTGCAGTGCCGCGCGGTAATGCTGCCAGTGTTATAGGAATCTACGGGTTGGATATGTCACAAGGTCAAACTACCTCGTGACATATCCAACTCATAGATTCCCGCACAGACCGCAGAAACTGCGTAGACTGCAAGTCCGCAGTCTACGCAGTTTCTTACCCCACCGGGACAAATGCTGCGGAATAATTCGCTCCTCTACAGCTCTTGATGTGTTGCTTCAGAGAATGCTAATGCTTTGTTTGTCTCTTGTACTTTTGGGCGGATTTTCTTTCTTTTTTTTGCATGTTAGACTATAGTATGCACCTCTCGCTTTTACATTACCTTAACTATAAGTTAGAAATGTTCCATAAGACAGATAAGTCAATAACCAATATTGTAAAACATATAAACATTCATTATCTGTGCCTGTATTTTCTCCGAATAAATAAATTAAATTAAATTTTTGCGGGTTTTAGGGTTCCGTATCTTTAAAAGAAAAACGGAACCCATAAAGCAGCACCTTGTTGTGCGTCCGTCTGTCTGTCTGTCAAGGCCCTTTATCTTGGAAATGCGTGGAGGTATCGAGTTAAAATTAGAACCGTATACTTAAAAAAAATCGAAGTTCCCTTCAAGTTTATATTATTTTTAATGCACTAACCCGTGCTTCGGACCAATTTAAAAATTCCCAATTCCCTTCAAGTTGTGAAAAAATAAAACTTGTAACGCAAAAAAGTTAAGGAATAAAAAGTCATAGGGTACTTACCGTTGACTTGGAACGGTTAATTTAAGTACCTATTATTTTTGCTTATACTGCTGAAAAGGTCTAAAAACTATAAATTTCGAATAAAATCATAAAAAAATTACTTTGGGAACAGCTCCGAAAATACAGCCTCGCTCGATTCCTAAACTATTTATGTAATGTAAGTACCAACCTACTACGGAACCCTCAGTGCGTGAGTACGACTCGCACTTCGCCGTCTTTTTTCCACAAGTACAGTTTTATAGGTACATACTTTACATTAGATAAACTCACTTATATAGCCCGGTGGGTTAGACAGAGACCTGGTCATGTCACGTTTCAGGGGTCTCACAGACCTCTTTCAACAACTTGTAAACAAAAACTTTGCAAATTGTGCGACCGAAAGAGGAATAGGTAGGTACTTTACTCTGTTCCTACTTTGTTATTCATAAAAAACAAATCTTAGGCCAAGTTCAGAATTGAGAGTTTCACTAGAAAATGCGTAAGTAACGTTCTGTCTCGCTCGTTTCTGAGAAATTTGAAGAGACAGCAATTCAGTTACAGTCTGTTAGCTTTTAGAATATACCTCGGCTACTACCGGATGATGATGATGATGATGATTGGATTTTTTGCATCTACGTAATGAGATGATTTATACAGCGTCCAGTGGTATCCTTACTCACACTAGATGGGTGAAGGGACCTCTCCGATGCTGTAGTGGGACATGGTTTTATAGATGGTGTAGGCTTGCCCAGCACCTATACCATCCTGACAGCTTAGTCGGCCTAGCTCACAGGAAAGACTACTTAGTCAATACGTGCGGAGCCAACCAAGCCGCGGGTTTCGTCACGATGTTTTCCTTCACGTTTAGCGTGTGGTATTGCGACTACAAATCCGCAAATGTACGATGATTGATTGACCGCAATGATTGACCTGACAGATTGCATAATTATTATGATATTGACATGTCATATTTTCTTTTTGACATTTGTAAATTTGATAATTATTTCTACATTGGATTGTTATTATGTACGGAGTCTTGACTTGTAATGAATATTACCAATAAATGAAGTCTATGTCTATGTCTACCTTTGTACCTTTGTAACGTAAAAACTAACTGCTACCGGATAGAATCGGATATATTCGTGTAATAGAAATACCGAAACTAATATGACACTTAATTTACGTAACTTTTCAAAATACTTAAGAAAAGTTTTATACAGGCCAGGAAGTATTCCGTATGTCTATATAGGTACACTATATTGTATTTATTCCCTCATCGCGTAGATTGTAAGTATAACGTATTTATGCTGTTTAGAGGGGTGTAGTATCAAAACCCACCATAATGCTTATTAATCGTTTTTGAGGTAGAAACATCGTTAGAAGCGTCTTGAAATTTTCTTTAAGACTAATTAATTGGTTTGTAGCAAAATCCACTAAAACATAAATAAATCCAGCAGTGAAAAACGATATGTGTTGCAAAGTCCCCTATAACGTCTAGGATTAGTATCAAAATCCACCATAAATCAATCAACCAATCACAGCACTTCATTTGTATGGCGATGGTTGACTAAACAGCGTAAAGTGTGTGTGGATTTTATTCAGATTTCATATGAAAAAATGGAAGAATTAGAACAATTTGTGAAAAAATCCGATTCTAAACAGTCCAGGAAAAGGCCAAGCTGTCCATCTTCATGGAAACGTGAAATAGCTCGTAAGAAACGGTGAGTAAAATTTTGTTAGAAATCACTTTGGCGATGACAAAAAGAAGTTATGCAAGACGCAACCAGTACCTACATAGGTAATGTATTTATACGAAGTGGGAGTTTATGGTTTAAGTGTTTACTTGGATTGTAAGCCAAAGAGACTTATTATTATAGCCTGTTACAAAAAGGTCCGGTCAAACTTAAAGGGATTGGTAAACTCATCAATACGCCCGCCCGCAATAAGTCGCCCATTGGCTCAATTGGTAGAGCGCTGGCACGGATAGCCAGAGGTTGCGGGTTCGAATCCCGGCTTGGGTGAAATTTTTAGCCTCTAAATAGGTTTTTAAATTTGTTCCTTAGCACGGGTTAGTGCATTAAAAATAAAAATAGTATAGAAAAATGTTTTTTACTTTTGAACCTAAAGTGGGTATTCACCGTATAAGATAATTTTTCGATTTCGCATTATGCCATCCAACCGCCATTTTGTAGTTAGTTTTGTTTGGTTGCAAAACCGCCAAAATATAACAGTTTAGTTTCAAAATCCACCATAAAGTAAAGTTAATTTCAAATTCCGCTATAATGGACTTCAATTAGCTTATAATTCAGTGGTATTTCTATATTTTCTGCTAGACGAACTTAAATTAGTGTTTCTATACCCTTACCTAATCCATTATGACAAAAGCTACCAAATACGTTATAAATACCAAGTTTTAAACAAATAAATTTAACTGTCAACATTTTTACCAACTTTTCATGGTGGGTTTTGATACTACACCCCTATGTATGTAACTGTATTTATGTAGGTATATTGTTATTTATGTAAGTAGTGTATTAATATATTTGCACCGACTACCCGTCCCTTATTTCCTTCAGCAACTTTTCGTCGTAAGGTTGTCTGGAAGAAATTGACTTTAGCAATAAGGCCGCCAATCGTACTTTGTATCTTTACATGTTTTATAATATGTGCTCTGGTGTGCAATAAAGAATATTCTTATCTCATTACACTCGTGTGCTTTCGGCGAAAACTGAAGCCTACTTACTCTAGAGCCCGAGGTATAATATATTATAAACTAACAGACTGTATTCAGCGAAATTCTTAATTCAGAAACTAGCCCTTACAAAGTTAATAAAGTCGATTAACTTTGTAAGGGCTAGTTTCTGAATTAAGAATTTCGCATACAATAGTTCATCTTGTTTTAATTGTAACGTTCACTAAGCCGCAGTTCATTAAGAATTGTAACGGTGATTAAGCCGCAGTTCATTAAGAATTGTAACGTTCTGCGCTACTTCGAATAAAACCTTTTCCTATAAGGGAAAGATAAAAAGTACCCGGAACCGGCGTGCGTGCATGCAACGACTTATAAACGTTGATAAGACGAAGGTGATCTGTCAGGATCGTGGAAAGTGGCAGTCCCTGGTCTCAGCCTACCCCTCTGGGGTACAGGCGTGAGGTTATCTATCTATCTATGTATGTAAGATTCCATAATTGTCATCAATAACTTTTAAGTGCGAAAACTATGTTAATTTTCTTTCACAAGAAGGGGAAACTCCTTAAAAAACCCTTAGCACAATACTGTAGTTAATTTTCTAAAAAGCTCCCGTGACCTGACCCCGGCAGCGGACTTAAACTTTTTTCTCCTAATGTCTGAACTAACTACAGTATAAAATTTCCCTTTGACGAAACCGGCCAGTCGTTACGTCGTCCACACAAAGAGCCGGCGATTATGTAGAAAAAGCGAGAAACGCTTAAAACCCGCCGCCGGGGGCTGGATGCAAATATGAAATATGAAAATGAAGATGGCATGTAATAAAAGTGATATAGTGGGCTCCGTAGAGCCGTTTCGACGCGGGTAGCCAGTCGCTCTCGTCAGTTTTATACTTGGCCGTCTATCATGGCTTGACAGCGCTCATGGTTGCTTCTTGGGGGGCGCCTCCCTTGTGGGAGGGCACCCGTTGGGGCGGCGGGGGCGACTTTTCGTCCCTCGGTCGGCCCGGATTTATGGAGTGACTGTTGACGCGTTATGTTTTTATGCTCGGCGGCGGCGCGTGAAAGGTGGACGGATGGATCGTGTTTTGTTACTGCTTAATGTTTCTTTGTCTCGGTGTCCTGAATTCCTGAAGATTTCATTGTCAATGTCTTGATAATTGAGATAGAAAACGTCTGGTTTTCGTGCGCATAATTTTGGGCTCCATTGAAGATTTGCAACAATTGTGATACCTTGAAATACAGTTTCTTCGACAAGGTCTGGTTCGTCCTAACCCAATATAGCGTTGTTATCAACTACTTTGACATTTGATAGAGTACGCCTTATACATTTTGTCTTTTTGAATTTAATAAGTTATTAGACGGGGACCAGTTGAGTACCTAAGAAAGAGAAATCATCATTTGTATCATTAAAGTAATTTTCTTGTCTCTTAATTTGAAAATAAGTGACGTATCATCTGCAAATAATAAAATTTGTTACATTGTTTTGAATCATATCTCACTGTAATACTAAAGCAAAGTTGTGACAAGGAATAGTTCTCATTTCAAAGCCTTAATCTGTGCCCGTCATTTTCATATATATAAACGTCAAAGTGGTTGCGACGCAATTATTCGAGTGACAAAATTTGTTTCATTTACCTGTTTTGTCTAAATTCTGTTGAAAAACGTTTTATGATATACGTGTGGATGGATGTTTACAACGACACTATGGTTATCACTCACTTCGTCTCGGGCAACTTACCACCCGGTATTATAAATAACTTTTGGTATCGTGTGCTTTAGATGGGTTCACATTTCAGTAAGCTTGCACGTCTAGTGTACATTAGCTGGCTCAAATATTGCGTTTTGGGCTGCTTCAATAAATAATTAGAACGAAAAAGGAACAACCGGAGTCTACGGAACCGGAAGTCATCGTGCACGGAAATACGTCATCAATTCAGATCCGACGAGCTGTCAGTTCCTAGTTTTAATACAGGAAGTCTTAATTTAAAAAACCAAACATAAAAGATTTCTAATTTTCTACGGTAAAAGCGGTTATATCTGTTTTCTTTTACGGAATACCGACATTTTGGCTTCTTTTATCCAAACATTTTGAAAGTAATCCTTCACGTGTGAAACGGAGATCAGATTAGTTCACACTTATTCACAAAATTACAAGAAATCAGCACATTTATTTATTTAATCAGCTTTGCTAGTCTAATTCTTTTACGGACCCATTACCCGAAAGGGACTTAATTTGTACTGAAAGTTTACTGTAAACATACTTAGCCGCGTGCCTAATACTTCTGTAGGAGGTAGTTCGAGTCAAGGAAGTTAAGTGTACCAAAACGTATCCACTGAGCCAAAGAATGACAGGTAAAATTACGCTGCTTCGCCACTGACCAAACCGCGACCCCAACGCTCCATTGTCTCGCTAAAAGCTGTCCAAATCTCTCCAGCTGCAGGCCCGCCTTGGAAATTTAATATCTATTTAAAGTTGGCGCTAAACTTAAACCTGGCGTAATTCAGGTAAACACCGCACTTGCGTCGTAAAGAGCGTCCACGTGGAGTTTTTGTCCCAGCCCGCCCGGAATGTATTCAGCACCGCATCGTTAAGGGGAGGTTCGGTGTGCTTCTCTAGATATATATATTTTTTTCTTCTTCTTCTTCGTATCCTCACGGCTGAGTACGTGACTATGGGGCAGCTTCTGTCACGATTATGCGCCAGATGTATGGCTCAATTTTTTTTATAGATATACAACTTATTTACCACTTAGAATTCCTAATTTCAATATTTCTAAATTGCACCGACTACCCGTCTCTAATTTCTTTCTTGTCCCCGTCTATTCTTCGATATCAACTCTTTATATGTCCCCACTGTTGGGGCACGGGTCTCTTTCTATATCACAGGAAGGTTAGGCCATATTACACCACGGGGGCCAATTTTGTTGTACTGTTTTTAAATAATTTCTGTGACTGTAATTTCTCTGTAAAATAAAGAGTATTCTATCTATCTATGCTAAATTTTTAATTGTAACTAAAATTCTTAAAAACCTATTTAGAGGCTAAAAAGGTCCTTAGCACGGGTTAGTGCATTAAAAATAAAAATAGTATAAAATTCTTAACTTATATATAGGCCTTTTTTTGCATCTACTTAATGAGATGATTTATACAGCGTCCAGTGGTATCTTCACTCACACTAGATAGGTGAAGGGACCACTCCGACACTGTAGTGCCTGGGACATGGTTTTATAGATGGTGTAGGCTTGCCCAGCACCTACACCATCCTGACAGCTTCGTCGGCCTAGCCCACAGGAAAGACTAGTCAATACGTGCGAAATTCTTAACTTAAAATATAATCATAACGTAATTTATCATGCTGTATGAACATGCCTTGGTGTTATGGATTAATAATAAATATTCTAATGAATACTCTATCTGTCTTTCCATCTATCTATCTGTAGGATCGAGGTCTCTTTGCTGGATTATCCCTGAATAATGATCAGCATCTAATAGATCAGCAAGTGATGTATTAAATTTAATATGACTTGAATAAAAATAGTAATAGTAGAGTTCTTTTCCGCTGCCTTTTTTTCCACTATACTATGGCCCGAAGCTAGCTGCTTTTATTTTACATTGTACAATGACATTCAACAAACAGAATGTAAATTCTTTGCGTCGAAATAAATTATAATATCAAATTTTTATGTCCTCTTATAAATGTCATCTCTTATAGACAAAACGACTGCGGAATTATCGATTGCTGAAAGGGACATTTTGGTTAAAAAAAATTGTAACATCCCTTGGCACCATAATTCACACTCTGAGTGGTCCCTTCACTCATTCCGTCCTGACAGCTGTGCCGTAGTTGCGAAAGACAAGTCAATATATTTTTTCTTGATTTTTTTTCTTCTGTCAGATGTTGTTTTCAGATTTTTGACAAAAGTAAGGAAAGGTCTCTTTTGCTCAAATATTTTTGGGTCACCTAGCAGGATTTATTCGGCAAGATTTGATGTAACTGACGTGCAGAATATTGATCGACTGAAAAATTAATGTAAGGCTCACTAGAGAAACCCTTGCATCAAGCAGAATAAAATCATTGTTAGTAAATGTCTCTTGCATCAAATGGCCAATTTAAACTTATTTCTTATCCCTTCACCGCGGATTGGCCATTTCAACCGCTGTTTCAAAGCGGTATCTGAGACACTCAGACACTCAGGTTTCCTCACAACGTTTTCCTCCACAGTTAAGAATTCGAAGCGCGAGACCCAGGCTCGATTACCAGTGCGGGCATGTACCAATGACTTCGTTTTCTAAGTTTCGTTCCTAATAAAGAAAATAAGCGCTCGTGGCCTAGGCAAACCGAGTGATTGGAATCAATCACTTAGTTAAGCAACAACAGGCGCGGTCAGGTACAGGATGGGTGAGCGTCCCGTAACTACCGCTAGTGGCATTTTTCCGAGCGCTTCCGTGCTTCGCAAGGCACGTTAAGCCGTTGGTGCCGGCTGTCATATAATGGCAGTTGTTAAGCCATGTCAGAGGCCTTATGGGCGGCTTGATAGCTTCTGACAGTGAGGCCCGCTGCTGTCTTACAATCCTCCACCAACCCGGACTTAGCCCCCATGGTGGAGTATGGCCTAACCTTCCTGCGAAGTAGGAAGAGACCCGTGCCCCAACAGTAGGGGCATACAAGGGTTGATAACTAAAGAATATAAAGAAAGAGAACTACGCCTTAACAGTCTGGTCGGTATTTAGTCGGCCACCTATTTAGAAAGCATGTTTAAGAGCGCGCTGCCCTCTTGATCTCCGCTCCCACATTACATTGTGTGTGATACTCGCATCGCTTAACTTGCACAAAGTCTGGCTTCCTGAATTTTACTAAAAGGCATCTAGGGACATTGTGTAACCTGCAAGCATCTGAAATTGGAACTACTTCCGAACTCTAGTCTCGATTGACTGTTGAGATTTTCTGATCCTTTTCCAGTATTTTTTTGCTGGAATCTTATGAAAAGAGGATAAGTTCGGTACTGCTTTCAGCCTCCTAATTTAGTGATGAATTTGACGAATATGGTTATTATATACTCCAGCTGATTAGTCAATAATAACACTTAATAAATGGCTCCACCCCTACAAAAACACACACGCAAGCAAACACAAACACACACACACACTCACACATACAACGGCATCCTAATCCATAGTAAACATTTAAGCTTTAGTTTTCATTTCGTTTAAAATCCTGTTTATCCTGTCAAAATTATTTACATTATCTTTTACTTTCAAGGAAAATATCATGAGCGAACCCGAGTTCCTCAGATGTTCACAAACCTCAGCACATAAAATCGCCAATCCGCAGCGGGCACGCCAGACTCTATGAAAGTCGTAGATAATCCTGATGTGCTATGTCATTTTAAAATGCATTTCTGACTACCGTCACACACAGGCCTGGCCCTTTGCGAAGAGTAAATACCTACCTATGTGTGTGTAGAATGAGTTTGAAACCGACTGCCCAGCGCGTATAATGTCAAAGAGTCTGTCGTTCGCGTATTCAATATTTTACCGCGCGTCGACGCCGGCGGCTACCCTGCGTATGATAACCTCATTTGTGCCCGCGAAACGGCAAATGAATCAAATGCGCATTAAAGCATTGTCGTTTGACTAAAATTATTGTGACGCCCCTCATTACTGTGGTACTTCGACGCTTGCGGCGCCATGGGGAACAGAGAAGCGATGGAGTCGGTTGCTTCGTTCTAAGTTTTCGGTTTAGATGCCTCAAGTCAGTATGTAGGGATGTAGCGAATAGATAATTAGCATGTTTGTATTAGTAAATTTTTAGATAAAAAGTACTCAATATAGTCCGGCCGGCTACGGGCAGAGATGCAAGGTGGCTGATGATGGCAAAATAGTGGTGCGTGCCTACTACAATTCATGAATGTTTATCGTAGTAAGTGGCAAGCCTAGTCACTGCCTACCTTCCGAGATGCAGTCCTGAGTTTATGCTTGTGCATAATCATCAACTGCCTCCCGCATCTGCCTACCATACGAGAGGTTCCGGGTTCAGACTTCGGCTGGAAACAAAAAAAAAACCCAGGTATTGTATGTTTACATGTTTGTGATGTCCTTGTTTCTGGTTTCCACAACACAGGGCATTCTAGTGTGGGGCCAGAAGCAATGTATGTGCCTATTTGTAAATGTCATCATTATTATTCAAATAGATTCACAATTGCAGCAACTTTTTAAACTTTTATTTAATATTACTGCAAGTTTGAATCAGACTTCATAGTTTCTGCTCTACAAAGTTCTTGACGTTATCTTACTTAGTCGATTATACAATTATACATTTAATCGATCAACTGGCTGTTGCTGACTATAGGCATTCTTTCGTGCCACAGTAATTTTCTATCCTCGGCCAACGTAGTGGGCTTCGGTCCAATTTAGTTCTATTTTGTTATAACAAAATTGGCTATTGAATACCCAATATTAGATTTACTAATTAACGGTCCATGTAGAGACCTTTAATTAGAAAATCTAATATTGGTGTCAGGACCGATGACGCTCTATCGCGTATCGTATTGCGTTAAAAGTTTTCCAATATAAATTTATACCCTAAGTATACTTGCTCTTCCTTTTCAAGATTATGATTTTGATCATTTGATTTGAGTGACCATTATTCGACTTATTCCCTAAACTTTGGATAAGATTAAGGTACTGGCATTTCACAATTTTACGGATTCACAATTTCGAACCGGAAAACCAATGTTTGAGACCTTTTATACTAAAGATAGAAGGTAGAAAAAGGACAAGAAAAGTTATTAAACTCTAGCCTCCGACCGCTCCACGCCATGTCCTGTGCTACAAATTCCGCATTATCACAAACGTGTATGACAGTCCAGTGATATATGTTCGAATGTATTATAAAAGCAATAAATAAAATAGGAAAATTTAGGATGCCAATGATTTTGCAACCGCCTATTGCGGGTGTTTAATTATCATTCCCATAATCATACGCGTTGCTAGGGAGCTTGTGAGGCTATTTTGATCGTATACATATCGCACCCTCAGAACGAAAGAGGCCTAAGTCAAAAAATAGTTTAAATACTCAAAAAATCTCAAAAAATTGAGTACCTAACAATCGTAGAGAGACATAAAAAGGTATGCTCTATCCGATGAGTAGTAAAACAAAGGCACTTATTGTAAAAAAAGAGCATAGCGAATCTTCCGTCCACGGCATACCTTTTTATGACTCGATGATTGTAACTCAATTTCACTATTTTTTTACTTAGGCCTCTTTCGTTCTGAGGGTGCGATATACTAGGGTATCTACTAATACTAATGCTTATACAGGTAGGTATTTAATTATATAAGAATTTATTACTTAGTTAGGTATGTATATAATTATTGAAGTATATGTACTTTATATATTATATTATACATTATATAATAAAAATATATATTTATATATAAATAATAATAAATAAATAAATATTCATGGATATATTACACAGATCTCGTTAGCCCTATACTAAGTACAACTAAATGACTTGTATAGTATTTTCTAAGGTTAACACGAGCAGTTGACATAATTAAAACTGTTTTTATACGGATTTATGCTCGTTTATTACATTTTTACAATTTTCCAACGTTTCGGCACTTTTTCAGGTGCCGTGGTCCCGGATGACTGAGGTGACAGGTGTCTTTTAGAAATCATTAACGGTTAGTTTACTACCCTCGGCAAAAATTACAAAAGTTAATTATGAAGTTACGTTCCAAAATAGACAAACCAATTATTTTTTATATAAAGTGAACAATATTGATTATTAGTAATTGAAGTTAAAATTAAATTTATAAACTAATTACTTCATATGAACTTAAAGATACCGATTATTAATTGAAATTAAATTGATTTTTTATTATTTATTCTACAGTCACACTTCTAGCAAGGGGGAATCATGCACTTAAGCACTGGTTCCCATGCTACCGGTATGTTCCAACCACGATCTCTATTAAAATTTGGATGCCGGCGGATCTCTATTGCCTCACGTATCATTCTAGGGAAGAAACGGTCTTCTCGGGCTAGAACTTTAACTTTATCGAAATGTATAAAGTGGTTGGTACCGCTAAGTGTATGCTCGCTGACTGCAGATCTACCAGAGCGCTTATGTTTCACATCAGCGATATGTTCCTTCACCCGCTCAGCTATGGTACGCTTCGTTTGACCAATGTACGAGGAACCACATTCACAGTCAAGCTTGTATACTCCTGCCTCTTGTAAGGGAATCCTGTGCTTGACACTTCGCATGAATTGGTGTATCTTTCTTGGCGGCTGGTAGATGGTTCTGATTGAGGCGCGTTTCAAAATACTCCCAATTTTGTCAGTCACTCCTCTCACGAAAGGCAGGTAGGCTGGAACTCGCTCGACTGTGTCCGGTTTGACACGTCCTCCGCGACGGACACGCGGAACTTGCAGCTTGTTTGCACGAAGTACTCGTTTGACATGCTGGAGTTCCGCAGGTAGATGGTCCTTGTCGCAGATTCGGTGTGCCCTCTGTAACAGAGATTTTCCAACGGTAGACAACTGACACGGGTGATGGTGAGACTCACCGTTTAGGTACCTATCAGTGTGGGTCTTTTTCCTATAAACTGTATGTCCTAAGGTTCCATTTGGATTCCTGATGACTAAAACATCTAAGAAAGCTAAAGAACAATCTGCTTCTAACTCCATTGTAAACTGGATCTTGTTGTTTATAGAGTTAAGGTGGTCTGAGAAAGCCGTTATTCCACTAGTAGGTAATATAGCAAAAGTGTCATCGACATATCGCTTATAGAACCTTGGTGGGACGGGAGCAGTTCGCAGGGCTCGCTCCTCGAAGTCTTCCATGAAAATATCGGCTACAACGGGAGAAACAGGGGAACCCATGGCTACCCCGTCTACCTGCATGTAAAACTCACCATTCCATACCAAGTAGCCAGTTGTTAGGCAGTGATCTAACAGCTCTGCATATTCCACAGGCAAATCATGTTCATTGAGCCTTCTCTTAACAATCTCAATGCAATCCTGTATTGGAAGACAAGTAAACAAGGATTTAACATCGAAACTCACCATTGTTTCTTCACTAGTCAAATGTAGGTCATCAATTTGACTAGTGAAGTGGTAGGAATCCTTGACGTGGGCTTCAGTGTTCCCCCTCAGCGGTGACAGGACTTGCGTCAGGTGTTGGGCTAGTTTGTAGGTAGGAGCACCAATTTGGCTGACAATAGGACGCAGTGGAGCCCCCGTCTTGTGAATTTTCGGTAGTCCATACAGTTTAGGAGGTTTTGCTGTCCCTGGTAGAAGGTTGGTAACATCCAGACTAAGCCATTCGGAGTGTTTTTCAATAAGTTCTTTGGTTTTCTTAAGAAAACGGGTCGTAGGATCTCGTTTGACCTTTTGGTATGTGCTTTCGTCCGATAGTAATGATTGAATTTTGGCGTTGTAATCTGATGTATCCATAACCACGGTGGCATTTCCCTTATCCGCTCGAAGTACCGTTAGTTCTGGGTTATCATGCAAGGTCTTAAGTGCAATGTATTCATCGCGTTGAAGGTTGGGTTTTGGAGGTTTACATCGACGCAAAACGGATGAGATATCCTGGCGTATTCCTTCCAAATCCTCACTTAGCACATTGTTTTTCCACAGACACTCATCAATATTGCCAATAATCTTTTCGTAAGGGATAACCGCGGGTTATCCCTTACGTCGATGTAAACCTCCAAAACCCAACCTTCAACGCGATGAATACATTGCACTTAAGACCTTGCATGATAACCCAGAACTAACGGTACTTCGAGCGGATAAGGGAAATGCCACCGTGGTTATGGATACATCAGATTACAACGCCAAAATTCAATCATTACTATCGGACGAAAGCACATACCAAAAGGTCAAACGAGATCCTACGACCCGTTTTCTTAAGAAAACCAAAGAAATTATTGAAAAACACTCCGAATGGCTTAGTCTGGATGTTACCAACCTTCTACCAGGGACAGCAAAACCTCCTAAACTGTATGGACTACCGAAAATTCACAAGACGGGGGCTCCACTGCGTCCTATTGTCAGCCAAATTGGTGCTCCTACCTACAAACTAGCCCAACACCTGACGCAAGTCCTGTCACCGCTGAGGGGGAACACTGAAGCCCACGTCAAGGATTCCTACCACTTCACTAGTCAAATTGATGACCTACATTTGACTAGTGAAGAAACAATGGTGAGTTTCGATGTTAAATCCTTGTTTACTTGTCTTCCAATACAGGATTGCATTGAGATTGTTAAGAGAAGGCTCAATGAACATGATTTGCCTGTGGAATATGCAGAGCTGTTAGATCACTGCCTAACAACTGGCTACTTGGTATGGAATGGTGAGTTTTACATGCAGGTAGACGGGGTAGCCATGGGTTCCCCTGTTTCTCCCGTTGTAGCCGATATTTTCATGGAAGACTTCGAGGAGCGAGCCCTGCGAACTGCTCCCGTCCCACCAAGGTTCTATAAGCGATATGTCGATGACACTTTTGCTATATTACCTACTAGTGGAATAACGGCTTTCTTAGACCACCTTAACTCTATAAACAACAAGATCCAGTTTACAATGGAGTTAGAAGCAGATTGTTCTTTAGCTTTCTTAGATGTTTTAGTCATCAGGAATCCAAATGGAACCTTAGGACATACAGTTTATAGGAAAAAGACCCACACTGATAGGTACCTAAACGGTGAGTCTCACCATCACCCGTGTCAGTTGTCTACCGTTGGAAAATCTCTGTTACAGAGGGCACACCGAATCTGCGACAAGGACCATCTACCTGCGGAACTCCAGCATGTCAAACGAGTACTTCGTGCAAACAAGCTGCAAGTTCCGCGTGTCCGTCGCGGAGGACGTGTCAAACCGGACACAGTCGAGCGAGTTCCAGCCTACCTGCCTTTCGTGAGAGGAGTGACTGACAAAATTGGGAGTATTTTGAAACGCGCCTCAATCAGAACCATCTACCAGCCGCCAAGAAAGATACACCAATTCATGCGAAGTGTCAAGCACAGGATTCCCTTACAAGAGGCAGGAGTATACAAGCTTGACTGTGAATGTGGTTCCTCGTACATTGGTCAAACGAAGCGTACCATAGCTGAGCGGGTGAAGGAACATATCGCTGATGTGAAACATAAGCGCTCTGGTAGATCTGCAGTCAGCGAGCATACACTTAGCGGTACCAACCACTTTATACATTTCGATAAAGTTAAAGTTCTAGCCCGAGAAGACCGTTTCTTCCCTAGAATGATACGTGAGGCAATAGAGATCCGCCGGCATCCAAATTTTAATAGAGATCGTGGTTGGAACATACCGGTAGCATGGGAACCAGTGCTTAAGTGCATGATTCCCCCTTGCTAGAAGTGTGACTGTAGAATAAATAATAAAAAATCAATTTAATTTCAATTAATAATCGGTATCTTTAAGTTCATATGAAGTAATTAGTTTATAAATTTAATTTTAACTTCAATTACTAATAATCAATATTGTTCACTTTATATAAAAAATAATTGGTTTGTCTATTTTGGAACGTAACTTCATAATTAACTTTTGTAATTTTTGCCGAGGGTAGTAAACTAACCGTTAATGATTTCTAAAAGACACCTGTCACCTCAGTCATCCGGGACCACGGCACCTGAAAAAGTGCCGAAACGTTGGAAAATTGTAAAAATGTAATAAACGAGCATAAATCCGTATAAAAACAGTTTTAATTAAATGACTTGTGTTACAGGTGCTAACTGGACGATAGATTTAATACAATAAATACATAGATAACATCCAAGACCCGAGACAAACTATAAAAGTTCGTTTCCTTTCGAATTATTTATTCAAGAATTTTCACAAAATACATTTATATAATGTAAAAAAATCTTTCAATGAAACATATTTTGCTACTTGCTAAAAAAAAACGATTCTATTTATGTAAATGCACCTATGGACTGTATTCTTCATGCAATCCACAACGTCCAAAGGTTGTCTGGAAGATATCGATCTGATATCGATAATACCGCCAATTGTGTAACATTCATAATCATCGTCATCAGCCCACCGCTGCCCACTGTTGGGTATAGGCCTTTCCCCCCAGATGCCATCTCCCACGATCCCGTGCCATCAGCATCCTTCCGCAGACTGAACTATGTCGTCGGACCATCGGGCTGCTAGTCTGCCCACTGACCGTCGTCCTGTCCTCGGCCTCTGTGGTTGCCTTGATCCACTGCCGTCTTCCCGCCTTGTCAGGTCGTCGTCGTCGTCAGGCTATACTAGTCCACTGCTGGACACAGCCCTCCCCTAATGAGCGCCACGTTGTGCTATCATAGGGGGTAATGCCCATAATCCCCACGCTGGGCAAGCGGGTTGGGGATCACAGTTCGGTGGAATTGTACTGCAGGGGGCGCTGCTGCCCACCCCCCGGTTTATGTCCCTTAGTCGCCTTTTACGGCACCCGCGGGAAGAATTGGGTTGGTGCTATTCTCTAGGCAGAAAACACATAGCAGCCTTGTCAGGTGCCCTGCCCATTTCCACTTTAACCTCGAGACTCTTTCGCCAATGTCGTCGACCCTTATCCAGGGAACGACATTGGGCACCCGATATAGCAGTCTTGAGACCTAACATAGCTCGCTCCATAGTTCTTTGAGCTACTACTAATTGTGTAAATTTACTTAGATTTAATAAATGTTGCCATTGGATTGTGTGGCGGTACGAAGTTCGCCGGACAGCTAGTTTGTAATAACAGCTATTTCCACACGACACCGTCACCTGCCCTGGTCCCTACTTAAGATACCCTTTGCTATGGTCACCAGATGAGGACATCGCAAACGTGCAAATATACCAAAACTATAGCTATTTGTACAGCAGCCTCCAGTGGGAACCAAATCCACGACCTTCGGCATGGTAATCAGACATGATACCGCTAGACCAACGAGGCAGTCTTCTCTCAGAAAGAGAGTATGGGCTTAATTACCACCGCGGATTGATCTGACGAATGTAAACACCGAGATACTCAGGTTTCTTCACGATGTTTTCCTTCACAGTTAGCCAGTGGTATTGCAACTGTAACTTAACAAATGCACATAACTTAGAAAACAAAGTCATTGGGACATGTGTGGATTCGAACCCGCGACCTCCCGATGGGGAGGTGTTTTACCGCTCCGACCACCGCTTCGGTGGTCGAAAATAATGAGTGTTAAATTAAAACAGTATTTCGCGTTAGGCGTATGACGTTTTAATTAATAAAACAGAGTAATTTATCGTATTTTGTTAAACACAACAAAGACAGACGCAACGTTTTTCAATTCACCAGCTTCAATTAGCTGAACAAAGCCAAATTAATTTTGTTTGTTTATTTCAGTGAAATTATGTAAGCAAATGGGTAACAGAATTAAGATAAAGCTTGGGTACACTCTATGTGAACATTCGAATAATTACATTTACATTCTTTACACTTGATAGACGAACTTGCTCAGAAAAGCAAGTACGGTGTGATGGTGTAAAGCGTTTTATAAATAACTAGCTGACCCAGCGAATTTCGTACCGCCTAAGAGTCAATTCTTTAATTTTTTTATTTTTCTCTCCGTAAAAATCATCCTCGTACTTCAAGAAATATTCTAAAAAAAGAATCAGCGAAATCGGTTCGCTGCTCTCGAGATTTGCGCTTACCAACACATTCAGCGATTCATTTTTATATAATAGACTAGCTGACCCAGCGAACTGCGTACCGCCTAACAGTCGATTCTTGTATTTTTTTCCCCTCTATAAGAACCATCCTCGAACTTCAAAGAAGATCCTATAAAAAGAAGGGCGAATCTCGAGAGCAGCTGAACCGATTTCGTTAATTATTTTCTTAGAATATTCTTCCGGAGAGAAAACTTTTAAAAATTAAAGAATCGACTGTCAGGCGGTACGAAGTTCGCTAGGTCAGCTGCTAGTCTATGACATAAACAGAAAACTTGATAAAAGAAACAAGATAAGATAAGAATATTCTTTATTGTACACCAGAGCACATATTATAAATCATGTAAAGATACAAAGTACAATTGGCAACCTTGACAAAAGTGACAACCTTACGACGGAAAGTTGCTGGAGGAAATAAGAGACGGGTAGTCGGAAAGAAACAAGAAACAAGATACGCAGGTAAAGGATTGTATACGACAATACTTAGATATGTAAGTCTTTTTATGTATTTTGTTTTCTGGTGTGTACAGTAAAGAGTTCTAATCTAATCTAAAGGACGATCCTATGGTCTGGTCTAGTGGAAATGTGATGCAGTAAAGCTAAAAAAATTAAGGAAATCTCAGAAATGGGTGACGTAATTTAAAATTTTGAAAATGATAGACAGAATTAAAGAAATATAAAAAATGGTTTTATTCTTTTTTTTTTAATGCACTGACCCGTGCTAAGGACATTTTTTTTAAAACCTATTTAGAGGCTAAAAATTCCGACCGTGCCGGGAATCGAACCCGCGACCTCTGGCTATCCGTGTCAGCGCTCTTTCCAACTGAGCTAATGGGCGACTCACCGGGATCATTTAAATTTCGAACCTCTACAATATTCTCTGTATTACGTACAGGCAGCGACATCTGGCTGGAGTAAATTCGAAAATCAAAATTTCACTGATGCCGGTGAGTCGCCCAATTAGCTCAGGTGGAGAGAGCGCTGGCACGGATAGCCAGAGGTCGCGTTTTTATAAAAAAGGGTGTAAAGAGGTTTGCACCGTTACAACAGTATGCATTTTTAATGTAACCTATTTACGTCCTACTGCAACAAGCCTTCTCTCAGAAAGAGAAAGTATGGGCGTAAATATCACGCGTGCCCTCCGCCGATTAGCAATTTCAAGCACTGAGGTACACCTCAGACCCAAATAAGACTCCAGGTCTTGAATGTTTACATGTTTGTGATGTCGTTGATACAGGTCTGTTTACATGTTTGTGGTGATATTGTCTGGTTCCCACGACACGGGGTATCCTAGTGTGGGGCCAGAATTTATGTGCCTCTATGTAAATGTAATGTTATAAACAATGTGTGAAAGTTACTAATTCTCCCAAAATTAAATGGCAGTGTCTACGTTATTAGCTATTGCATAGAAATTATAAGTCTGATTATGATAAAACTACAAAAAAATATATTACGTAAAGACCCGCCACTGTTTTACAATCCTCCACCAACCCGGACTTGGCCCCCGTGGTGGAGTATGGCCTAACCTTCCTGCGTTGCGCAAGAAGAGACCCGTGCCCCAGCAGTGAGGACATGCAAGGGTTGATATCGAAATGCTATGAATATGAATGCTAGAAGATCTTTGACAGGTAGTGCTCAGTTACTTATAACATTCGTCTTCTTCGTCTTCAGGCTATATTGTGTAGTCCACTGCTGGACATAGCCTTCCCCTAATGAGCGCCATAGCGCCCTGTCTTCAGCTTGCCGCATCCAGCATCTGCCGGCGGTTTTTCGCAGATCGTCATCCCACCTGGTCGGAGGGCGTCCTAGAATATGTTTGCCAAGTCGCGGTCCCCACTCAAGAACACGTTTACTCCAACGGTTGTCGGTTCTTCGCGACACATAACATAACATTAATTATGTAACAATATTTATGTGAATAAATAAAAAAATATCAGACAGTACCCTACTAACTGTGGTGCATTGCCGGTTCAATTATTAATTACAAGCAAAAAACAATTACTACAAAAGCGACGCGTCAGTGAAACGGGCATTTATTACCGCAATCAAATCCAGTCGGCCATTAAACCGGATTTAAGCAGAACTCATTATCAACAAAAATGAGCTTATTTATTTGTTGAACGCGGGGAGGTTCGCCGCAACACGTCACGCGCAACGCGTGTCCCGTGACGTCACACCGCAAAAACTAGATAAAACCGGACGGCAGCGGATCGGGCTGGCTTACGCAGGATTCGATGACAGGATTGCGTTGTGATAGCCTTTTTCTGTGATTCTATTCCTCTAGATTTGTAGTTCGACCTGCCTATTCACAAATTACACATAAACACTGAAAGTCTATGCCTAAATAAAATTCCAGTTCAAAGAGCAAATCTAATATAATTGACCCTGTAATTTAATAATAGTTATTTGTTATACAAGAGTGCAAAGTTGCTTTTTAACCGCGTGTTAAATTTTGATGACCGAGCAAGCGAAGGATTCTATAATAAAATCAAGAGCGCAGCGAGTGATTCAAAATTAGAATCCTGAGCGTTAGCGAGGGAATCAAAAGAGCACGAGGTGAAAAATATTTGCACTCGAGTGTAACACGTAACTTTTCATTCCACCTCAGCGAGAAAATGACTAAATGCAAAAAAAAACGTTTACAATCACAAGATAGGTACACTTTTTTAATTCACAAACTTAGTGCACATGATGTTCTAAATTCAATTTACTTTATCCTCTAGAGAATAAAAACGGCTTTTCCACTCAGATATTGAAGATTAAAAATACTCTTTCTGAGATGGTGGGATGAAAAGTATATTTTTATGTAGATAGATAGATAGACAACACTTTATTGTACTTAAAAAAGGAAATTACACAGATGTTTCTTAACCTAAGAGTACAGACGGCGGCCTTATCACTAAAAGTGATCTCTTCCAGACAATCTTTGTAGCCTACAAACGTCCCACTGCAGTGCACAGGCCGTCTCTCAGAGAGAGAGTATGGGCTTAATTACCACGCATGCCCACTTCTTCTTCTTCTTCTTCTTCTTCAGGCTATATTAGTCCACTGCTGGACATAGCCCTCCCCTAATGAGCGCCATAGCGCAAGGTTGTGCCATCATGGGGGGTAATGCCCATAATCCCCACGCTGGGCATGCGGGTTGGGGATCGCGGATTGGTAATTTCAAGCGCTGAGCGAAACCTCAGACAGTTTCAGGAAGAAAGTAATATCTTAACTGTGGCAGGTCCAAACATTTACGAAAATATGATGTAAAGATTTTGAAATGGACATCTATTTTGACTTGAATCGTTCATTAAGCTCCAGTTTCTCCGCTATTTTTCATAAAATTTTTTTTGATTGATTGATATCAACCCTTCGTGCCCCACTGCTAGGACGCGGGCCTCAGGATGTTTAGGCCATACTCCACCAAGTGGGGCCATGACCTGGTAGGTGGAAGATTGTAAGCCAGTGGCGGATCATACTATCAGAAGTTATTAAGCCGCCCATAAAGCCTCTGATATGCCTTAGCGACTGCCATCAGGCACGTAAATCGTAGCTGGAAGCGCTTAGTAAAAATGCCATTAGTGATAGTCGAGAGATGGTTACCCGTCCAGCACTTGACCGTGCCTGTTGTTGCTTCAGTCAAGTAGAATCACACGGTTCTACTAGACCACGAGCGCTTCGGTTGATTAATAACAGAATCGAGGCCGTGGCGTGTATTTTTCGGCTCTTGCTACGTCAATCAGCGCATCGTTTGGCCACCATCTCCTCGGCAGTTCATCGCTCGTCAGTAGCTTCGGCTGTCTTCGGCTACCTTCGGCCAGCTTCGCCGACTGATATGTGGCAGTTGGATTGAGAAATGACCGGATGGATCTAATTTTTTGCTACAGAGTTCGGTTGAGTGTAGAGCGGCCCTTTGTGAAATATCGCCAGAGGTTAGACAATACATTTTTCTTGCACCTAGAACACCCTAATGCTTTTTTTTGTGTGTAGCCTATAGACGGCTTGCTGCCTGCATAGGTCTTCTCTTAGAAAGAGAGAGTCTGGGATTAAATACACGCGTGCCCAGCGAGGAGTGGCAATTTCAAGCGCCGAGGTCAGGTTTCCTCACCATGTGTCAATTCACAGTTAGCACTCGCTAATAGTGAAGGAATACATCGTGCACTAAGATCTATCCATTGTTATGTAAACTTTAAGTTTCTAAAAAAATAAATAAATAAGAGCGTAAATGCTTTAGGGACCATAACAATGGTAGTAACGTAGCGGTAGGACACTGACTTCTCAATTGGGAGGCCGTGGGTTCAAATCCCGCCATGTACCAAGAAGGAAAACATCTTGAGGAAACCTTAGAGAAGAGTTAATACACCTCAGCCCTTGCTAGGCATAACTATAAGGCTAAGTGCAGTTTGTTAGTCCACTGCTGGACATAGCCCTCCGCTAATGAGGGCCATAGCACGCTGTCCTCAGCTTGCCGCATCCAGCATCTGTCAGCAGTTTTTCGCAGATCGTCATCCCACCAGGTCGGAGGGCGTCCCAGTAAGTCAATCGCCTTATGTCAACCAACTTAATTCTTTTGGTGATTTTTTCATTCTCGATACGATTCGCCAAGAGCACTTTGAGCAAACGTAGTTTGAGTAAACGTAACACCGATTTCATAATACGGTGACTCCAAAATATTAACAAAATCTTTACATGTTTATATATTTTACATTAGAAGCTATCAAAATTACGAACTAGGAGAGTTAAAAGTCTAGAAAATTATTTCAATAAAACGTAAATTAGTTTATTTACGTTTTATCTGTAAGGGGTAACTTCGATTTTGAATATATTCTTTTAATGCACTAACCCGTGCTAAGGAAAATTAAAAAAAAACATATTTATAGGCTAAAAATTCCACCCATTGCCGGGACTGGTCTTCGAGAGGTTAGGGTTCGAGTCCCGGCATGGGTGGAATTTTTAGCCTCTAAATAGGTTTTTAAAAAGTTGATTCTGAAATTAAGAAGGGCTGGCAAATAAACTATTTAAAAACCTATTTAGAGGCTAAAAATTTCACCTATGCCGGGATTCGAACCCGCAACCTCTGGCTATCCGTGCCAGCGCTCTACCAATTGAGCCAATGGGCGACTCACCGGCATCAGTGAAATTTCGAACCTCTTTACACTATTCTCTGTATTACGTACAGGCAGCGACATCTGGCTGAAGTAAATTGCATCACTTACAGCCCCGACTACCTACTTTGCAGTTAGGTTTTTACATCGGAATGATATTGCTGTACCCATATGATTATACTATTTTTATTTTTAATGCACTAACCCGTGCTAAGGACAAATTTAAAAACCTATTTAGAGGCTAAAAATTTCACCCATGCCGGGATTCGAACCCGCAACCGCTGGCTATCCGTGCCAGCGCTCTACCAATTGAGCCAATGGGCGACTCACCGGCATCAGTGAAATTTCGAACCTCTTTACACTATTCTCTGTATTACGTACAGGCAGCGACATCTGGCTGAAGTAAATTGCATCACTTACAGCCCCGACTACCTACTTTGCAGGTAGGTTTTTACATCGGAATGATATTGCTGTACCCATATGATTATACTATTTTTATTTTTAATGCACTAACCCGTGCTAAGGACAAATTTAAAAACCTATTTAGAGGCTAAAAATTTCACCCATGCTGGGATTCGAACCCGCAACCTCTGGCTATCCGTGCCAGCGCTCTACCAATTGAGCCAATGGGCGACACACCGGCACTAAAGCGCTGGCTCGGATAGCCAGAGGTTGCGGGTTCGAATCCCGGCATGGGTGATTTTTTTAGCCTCTAAATAGGTTTTTAAATTTGTCCTTAGCACGGGTTAGTACAATTAAAAATAAAAATAGTATAAAAAAACTATTGTCAAAAGGTACAAGTACAAATGACCTCAGTCTGGGTATTTTTTCATGTTTGTGACATCTTTGCCTATTTACCACAGCAGAAGGTATCCTAGTTTGGGACGAGGACAAGTGATTGTGTTGTGTGGAAGATATTATTTATATTATTATAGAATAAATGTTATCGAAGCGCTCGTAGCCAGGTCGAATCCAGTGGTTGGGATCAATCACTTGAGTTAAGCAACAACAAGCGCGGTCAGCTGCAGGATGGGTGACCATTCCGTGACTAACGCTAGTGGCATTTTTCCGAGCGCTTTCGTGCTTCACAAGGCACGTTAAGCCTTTGTTGCCGGCTGTCATGTAATAACAGTCGTTAAGCCATGTCAGAGGCCTTATGGGCGGCTTCATAAATTTTATTCTGACAGTAAGGCCCGCCACTGTCTTACAATCCTCCACTAACTCGGACTTGGCCCCCGTGGTGGAGCATGGCCTAACCTTAACCTGCGACGCAAAAAGAGACCCATGCCCCAGCAGTGGGGACATACAAGGGTTGATATCGAGATTATCAATTATTATCTTCAAAGTAAATGGACATACATTTGTTGATATTTAATAAGATCCAGTAATAACTGACGTGCGTGCATGCAACGACTTATGAACGTTGATGAAGCGAAGGTGATCTATCAGGATCGTGGCAAGGGGCTGTCACTGGTCTCTGCCTTCCCCTCTGGGATACGGGCGTGAGGTTATGTATGTATGTATCCAGTAATGTTACTTCCAATAGTCTTTTACTGGTTTTGGATAAAAATTTAGTGGATTTTCGTAAAGGGTTGAGAAAAGAGTAACATATTCTATCTGTCATATAAAATTGTTCTTAACTCTACATACGGCTGCGCTGAGACGCAGCGGCGATGGATTCATTCACACGATGACAAATGGTTCATACCGTGCGTAAACAAACTCGGCTAAAGCTGAGACTTATGTAGGGTGACTATGAGTTAAGGAAATAGTGGTCAGTTGAAACGAAAACAAAATGTTCTTTTACTAATGATTTATCATCCTGAAATAAACACAGTTGAAGGTTAAACTTAAGAATTTTAATAGTAGTTTTAAAAGTGGAGACTATCCATTTAGCATTAGCACTAAATAAATTCCTTTTATGCCTACTTTTATACCATAGAAAACATGAAAAAATGCTGGAAATCATGTATGTCTAATATTTCTTGCATTACAAGGCGTTACGTACAAGTTGTTACTTCTATATAACGAGAGGGTATATTATGAAAAGTTTTAGTATTAGTGAGAGAAGAAGTAGCCATTATTACAGTTCTTTCAAAATCGGTAATTTCAAAAAAATAATTCCAAAGTATTATGTTCAAGTTCTTTACAGTAATACATATACAAGTTCGCAAGTTCTTTACTTAACTGTATACTGTGACACTAAATATTTACTTTACTTAGCTGAGACGTGTTTGCAAATGGTGAATTATCATAATTAAAGTGAAACTTGCTATTAACCGGTTGTCTACAATGTAACCAACCTCCTGAAAATACCTGTTTTTCGGATACTACGTCCATAAAATGGATCATCATCTAGTTATTTAATCAGTCCATAGCATTTAATTCAATTTGATTTGCACACATCTTGTCACATTTTTTGGTTACCGATATTAAAGAGTGCGTCAAGTTTTTACATTTGTCCCACTGCATGGTCTTCTCTCACAGAGAACTTACTTACTTTTAGTTTTTAATTAATATTTTTTGTCTATCTTCTATCATTGATCCTCTTTAATCGCACGCATTGTGGATCAATTTTGAACGGAGGGTAGGTCCATCCGTAGGTCACCATTCCACACATAAATAATTTCATCGATCCATCGATGTTTTTCTTCGTTTGTCCGGGCACACTCTCAATATAATCTTATTTGTGTATTAATATTACTTATTATTTATTCTTTTTATCCGATAATAATACGTATTTATTACTCTCACTACCACTGCACATCTTATAGTATCTAAGTAAATATAATATGGTATTTCCTTCTTGTTCACATTAGGCGCAAATTAATAAATCAAATACACGTACATTACTAACCGCAGTATGGACCCGACTGAAAATCAGCGTTGCAACTGATCTCTCGGTTGCAACATTATGCTGAGTCGGGCCCATTTTGGGGACTCAATACTTAAAACTTCCTGACATTTTGTTAGATTACACTATTTTTATTTTTAATGCACTAACCCGTGCTAAGGAACAAATTTAAAAACCTATTTAGAGGCTAAAAATTTCACCCATGCCGGGATTCGAACCCGCAACCTCTGGCTATCCGTACCAGCGCTCTACCAATTGAGCCAATGGGCGACTCACGACATCAGTGAAATTTCGAACCTCTTTACAATATTCTCTGTATTACGTACAGGCAGCGACATCTGACTTAAGCAAATTGCATTACTTACAGCCCCGACTACCTACTTTGCAGTTAGGTTTAACATCGGAACGATATCACTGTACCCACATGATTACACTATTTTTATTTTCGGGGCTGTAAGTAATGCAATTTGCTTAAGTCAGATGTCGCTGCCTGTACGTAATACAGAGAATATTGTAAAGAGGTTCGAAATTTCACTGATGTCGTGAGTCGCCCATTGGCTCAATTGGTAGAGCGCTGGTACGGATAGCCAGAGGTTGCGGGTTCGAATCCCGGCATGGGTGAAATTTTTAGCTTCTAAATAGGTTTTTAAATTTTGTTAGATATTTAGATTTCTGTAAGTTTGTCTTTGTGTTAACTGTTAACTACTTGTATTTCCACCGTCACCCGTTTGTGTTTTCTGCTGATTGTTGTATTATGTTGCGTGATTTTGTGTTTTTGAGTATTGTGTCGTCAAATAAATATATTTTTTTTTCTTCTTTCTTTCTAATCTTCTATAATATAAAAATGAATCGCTAAATGTGTTGTTAAGCGCAAATCTCGAGAGCAGCTGAACCGTTTTCGCTAATTTTTCTTTTAGAATATTCCTTGAATTACGAGGATGGTTCTTACGGAGAGAAAAAAAAAAAGAATCAACAGCTATGAGCTACGAAGTTCGCTGGATAAAATAAAAATAGACAGCTAGTATAAAATAAAAATAGATAAGTTTCCTAATAAAACCACAAATCACACTCACCCTACACACGCTTACGTAGTGTGATTTAACTCCTACAACAAAATATGTACTGTTTTTACTTTCAGCCGGCGAAGGATTTATCTATTCCACACGTAACAGTTTTACGAATTACCGCTTTGTTACATATTGTATCGCTTTTTTACGATGCCCCGTTGACGGCCGGCATAAATATTTATAGACCGCCTAAGTATCCACTAAGATTTTGATTCTGGGCCGTTTAAACGTCAATTACGAGTCGAAGAGTAAGCATCATTAATATTTCATAGCTAAGTAGCAAAATAGAGTTAAATTGAAATAAAGAGCTTGGCAGCCATCTTTACTAGGTCGCAAATATACTCAGTGCTTAGTGCGAGTTTGACAGATCCAATCGAATAACTTTACTACCGCGTTAATCGAGCATTGAGTAGTGAGTATGAGTAAGTTAACCGTTCGAACTGGCAAAACCCTGTCACAGTACGACTCGCACTCACGTTTTTTCGTGTTTTGGCTGGTAAACGTGTTCACTTCTCAACGTAAACCATTACAACTCGCACTCAGCAATTTTAATTTCCATACTTGTCGCTAGGTGGTGCTTCCTCGATGCCATAGAAATATGAGTTTACGTTAACGCGATCGAGTAGTAAAAAAACTCGCACTAAGCACCCTGTACTACAGTTTTTTCAGTCATCCTATAAACGTACCATTGCAGGGCACAGGCCTTCTCTCAGAGAGAGAGTATGGGCTTAATTACCACGCGTGCCCACCGTGGATTGGCAATTTCAAGTGCCGAGGTATTTGCCTCAGACACTCAGATCCTCACGATGTTTTACTTCACAGTTAGTGAGGGGTATTGCAACTATAACTTTACAAATATACATAACTTAGAAAACAAAGTCATGAGTACGTGCCCGCACTGGGAATCGAACCTGGGTCTCTGGCTTCTGAGTCCATTGGTATACGCATAGATCTGCCGCCGCTCTTTGTTACGGAATTCAAATAAGTTTCCCAATTGACACTATCACATTAATTAAACTCGCACATCCCCCATTGTGAAAACTAACAACTTCCTCGAATTCTCGCATTTCTTACAGCTCCTCACGGCGTCCCAGGGATATTTAAGGCAGGCTAATTCAGCCAAACAGAAGGGCTTTTGGTCACATGGCCGCGACAAGTCAGCAGCGCCCTTATCACGGCCCCTGACGGTTATTTACGGCCAGGACTGAGTTATGGCCAATTTACAGGCAGTCATTAAGGCTTTAATGGCCCCAAGGTGTCCGTGCTCAAAAGTTTTTGGCTCGGATAAGGTCTCGTTGGCCAACTATAATATTTTATCACAGTTACAACGTCTCTCAGCATCTGTCATTAGGTCCTTGCAGTCATCTATGGAAATGTTTTGTTATTTTTGTTACAATGCCACGCGTAATAGGAATTAAGTTTACATGTCAAATTATTGGGATCGAGTTGCTGTCGATTGGATTATACATATGTAGCTATGTTCCATGACAAGTTTTAAATTACGGTTACGAATAAATTTATTTATATCTCTCATGTTCGGTAAGTAGGTTCTTATTACCTCCAAATGGGGTTTGTAGGTGACTTATTAGCGCTCTAGGGTAATAATGTACAGGCACATACATTGCTTTTGGCCCCACAATACCCTGTGTCGTGGGGACCGGAAACAGCGACATCACAAACATGTATTGCAGGCAATAGAATAAAGTGGGCGTAATTTCCCCGCTGTAAGGAATATTCTACCCATCTAGGAAGCCTTCCAGCGGCGGTCGGTTTTCAGAAATTAGCTCAGTCTAAATCAGCCGGTGGAATGATGGCAATAACAGTTAGCACGCGAGTTACGAGCCAGCCCCGTTAATGGTAGGGGCATCGCCAGCTCGGCTGATGGCTAAATTTTCTTCCGCGATTACTACTAGGAGACCGCGACCCCGCAAACGTAGTGTGGGACGCCCTCCGACTAGGTGGGATGACGATCTGCGAAGAACTTCCGGCAGATGCTGGATACGGCAAGCTCAAGACAGCTCGCTAAGGCACTCATTAGGGGAGGGCTATGTCCAGCAATGGACTAATATAGCCTGAAAAAGAAGAAGATAACTACTAGAAGAGGAGCTAAGACAAAAAATACCTTTGTATGTTCGTAATGAGATGATTTATACAGCACTCAGTAGCGGTTTCACTCATACAAGGTGGGGTAAAAGACTCGGACGCTGCAGTGCCCTGCAATGAGACATTGCTTTAAATTTACGGTTGCCTGGTGAGACAAAAAAAACTTACGCCTTTGCGTGTACGTAATGAGGTGATTTATACAGCATCCAGTGGCGGTTTCACTCATACGAGGTGGGGTAAAAGACTCGGTCGCTGCAGTGTCTGCAATGGGACATTGTTTTAAATTTACGGTTGCCTGGCGAGACAAAAAAAACTTACGCCTTTGCGTGTACGTAATGAGATGTTTTATACAGCACCCAGTGGCGGTTTCACTCATACGAGGTGGGGTAAAAGACTCGGACACTGCAGTGTCTGCAATGGGACATTGCTTTAAATTTACGCTTGCCTGGTGAGAAAAAAAAACTTACGCCTTTGCGTATACGTAATGAGATGATTTATACGGCACCCAGTGGCGGTTTCACTCATACGAGGTGGGGCAAAAGACTCGGACGCTGCAGTGCCTGCAATGGGACATTGCTTTAAATTTACGGTTGCCTGGTGAGACAAAAAAAAACTTACGCCTTTGCGTGTACGTAATGAGATATTTTATACAGCACCCAGTGACGGTTTCACTCATACGAGGTGGGGTAAAAGACTCGGACGCGGCAGTGCCTGCAATGGGACATTGCTTTAAATTTACGGTTGACTGGTGAGACAAAAAAAACTTACGCCTTTGCGTGTACGTAATGAGATGTTTTATACAGCACCCACTGGCGGTTTCACTCATACGAGGTGGGGTAAAAGACTCGGACGCTGCAGTGCCTGGGACATTGTTTTAGATTTAGGCTTGCTCAGTGAGACAAAGAAACTCACGCCATTGCGTGTACGTAACGAGATGATTTATAAAGCATCCAGTGGCGGTTTTACTCATACGAGGTGGGGTAAAAAACTCGGATGCTGCAGTGCCTGGGACATAGTATTAGATTTAGGCTTGCCCGGTGAGACAAAAAAAAACTTTGCGCTTTACATAATGAGATACAGCATCAAGTGGTAGTGCATGGATGGGTAAAACCGTTTATGACTAACGCTAATGGCATTTTTCCGAGCGGTTCCGTGCTTCTCAAGGCACGCTAAGCAGTTGGTGCCGGCTGTCGTCACGGACGTGTTCACTAAAAGTAACTGAAACTGGCGTGCGTGCGTGCTACGACTACACATTTTGCCTTTTTTTATCTATTAACTAAAATACTATAACTTTGGAGTTTTTGTCCATTTTTTCTCCAAAATGATCTAGATCTTGAAATAGATATCTAATTGGACTTGTAATGTCCATTAAGCCGCAGTTTCTGTTCTATTTTGAATAAAACCTTTTTATTTCACTTCAATACGCTCGGAAAAATGTCACTGGCAGCATTCACGGGACGGTCACCCCTCCCGCATCTGACTGCTCCTGTTGTTGCATATGCATAACTCAAGTAATTGATTTCAGTCACTCGGTTCGACTACGCCACGAGCGCTTCTATAGAGATTTTTGATTTGAATTGATTTTTAAAGTTCTTTATTACCTTAATACTTACAAACATGCGACGTGTAGACACATTGAACACACACAAAATAATAACTTCAATATAGTTTTATGATACTATAGCGCCTTTCAAAATAAATATATATATATATTGGCCTTTTGCAACTACTAAATGAGATGATTTATACAGCGTCCAGTGGCATCTTCACCCACACTAGATGGGTGAAGGGACCACTCTGACGCTGTAGTGCCTGGGACATGGTTTTATAGATTGTGTAGGCTTGCCCAGCACCTATACCATCCTGACAGCTCAGTCGGCCTAGCCCACAGGAAAAACTAGTCAATACGTGCTCAGCCAACCAAGCCGCGGGTTTCCTCACGATGTTTTCCTTCACCGTTAGCGTGTGCTATTGCGACTACAAATTCGCAAATGTACGTAACTTTGAAATTAAACAAAGTCATTGGTACATGCCCGCACTTGGGATCGAACCTGGGGCTCACGCTAGCGAGTCCATGGTTCTACCCACTGAGCTACCACCGCTTGCCCGAGCTACCACCGCTTGCCAAAACAGTGGCTTAAATGGTACGATATATTACCACTTAAGTTACTCAGTTATATTCGTTATGTTTTAGTGCACATCAACTTGCCGAGTTGTGTCCTTATTGCATCTGTGGAGATTACCTAGCATGATTACCGTAAATACTAATACGACTCTATTGAAAAATTATTCATTTCAGAGAATCCCAGGGCACTAACGGAGTGGGGTCTGAGAACAGAAAAGCGGTCAGTAGTTAACCAATAGCCGAACAATGCGTCCAAGTCCGCAGAAACATTGCAAAATTTAAATGTCTCTACTCTGAACGGACCTTGCATGCCTTCCCAATTTGCCACGGCCGCCTCATTTCTTAGTCCTGCGGTTCTCCGTCTCAAGGCGACGCGATTACCTCGTCAAAGGACAATCTCCGGATTATGCGGAGCGGCTAAGGGTGCCCGTTAATGTTTAGGGTTTTGTTGGCAGTCCGTGCGTCAAGGTAGGTAGATACGAACGTAACCAACTTCTGTTACGAACGTATTCGCCGCTATAAAGATATTTAAGAAGTACAGAGTATGATGTCTCTGCCTACGCTATAAGCTAGTATATACTGGCAATAACTTAAGTCTGTAACGCCGCCGGTTCAATCGGGCCCCGCTCTATAAACAAGAAATAACGATTGTAATTCAGTCGAATAGCGTGACCGAGGGGCGGTACTCGAGTTGCATCGAAATCGGAACCGTTTTCGATTCACTCGTAAATGTTCGGTCTTCATATTATCATCATCATAATTGACGACCTCTGTGGCGCAGTGGTAGCGCGTCTACCTACCACGCAAGAGGTCCCAGGTTCGAAACCCGGCTGGAGACGAAAAAAAACCCCAGGTCGTGGATGTTTACATGTTTGTGATATCGTTGTCTGTTGTGTGCTGTCGGCCTAGAGAATAGCACCAAGTCAATTCTTCCCACGGGTGTCGTAAAAGGCGACTAAGGGACACAAACCGGGGGGTGGGAAGCAGCGCCCCCTGCAGTACAATTCCACCGAACTGCGTTCCCCAACCCGCATGCCCAGCGTGGGGATTATGGGCATTACCCCCTATAATATTACAACGTGGCGCTCTTTAGGGGAGAGCTATGTCCAGCAGTGGACTAGTATAGCCTGACGACGACGACGATGTCGTTGTTTCTGGTTCCCACGACACAGGGTGTGTGGGGCCAGAAGCAATGTATGTGCCTGTACGCAAATATTAAATGTTAAATTATAATAATCAGCCGGTGTCAGTCCAATGCTGGACTTAGGTCTCTTCCAAGATAGTAAGCTACTGGGCCCGATCTACGGGAAGAATTCAGCTGGGCTGGGTGGTATTCAGGAAACTTCGTCAAGCCTTCTCGCCGCTTATACCGCGGTCCTTTAAGAGAAAAGTGTTCAGTCAGTGCATCCTACCTGTCATGACATACGAAGCCGAGAGACTCACGGTTCAATTAGTCCACCAAGTTAACATCGGTCAGCTAGCTGTGGAGATAACTATGCTCGGTGTTTCTCTGCGGGATCGAGTCAAAAAGAGTAATTCACCAGAGAACTAAAGTGATTGACATACAGTCTGTTAGCTTTTAGAATATACTAGCCTTGGGTAACTCAAGAGCCAGTTATGAGTGGACACACAACTCCTTCAACGTCAAGTGTGTCCCATTCATATCCCAAAGATGTCAACTATATCTGGCTCCTTCACACATACTCTTAACTCAGTACGGTAGTCATCTTCTGCTACTTTATCCAGCTCACACACAATGCGCGAGAGCGAGATCAACATCGTCTGACATCGGTTACATTCGGCCGCATTTCTCGTCGTAACCAACGAGCGATGAGAGAAAGTTCACCAAAATAAAACGTTTGATCTGGATAAAGTAGGGAATAGGTAGACTAGACTGACTCACCACTTGTGTCTCTTGTACCCACGCGAACTTTGTTCTTTGGACGTCGTATGAGCTAGGACACCAGTGGTGAGCGAGATATAATAGATATAGTGTGTCTCGGTGAGCAAAGATATGAGATATAACAACTCCTTCTAAGGACATACTTTGCCCAAGTCTAAAATATACCACTGTAAAATTTGTAAAATCTGTTTCTTTTACTTAAATTTTGTAAGTCTACCTTTGTTCCTGTCTAGTAGCTAAGTTAATATAATGTAAGCCCTTAAGTGGCCTAGTTTGGATATTTTCACACAACCATATTTTATAATTTAACGTGTGCTGTGAGTTTTGTATTAAAATAAAAATTAAAAATAATACCTTGGCTACTATCGGATAGAATCGGATATTTTCGTTCATTTGTTTATTCTGTTGTTATTAATAACTTTATAAAGAAAGAAAAGTTTTGTCCAGATCAGGAAGAAGTATTACACTCGTGTGCTTTCAGCGAAAACCGAAGCCTACTCTAGAGCCCGAGGAGGTATATTCTAAAACCTTACAGACTATAGCAGATCACCAAACTGTTTATGTCAATGAAATCATTTCTAAAAAGTTTTTATTCAAAGTGGCACAGAAGCTGCGACTTAATGAACGTAACAAGTTAAACTAGAAAAACCTATTTAGAGGCTAAAAATTCTACCCATGCCGGGATTCGAACCCGCGACCTCTGCCTATCCGTGCCAGAGCCTCTAAATAGGTTTTTATAATAGTCCTTAGCGCGGGTTAGTGCATTTAAAAGGAAATAATAAGTTAAACTAGGTGTGCATTTCAAAACTTAGATAATTTTGGAGGAAAAATGAACAAAAAAACTCCACACTTAGTCTTTTTAAAGTCCTCACTTAACAGTTTACATAGTTATTAATAAACATAGAACTTTTGCGTTGTACTGGTTTTAACTCCAGACATCATAGTAATCTAAATAATCCTCTACGTTATTACAAAGTCTGCTTTACACATATTTTGATCCGGTATTGAAAAGAAAGTGTTAAAACAACCTCCAGTACATCTACTGCAAGGAGCTTAAAAAAGGCATAGTCCATTTTTATGTAGCGTACAAATGTACCACAGCAGGGCACAGGCCTTCTCTTAGAGAGAGAAAGTATGGACCTACTTCCACTTCTTACGGGCAGTCACTTTGGCTATATCAGTCAACCTGTTGCGTCTTCTTCTTCTTCAGGCTATTTAAGTCCATTGCTGGACAAAGCCCTCCCCTCATGAGTGCCATAGTGCAAGGTTGCGCCATCATTGGGGGGTAATGCCCATAATCCCCACGCTGGGCATGCGGGTTGAGGATCGCAGTTCGGTGGAATTGTACTGCAGGGGGCGCTGCTGTCCACCTCCCGGTTTGTGCCCCTTACGCTCGGTTTCTCGAACGCTAAAAGTCTGTTAATCTACTGTTAACAGCTGTCAGTTGGCAAAAGTGCATACAAAAAAAAAACAACTGACAGCGGTTAAAAGTAGATTAACAGCCTGTTAGCGTTCGAGAAACCGGCGGTTAGTCGCCTTTTACGACACCCGCGGGAAGAATTTGGGTTGGTGCTATTCTCTATGCCGACACCACACAGCTGTTGCGTCTACAACAAGGTATTTATTAGGAACCGCAGCTTGACGTTTCTTCCATGAAGTTTAAGCAGAGTAGCAGCCGAACGCCGGCGGCTGGGGGCGACCGATACGGCCAATCCTCTCGCTATGTCCATCAATGGACACTCTGTCATAAAATAGGGTTAGCTCGTGGTTAAACTGTCACTATATATCGCATCGATTACCGAGATTTGGACGGCCAATCGTAGGTGCGGATTGCCAAATCGGATTGCTAGGCCGGCCGCGTTAATTTTATGTGTGATTGTTATTATAATAACAATCCCACATAAAATTAACGCGCCCCCCCCCCCCCCGGTTTGTGTCCCTTAGTCGCCTTTTACGACACCCGCGGGAAGAATTGGGTTGGTGCTATTCTCTAGGCCGACACCACAAGGCAAAGACAAGGTTGCGTCCACAGGGTATTTATTAGGAACCGCAGCTTGACGTTTCTTCCATGGAGTTAAAGCAGAGTAGCAGCCGAACGCCGGCGGCTGGGGGCGACCGATACGGCCAATCCTCTCGCTATGTCCATCAATGGACACTCTGTCATAAAATAGGGTTAGCCCGTGGTTAAACTGTCACTATATATCGCATCGATTACCGAGATTTGGACGGCCAATCGTAGGTGCGGATTGCCGAATCGGATTGCTAGGCCAGCCGCGTTAATTTCGTGTGTGATTGTTATTATAGTTTTGTGTGTATTGCTTTACCAGTCCTTTTAAGTGCGATTAACAATGAGAGATTTTTGAACTAAAACTTTCGTAAGCCCTACATGTTATTGAGACCTGGTCGGACTATTCCGATGAAAAGTCAAGTAAGTTGATCCAGTTATATCAAATCAATAATGCTCTTCGAGATCTCTGTGACAAATAATTTTACAGCCCTTCTCGTAAGAATTTAAATTCACTTTAAGTTCTACTAACAATCTGTTAGAGTTTTTATTTTGTTTTGAAAACACTGGTTTTGGGAATAAAAAACAATTTCTGTATAATACCTCTCTAATCACAGCGTGCAAATAAATGCAAACAAAGTTTGCTTTTAATCTATCTACTTATCTAACCGTAACTATCTAAAAGTTAATCTTTTATTTTACCCATAAACAATGTAAAGAGAAAAGCAAAATTTTTGACTAGTTATTAACCGCGACCAGCTTGCTTTCCACCCATTTCGTACATACCTAGGTACATATTTCTGGGCATTTTTACAGGCCTATGAAACCCCGACTAATTAAATTTAAATTACTCCAAGTGAGGGGGGCGAGGCATCGGGTCCACGTCAAATTGACCGGAAAATTCGGGAAAGAAAAACAATAGGGCTTGAGACGATAGCGTGCAAATTAAAACGAAGTTATTCGATCCTTTCACCAGCGGAGGGCTGAGCCGTGGAGGTAGGATCGAAGCGGCGGAGACGACACAAGTAAAAGCTGGCAGCCAATTTTCCGTTCATTAGCAAATAGAATAAAATATGTTTTTTTGTGCTGTGTGGTGTCGGCCTAGAGAATAGCACCAACCCAAATTCTTCCCGCGGGTGTCGTAAAAGGCGACTAAAGGACACAAACCGGGGGGTGGGCAACAGCGCCCCCTGCAGTACAATTCCACCGAACCGCGATCCCCAACCCGCATGCCCAGCGAGGGGATTATGGGCATTACCCCCCAATAATGCCACAACCTTGCGCTATAGCGCTCATTGGAGAAGGGATATGTCCAGCAGTGGACTAATATAGCCTGAAGAAGAAGAAGAAGAAGATTTGTCTTCAAGCGAAATAAAACACAACAATCACTTATACTAGAGGCATTAATGGCAATTTAAAGAAACGTTTATTTAACAGTACATATATAAATTACAAATGAAGACAAAAAGGTCTGTGCCTCGGCTTGTAACTAATATACACCAATGTGCAACTAGTTGCCAATTATACTATTTTTATTTTTAATGCACTAACCAGTGCTAAGGACAATTTAAAAAAACCTATTTAGAGGCTAAAAATTCCACCCATGCCGGGATACGAACCCGCGACCTCTGGCTATCCGTGCCAGCGCTCTTTCCAACTGAGCTAATAGGCGACGCACCGGCATCATTGAAATTTCGAACCTCTTTACACTATTCTCTGTATTACGTACAGGCAGCGACATCTGGCGGGTCGCGGGTCATGAGTGCTTAGTGTGAGTTTGACAGATCCAATCGAATAACTTTACTACCGCGTTAATCGAGCATTGAGTAGTGAGTATGAGTAAGTTTAACGTTCGAACTGGCAAAACGCTATCGCAGTACAACTCGCACTCGCGTTTATTCGTGTTTTGGCTGGTAAACGTGTTCACTTCTCAACGTGAACCGTTACAACTCGCACTCAGCAATTTTAATTTCCATACTTGTCGCTAGGTGGCGCTTCCTCGATGCCATAGAAATATGAGTTTACGTTAACGCGATCGAGTAGTTAAAAAACTCGCACTAAGCACTCTGAGGTCGCGGGTTCGAATCCCGGCATGGGTGGAATTTTCAGCCTCTAACAGTATATAAATTACAAATGAAGACAAAAAGGCTTGTACCTCGGCTTGTAAGTAATATACACCAATATGCAACTAGTTGCCGATTTTCAGGCAAGGCCTTTTCTTAAACTAAATTATACCTATCTGAGCGTATGCTCGTATGCGCATGATGACAAATGTAAATTTTAACATATACATTCTATTTATCCTTACTTGGCCAATTTAGTAAACAAGATTCTTACCTCAAAATTGATATTAGATGCCACAACGACACATTTTCTGGCAACTTAATGAACTTTGTTAATAAAATTGACAGCGTATTATCTAAAATAGTCTCCCCGATTACGTCATTTACGGGAATATGGCGCTTTGCGACTAAAATCCATACTTTACTGGTAGAATCTTGTTTATACTATTTTTATTTTTAATGCACTAACCCGTGCTAAGGAACAAATTTAAAAAACCTATTTAGAGGCTAAAAATTTCACCCATGCCGGGATTCGAACCCGCAACCTCTGGAACGGATAGCCAGAGGTTGCGGGTTCGAATCCCGGCATGGCTGAAATTTTTAGCCTCTAAATAGGCTTTTAAAAGAATCTTGTTTATTAAAATGGACAAGTAAGTGTAAATAAACTGTAGGTAGATAAATTCCATCCACTAAAGCCCTTGAAGGACACCAAAAGCCAAGGATTGTTTGTGCAGCAGCCATTTACGACATTTAGTTCGGAACGTTGGACGGGTTCATGGGACAAATAAGTCTTATACGTAGTATTCCTTAATGATTCGTGACACTCATACATAGTTTTATATTAAACGGGTCAAATAGCAATTATTTATTAGGTAAAACGTAATTACCTTATTTCCCGACGTTTCGGCAGCGTTACAGTTGCCGTGGTCTCGGGTAGACTGAAGTGGCGAGTACAGTCAATTATTGTGGGTAGTCGCTATTAATTTTTCGCACCTGGCCGACACACAATACTCCCTACGGCAACGGACAGGTCCGGTGATAAGGCGAGTGACTTGAATTTACTTAGCACTGGACTCCACGTACTTGATAGCTTGAAACAATACTCTCTATTGAAATTCTTGTGTTTTTAATTTCAATTGCTTCCCGAACGATTCTTCGGTAATACTGTCGATTGGTTGAGAGAACTTTCAGTCCATATACCTGGATCCAATGGTTCGTTTCGGATTCCAACAAATGGGTTCGAGTCCCGGCATGGGTGGAGTTTTTAGCCTCTAAATAGGTTTTTAAAATTGTCCTTAGCACGGGTTAAAAAGAATATAATCATGTGGGTAAAGCGATATCATTCCGATGTAAAACTTAACTGCAAATTTAAGGAAGGTACTCGGGGCTGCAAATAGTGCAAATTGTTTCAGCCAGATGTTGCTGCCTGTACGTAATACAGAGAGGTAAAGAGGTTCGAAATTTCACTGATGCCGGTAAGTCGCTCATTAACTTGACAAAATAAAAACACCTTCACAAAAAGATAATAATATAATACCTAATAAAGAGTTTCTTTTAAGTCTGATATGTTCCTATTTTTTACTTACCATAACATTTAAAATTTTCGCTCAGTTGAGAGACAGCTGGCATGGTTAGCCAGAGGTCGCGGGTTCGAGTCCCGGCATGGGTGGAATTTTTAGCCTCTAAATAGGGTTTTAGAGTTAAAATTATGTATTTGAAAAAGACGTTGCAGGAATTGAACAAGCAATATGAACATTAATTTATTTATTCTATTGAACACGATCTTTTTTTTAATAAAAACTTTTTTAAGAACAAAGCATCTCAACCAGTATAATTAAGAAAAAATCTATTACTCACTAGTGAGTTGTAGCAATGAAAAAGTCACAGTTTGACTATGGGTGTCATTCTGTGCCTAATTGTGGTGACCTTAAAGCCACTTTATGAGCAAGTGTGTTGAAAATATTATTGTAGATTTATTTTATTTTAAATGCACGTGAGCCATATCCTAGCTTTGCTATTACTTTACTTTATAAAGGAACAAATCCTATGTGGTGACTTATTTAATAAAAGTTCACACCTAATTAGCAATTTCATTAATTTAATTTGGTATAACATATTTTAAACTTTCGCGACTTGTACACATAGTTAGAATATTTTCGGGGCTTAATCGCGTAGTAATTTATTGCTATTTTAACTCGACGTTTTGACGACGTTACAGTCATCGTGGTCACGAGAAGAGAAGTCTACGCGATTAAGCTTCGAAAATATTCTAATTTGGTAGGCTGAGCTACTTTATATATTGTTAATAAATTAATTACACTTTATTGCACACAAATCATTAAACAGGACAGTACATAAGCAATAGCATGTACAAAACCAAGGCTATCACTGTAAGAGATTTCTTTCAGAAAACCTTGGAGGTTCGGAGAAGCAGTAAAAAACGGGTCTATTAAGTTTTGTTTTAACTCCATTTTAATTTTGATCTTTTTTTTATTCCTGCGTCCATGGCTAACTCTTAAACTTGAGAAGTCGAGGTATGAATATTTACGAAAGCATTAATTATTTTTTAACTCCTTGCGGTTTAAGCAGTCTCTGGCCGCGCAAACTCCACGGCAATTAAGATTTCTTTCGGCCGAAAGTAATATTAATATTGTTAGTTGGGTACTTGGGGCTTTAATCAACGGGGTAATGGCCGAGGTGGCAGTTACGTCGGTTTTAAGAGCATTTTTATATGGAAATCCCCGGGTACTCAGCTCGAGTGTATGCTGGAAGGTGGGAGATGAAATAGTGTCTAGTTGTTATCTTAAAGGCCTGCGCAGACGTGGGACTATCCCCCGGGTACTTTTTTGTCCGTCGATATAAATCTTTTATAAATTTTTGAACTAAAACTTTAGTAAGCACAACACATTGTCGACTTTTAGTCCGGATCTACTTACGGGTGTTGTTATATCGGAAGAGTCCGACCAGTTAACTCTTATAAATTGTATCGAATAACGCACACGAAGGACCTCAAGAGACCGGACTGGACAGAAATTCGGTGTTTTCTTTTAAAACGCCTTTTCTTTTTCAACTTCATGTAGGTAAATTACAACACAATGTAATCTCAGAATATTTGCTTACATAGCGTACGTTACACTCGTTTTCCGGGTACTCCGGGTACACAAGTACTCGGAGGACATATTTTACGATTCAAGCCCCCAAGACTTTTTGTCCCCAAGGGACAAAAGTCCCTTGTCCGCGCAGGCCTTCAATGTTGAAAAAAAAAAGTACATAAGGCTCATCCTCTTTCCGTGTATAGTACTTTACAATGAGGTTAGGACTTAAACTCTTTAGGTTTTATTATGGAGTGTTATGCTTTAAAATGAGGTTTGCTTATAAAATCTTTGGATTCGATATCAACCCTTGATGTCTCCATTGCTGGGGCACGGGTCTCTTCCTGCATTGCAGGAAGGTTAGGTCATACTCCACCACGAGGGCCAAGTTCGGCTTGGTGGAGGATTGTAAGACAGTGGCGGGCCTTACTGTCAGAAGTTATCAATCTGCCCATTAGGCCTCTGATATGGCTTAACGACTGCCATTACATGACAGGCGGCATCAACGGCTTAAAGTGCCTTGCGAAGCACGAAAGCGCTCAGTAAAAATGCCACTAGCGATAGTCACGGGATGGTCACCCATCCGGCACCTCACCGCGCCTTTTGTCGTTTAACCCTAGTGATTAATTCCAATCACTCGATTGCATTTACTTTTTAAAACGTGTTCTGTAAAGTATATACTTCACAGAACTATGACTCATAATATTTTATTTTATTTTTATTTATTGAAAGAAAAAAAAACAATTGTACAATATAGTTTTAAGTCAGAAAATTCTTATGTATGTAATTATGCAACCAATGGCGTTTTCTGTACATTTATACAAAGACAATAACATGAAAACTAAGAACTAAGATATTTAGATTCTGCTAACAACAATCAAGGATGAGATTAGTGGAGTACATTCAACAGCATATCAACCTCTACACATGTGCAACCTGTTTTGTTACGTTACCAGTCACTTTGCAGCAAAAATGTAAGGGTCGATGAACTGTCCATGCACTCTTCCAATAGCTACCAAGTACATCATAGTAACTTTTTCTTTTTATTCTTTTATTTTTGTATACATTAAATGTTAAAAAAAGCTCTCCCAATTGAGCTTATGGGCAACTCTCCGGCATCAGTGAAATTTTGATCCTCGTTACAATAATCTCTGTATTACGTACAGTCAGCAACATCTGACTGAATTAATTTGCATCACTTGCAGCCCAGAGTACTTTGCAGTTAGGTTTTACATCGGAATGATGTCGCTGTACCCACATGATTATATTCTTTTTGTTGCACTAACTCGTGCTAAGGATTTTAAAAATCTATTTAGAGGCAAAAAATTCCACCTATGCCGGGACTAGAACCCGCAACCTCTGGCTAACCATGATAGATCTTGATGTGTAAGTTGGAACATACTCGTAAGTCTGTATTGCCTTATTTACTCTCAAAGTTTTCCGGACATAAAACCACTAGCCTCTGCATCTACGTAATGAGATGATTTATACAGCGTCCAGTGGAATCTTCAGTCACACTAGATGGGTGATAAGCCCACTTGGTTGCTGCAGTGCCTGGAACATTATTTTAGAAGGTGTAGACTTGCCCAGCACCTACGAGTATACCATCCTGATAGCTTAGTCGGCCTATCCCACAGGAAAACCTGTCAGTATGTGCGTATGTTTTCCTTCACAGTTAGTGTTTGGTTATTGCGACTACAAATTCGCAAATGTACGTAACTTTGAAATTGAACTAAGTCATTGTTTCCTGATCCCCAGGGGATCGAACCTGGGTCTCTCGATTGCTAGTCGATTGTCGTACCTACTAGGCTGCCACCGCTACAGATATAACAGGTACCTAAACTCCCTAAGAGGCTGCTTATAATAAGGTGAAGATTGTATGCGGAAGTCAACAAAGATATCATATAAAAACTGCAAGGCAACAAAGAAACGAAGCGCTTTCCAGCGTCCGAGTCCAACTTTGATATTTCATAAGGAGCACACGGCGGCTTTGGCCACAGAATTGAAAAATAAAGAAGATCCCATCTGTCTTTATTTTTCCTTGTGTAGTAATAAGTTATTAATACGTTTATACGCTTCCGTGCTTCGCAAGACAAGCCGTGGGTGCCGGCTGTCATGTAATGGCAGTCGTTAAGCCATGTCAGAGGCCTTATGGGTGGCTTGATAACTTCTGATAGTAAGGCCCGCCTTTGTCTTACAACCCCCACCAACCCGGCCTTGGCCCCCGTGGTGGAGTATGGCCTAAACTTCCTGCAAGGAAGAGACCCGTGCCCCAGGAGTGGGGACGTACAGGGTTGAAATCGAATACTTTTATTGTAATTAAGTAAATCTTACAATGGCAATGCGGCGGATTTACTGCTGTAAGCATTTTCTACCAATCAACCGCAGGTGGTGTACGAAAATAACTGGCAGGCGTGTAATGTTTGCCTATAATTTTTATGGAAAAATCAGCGCTGGTCATCTTTGACTAGCATAATGCTGCAACCGATTTCTTTTGTAGAAAGTTTGTGTTTGCACACAACTGTTAATGTTTTTGTGATTTTTCTTAGGCACCATGTCCTGTAACTGTTTTGCATAATTATGTTCACTTGAGTGTTAAGGCTGCAGGTCTCAGGTCTTCTTGAATACAATAAAAATGCAAGAATTTCTAATTTTTGCGTATATTTAGCGAATAAAAATATAAGAAATTGAATCCAGTTGCGAGTCTTTACAAACACCAGTTCTATAATCAAAAGTCTTTCTTTTTGACACTTTTTAAAAAAAAAAAATTTAGAGGCTAAAAATTCCACCCGTGCCGGGATTCGAACCCGCGACCTCTGGCTATCCGTGTCAGCGCTCTTTCCAACTGTGCTAATGGGCGACTCACCGGCATCAGGGAAATTTCGAACCTCTTTACAATATTCTCTGTATTACGTATTTTTAATTTAGCACTTCCAGCAACCTAAGTAGTTCCGGTTCATGCAGGTTTTAACATCTTACAAAAGAAATAAAAAAATATTTCTCACTTTCATTATCTATAGTCACTTTTTCGTCACAATTAACATCGATTTCCGAAAACTCAGTTCGATTTAGCTTCATGACTTGCACGCATGTCGCGCATCAGAAAACCTGAGAGATTTCAACCAGTAAAATTGAACAGACAAGTCTAACTGTGAAATGAGTGAAGTGGCATAATAAATTACTTGTACTAATTAAGGCAAGGTTTTCACGGTTTTAGTACGCTCGGACCGAGTACGCCGTCCGAGTAAACTAATGCTTCTGATTGGCTATTTTGGTGTTGTCACGAAAAACCGTCCAATCAGAAGCGTTTACTCGGATCGCGCACTCGGTCCGAGCGTACCTACTAAGACCGTGAAAACCTGGCCTAATACTAGTTTTACATAGCTTAAGTACCAACAGATTTGTTATAGTGTCGATGTATTGCATAACATAGAAAATCTGTATCAAGGGATACATGATTTCTCATTAAAAATGTATGTTGTCAAACTAGTTCAAAAAGATCAAATGCAAGAAAATCCTATATTATTCTTTGCCAATTCTTTGAATTCTTTTTCTTTGACGACCTCTGTGGTGGAGCGGATATTGCATCTACCTACCATGCAAGAGGTCCCGGGTTCGAATCCCGGCTGGAAACAAAAAAAACCCAGGTCTTGGATGTTTACATGTTTGTGAGGTCGTTGTTTTTGGTTCCCACGACACAGGGTATGCTAGTGTGGGGCCAGAAGCAATGTATGTGCCTGTATGTAAATGTTATGTTATGTTAATTCTTAAAAAAAAATCATTTCAGGAACCCACTAAAACAATAGTAAACACAACTTACGTTTAGCAATTGTGGGTGCTCAAAGAACGACTTCTGCGCGCGCCCAGGGCCGTACCAGCGCCTGTATAAATATAATTTAGGTTTATTTTTCTTATTACTAGTTAACAAGGGCGGCGTTATCAGGCCCGCGCGGCCGGGCGGGCGTTAACGCAAATTTATACTTTCGATTAGGGCGCAACGGTGGATGAATAAAAACCAAATGAGCCGGGAATTTGTTGGAATGCTGCTTCTGAAGGCGTCGGTGTAGCAATGTGTGGATAACACTCCTCCTTCTGTGGTTTCTTTACTCTTCCTTGCAGTCTGGGACTGACACAAGGGCTTTCCAATTAACTACTTTCATGGCTATGCAGCTTCAGCCTAGTTACTCCCTTCTGCTACGTCTCAGTGAGAACTGATCTTTTCCAAGTTAAGGACCGTCTTCCGGGTCGTCTTGAGCCTCCGGCGGGTTTCCAGTCGAGAGCCACCTTTGCAATGTAGTGATTGGTTCTTCGAAGTCTATGTCTCAGGCAACACCAATTGCGTTCCCTGATGTCTTGGGCTACGGGTTTTTCTTTTTGTGATCTGCCACAGTTCGGCATTTTTTTTTTACTTTATTCAGTGAGAATAGGGACGGGCTGAAAATCAGCGCTGTAATGATGCATACACTCACAGCATTAAGTTGAGCCCTATCCTTTTTATGACATATTTGTCTCTATTTTTTTGTCATAGTATTTACATGTTTTCAAATGTGTGTATGTGTGATAGATAAACGTGTTGGGCCAGTGTCGCCGGAAGATGCTTACGGATATTACTACGAAATGTTTTTAGGGTACGCTTGTGTGTCGGACGTATTTCATCAGTCATGATTGGCCTGCGGCTGGAGTAGTCCTGTCGCCTTGATTTGAGATAAATAGAAAATGAGATAGATGATAGAATGTTCTTTATTGGACACAGAAATTACAATCGTTATCGTTTGTTATCAACCCTTGTATGGGCACGGGTCTCTTCCTGCATCGCAGGAAGGTTAGGCCATACTCCACCACGGAGGCTAAGCCCGGGTTGGTGGAGGATTGCAAAACAGTGGCGGTCCTTACTGTCAGAAGTTATCAAGCCGCCCATAAGGCCTCTGACATGGCTTAACGACTGTCATTATATGACATTATATGACAGCCCAAGGCATGTGAAGCCACCAACGGCTTCACATGCCTTGCAAAGCACGGAAGCGCTCGGAAAAATGCCACTAGCGGTAGACACGGGACAGTCACCCATCCCGTACCTAACCGCGCCTGTTGTTGCTTAACTCGAGTGATTGATTCCAATCACTCGGTTCGCCTAGGCCACGAGCGCACGAAGTTACAATAACAGAAATTATATAAAAATAATATAATTAGCGGCCTCATCACTAAAAGTAGTTTTTTTTTTATCGTAGCCTATAAACGTCCCTCTGCAGGGCACAAGCTTTCTCTCAGAGAGACAGAGAGTATAGGCTTAGTTACCCACTGCGTTACCCCTTAGTTGCCCACTGCGGATTAGCAAGTTCAAGCGCTGAGGTATTTAAACACCTCAAGAGCGGTGGTAGCTCAGTGGGTAGAACCATGGACTGGCAAGCGGGAGCCCCAGGTTCGATCCCGAGTGCGGGCATGTACCAATCACTTTGTTATTTTCAAAGTTACGTACATTTGCGAATTTGTAGTCACAATACCACACGCTAACTGTGAAGGAAAACATCCTGAGGAAACCCGCGGCTTGGTTGGCTCCGCACGTATTGACTAGTCTTTCCTGTGGGCTAGGCCGACTAAGCTGTCAGGATGGTATAGGTGCTGGGCAAGCCTACACCATCTACACTAGCACTACAGCGTCGGAGTGGTCCCTTCACCCATCTAGAGTGAGTGAGGATACCACTGGACGCTGTATAAATCATCTCATTACGTAGATGCAAAAAGGCCAATCATCAATCACTCAGATTAGATAAGGTCAGTGAGGGATTATTAGTAAAAGTAATTATTTCTTCAGAAGTACTTTTTGTATTGAAATAAATAAATCTTCATATTTCATCTTTACATTTTCATTAATAAAAGGGATTGAAGGCCCTCGCTAGCACTTACTCGAAACAACGTGCATAACTTCCCAGCTCTCAACTTTAAGAGCATTCAAGCCACCTAATCATACCAACCTAGACTAGGTTCAAAGTTTAGATACGTAAAATAAAACAAAAAGTCTTATCCACATAGTCGCATCCATCTCATCTCAGAACGCAGACCTAAGCCATTGTATTTAATGTGTATACTTGCTTGATTTGAACGTAGTATCAAACTCGGAGCATTCGTTGTACTGTCGGCGACAGTACTTATTGCTAATTTGTCCTATTCTCATTACAATAAAGAAGTGGTATTAAACTTTACGAGGTTAACTCGGTCCCGAGTTTAGTTTGCTACGCCGCTACGTAGACGACGCTACGCTGCTACGCCGTAGCACACTTACTACGGTGTTGACTGAATATTTCTACGTGGACTACTACAAAGAAGTTATATTATATTTTAATTCTTAATTACATGAGTAAATGCACAAGGGCGTGCTTATTGTAAGATGCATTCTTTTCCAGCAAACCTTTTGGTGTTAAAGAGACAGGCAAAGGGTAGTGCAGGAAAAAGGTGAAATACAATAATAAACTTACACAAACATAGGGACATACATTAACAATTTTTCATACTTATAAGTATGTAGTCTAATAAAATATTTTCCGAAATATTTTTTTTTTAAATTTCGTTCTTTAGGCGAGGTGCCATGTCTGCTTAGATTTTATAACTGACAAAATGCAAATAAAACATTTTATTTAATAAAATAATATTTCGTCTTAAAATAAAATACATTTGCATAAGGTAACCTTGCATAGGTGCTCGAAAGTGTTTTAACGATAAGAATTTATTGACATTATAATAAAACCACGCCATTTTCCTCTGTCCTCAGCCATCCTCACTCAGCTAATATGCAACCTTCAGATCCTTGGTCCAGCAAACCGGTGGGCGTCTTACGATTTGTTTGTCAGTTCGTGGTCTACATTCAACAATCAATAATACGAATAATGAATAACAATACGTGCTCTCCATTTGGCAACCAATAATTATGAATAGCAATACGTCTTGCTAACTGTAAACTAAAGGAAAACATCATAATGAAACCTGAGTATGTAAGGTAAACTTCAGCAAATCACATTGCCAATGGTATCAGTTAGGTGTGCATTAAAGAGAATTAATCAAATGCTTATCTTACTATATAAAGATTAATTGCTGTAAGTTAGTTACTCTACAACTTGAGGGCAGTGGAAATCTAGGAAAATTTAAATGGTGCGAACAAAGAAAGAAAGATAGTCTAAAAAAAGAAAATTGCTCCGAACGTTTCATCTAATAAATAGACACTACGGGCCGATTTCTAAATTAAGAATTGCACTTAAAAAATGCTTAAGTAAGGTTCGCTCACACTCTCTTTTCTGAAAAATAGGAAGAGTCAGTGCTATAGTTAACTTTACGTAGCGAAATTCTCAATTCAAAAACTGGCCCTACGTCGGACAATCAAAAGAGCTGACTGGCCAGCTCAGCTCCCAAACGGTGCTCACGAAATAAAAGGATTTAAGGCCCGAACCTCCGAGATGCTCACGCGAGGCGGTATCTTGAGTGACTGCCTGTAAGAAAGCCTGCTCAGTATATATTCCAAGATATTGGCGTCTGCTGACATATTTACGGCCCCCCAGACTATTAGGCGGTGATTTAGTGTCGGCATATCGAGATGGATACGTTTTTATCGCCCCCCATATATATCCGCGGACCTGCCACGCCGGAATGGCTTAGGCTTTTATTTTTAGCACGCTGTTTGCGGGGTATTGTTGTGAGGAAGCTCGATTGTGGGTTTTTTCTCATTTCTCAAAGTACCTGAAATTACGTGGGTGCATGCAAGGACAAACGAATGTTTACGAAGAGATCTGTCGTGAATGTAGCAAGAGACAAACCGTGGTCTAGTCTGCCAACCCTTTCGGGATACAGGCGTGAATTTATGTTATTATACGTTTTTATGACATTAAATGAAACTTAGATCGTTATTTAATAAAAATTCTTCTTGAATATAAAGTTGGTATCAACCCCTGTATGGCCCACTGCTGGGACACGGGTCTCTTCCAGCATCGCAGGAAGGTTAGGCCATACTCCACCGTGGCCAAGTCCGGGTTGGGGGAGGATTGCAAACAATTTTGCATGCCAGTTACTCGCGCATCACACATGTCCTAATTATTGTAAGTTACAGAAAATGTACCGTGTTTGCTTGCAAATGAATAAATGAAATGACACAGGGTATCCTAGTGTGGGGCCAGAAGCAATGTATGTGCTTGTATGTAAATGTAATGACATGTATAATGTAATGTAATATTGAGTACCGGAGATAATCTTTAGATTTGTAATCCGTGGTCGTCACGTGCGGTGATAAAAAGTAAACTCTATCTTTCTCTTACAGAAAACATGCTCTCTACAGTGGAATGTACATAGACTTCCTTGTTCTTATCCTGGTCCTAAACTGCGATACCTTGTATTATAATCACCAAAAAAGGCCACCGTATAACAGCCGTATAACAACACATGGACTGACGCCATTTAAGAGCGGAAGCCTGCTGTTAAAATCGAACTCACTGCCTCTAATTCGTAAGTCAAATTACTTACCGCTAGACTAAAGAGGCTGTCAAAAGATTATAATTATATCAATATTAATTGTACTTCAGCTGTATGTCTGTATGTTAAACACTGAAAAACTAGTATACTCTTAGTATTCTAAGTTTTATAATTGTTTCAGAGTTTTCCAAGCGTTTTACTCTATAGTGAAGTCGGGTGACCGTACTCTTCCACTATAAAGGGAAATTTCCCGCCAGGCAGATCGTATGCCTGGGGACGGCCGGTCCAATTATTGTTAGTTCGACCTTATATTTTTGGTATGTCATTAACATTTTGATTGCGCGATGCAGGAATGTTGGAGTTTGTAGTGCGCGCAGAGTTGACATGTCCTCACCACATCACTTCCCTTCAGTAGCTACGCATAGCTAGGTCTGATAGGAATCGAAGTCTGTGCTTTAAAGCTTGCAAGTTCCGGGTGACGCTGAGTCAGTGAGTCGACTAGCGGTTGAGGGTGTTCGGCGGCTAACAGTCACTTCACCGACGACAGTACCATGGAACCCGCGCATGTGGTAGGAACCGGTGAAGGCTGCTGTACCACTAACAACGTGTGCTGTTGCTCTGTGGCTGCCTTGCCGAGGAGTTGGGGGAAGATCACCATCCCAGTAGTCGGTGCGTTGACTGTAGTGGAACTGATGAAGTGAGAAGAAAGATTGCTGGCCTTGCTTTGAGACTAATGTATTTGGAGTGCTGCGAGAGCGAAGGTAGGTTGACAGCGTTCTGTCAGGGGTCACCACTATGGGGTGCGATGCCAGATAACCTTCACGTGTACCCCTCCGCTTTCCGTTCCATCTGATTCCATGAACCAGATGGAGGGGCAAGTGGTGGGGTCGGTGCACCCTGAGCGTTAGTCAGTAACTTCTTCTTGTCGGATCTTACTGGCTAACGGCGAATAATCTGGCGGGAGGGGTCGCATGGGCCCTGTTTCACTTTGTGGAGCGGGACCCAGGCGACCAACCGATTGAAGGACCGACTGGGGGGGGGGGCGCCGCTGCGCGAAAGCGCGCGCGCCTCGTACCAGTCGGACCAGAGTGGCCGTGGGCGAAGGGTCGGGGGACCCTCTGCCTCCATCACGGCGGGAGGGGTCGCGTGGGCCCTGTTTCACTTTGTGGAGCGGGACCCAGGCGACCAACCGAATGAAGGACCGACTGGGGGGGGCGCCGCTGCGCGGAAGCGCGCGCGCCTCGTACCAGTCGGACCAGAGTGGCCGCCGGGACGCGGAGGGTCGGGGGACCCTCCGCCTCCATCACGGCGGGCCGGACGGTGCCCTTGCGTGTTCCGAGGGTGCCTTCTGGCACGGAGGGGGCCCGCACGGTCGCTCACCGCCTTCTCTGCTTTCAGAGAAGTGCTGGTGGGCGACGTGGCGGGCCTCGCGTGTGGGGCGTGTGGAGGCCAACAGGACATTGGCCCGACGAGGCCCGACGAGGAGGTGCGCCGCCCTCCTCTAGGAGGGCGGCGCACCAATGGGATTAGAATCCCATTGGACCCCACAACAATGGGATGGAGGGGGCGGCGCGTTGGGGCGTATGGTGGCCAAGGTTCGCACTTGGCCACTATGCGCTCCAACGAAGAGATGCGGCGTTCCCTCGCCCCGTTGTTCGGTCCGATGCGATGGGGCAGGGGCGCCGCCGAAGGAGTGCCCGAAAGGGCGCCCGCAGACGGGGTCGCGGAAGTGTGCGTAAGCGTCCCCGTGGCCCCGTCCTTTGCGGTGCGGAGGAACACCCCAGGAGTTTTAGTCGGTATACCGCCCTTTTCAGGGCGGGGAGTCCGACATAACCACTGTGCTCCCCCGAGCCGGTGGTACCCGTAATTGGGGTTTCTCCTGGGTGAAAAAAAAAAGGGGTCACCACTATAGGGAAGAGCGGGTGATCGTGCTTTTCCACTATATAGGGAAATTTCCCGCCAGGCAGATCGTATATCCGGAGACGGCCCGTCCAACTATTGTTAGTCGGACGTTATATTTATGGTATGTCATTGAAACACTTTGATTGCGCGATGCAGGAATGTTGGAGTTTGTAGTGCGCGCAGAGTTGACATGTGCTTGCCACAACTTTAAATTTACGAACTCACACCCCTTGTAACAAAAAACAGCGCTGTTAAAACAGCGCCCGAGCACCCAATCATCCAAATAAATCCGGCAGGCTCGCTTGTTAAAGCACAGTGGCAGCGATGGCTCGCCGAGCGAGTTTATATCGCTCATGAGCGTAAACTAACATCTCCACATCGGCGCTGCATCGTAATGTGACAAGCGCACGGAGGTAGGAACGGGCATACGGTCTGTGAAAACCGCCAGGGTCCTATCAGACTCAGAGCGGTGAGACGTTCAAGCGTTCCGCGTTCATGCGCCTCCTGTTTCGTATCCTGTGGTAAAGATAGATAGAGAAAAAAGGAAATTAGACAGGTAGTTACGGCTTAGGCCGAAATTACTTAGGCCGAAACGTCGGGAAATAAGATAATTACTTTATACTTAATAAATAATCGCGATTTAACCCGTTTAATATATAACTCTGTATGAGTATCGCGAATTACAGAGGTATATTTATGTCGATATCGATATCAACCCTTTATATGTCCCCACTGCTGGGGCACGGGTCTTTTTGGTTTGGCCATAGTCCACCACGAGGGGAGTCCGGATTGGTGTAGGAGAATTTATCAAGTCACCAATAAGGCCTCTGACATGGCTTAACGACTGTCATTACATGACAGTCGGTACCCACGGCTTAATGTACTTTGCGAAGGATGGAAGTACTCGGAAAAATGCCACTAGCGGTAGTCACGGGACGGTCACCCATCCAGCACCTGACCACGCCTGCGGTTGCTCAACCCGAGTGATTGATTCCAATCACTCGGTTTAACTAGGCCACAAGCCCTTCAACAGCTAAGAATATCTATGTAGCGTATTACAATACGGAGAAAGCAAAAAACTGACCTCATGATCGTCGTCTGACCGTTCTCTGTCTGGTAGAATTGCTAATCCGATTCTTCGCTAATGGGTAAGAATGGTTCAGTCAAACATTAAAAACCTTTAAATTTTCGTAGGCAGTCGGTTAAGTGCCTATCTTATACAATCTCATTGCAGTAGCCCAGCTTAGCTTAAATAAATAAATACGACTATTGTAATAGCTATAATAAAATATAAAAAATAGCTTTTATTTGCCAGCCAAAAAAATCATTTATATGAATTTACTTAACCATTTAATTTTTATTTTGTAATAAAGTGAAGTTCAAATTTACTCTTTAATGGTAAACAATGTGCAACGTACAAGCGTACCTCCACCAACCCGGGCTTGGCCCCCGTGCCCTGCGATGCAGGAAGAGACCCGTGCCCCAGCAGTGGGGGCATACAAGGGTTGATATCGATATCGGTGCACAATGTTAACGTCAAGTGAGTAAAAGCGGCTTATTTGGTATAATCGTGACTTATGTAGAAATTGTGAGCCAAATTTTCATAAACCCAGGCTTAATTAACTTATTTATTAATTAAGCTTAATTAATGAATTATCCACACCACAGAATTATTTCTCCTGGTTCCAAACTAGGAGACCCTATGATATGGCAATCAGCTAGAATATGAAATTAGATAAAAGTGTTCAACAATTAAGAATATTTATTGTGTTCATCACATATGCAAGCTAATGATGAAGTAGATAAATAGATAGATTGATTGTTTTTTGGTACCATAGAAAGGAATAGGTACAAGTAGGAATAGAACAAAAATAATTACTAAATACTCACAATTACTAAGTGTTGTGTGGTATCGGCCTAGAGTGCTGTGTGGTGTCGGCCTAGAGAATATTCTTCCCGCGGGTGTCGTAAAAGGCGACTAAGGGACACAAATCGGGGGGTGGGCAGCAGAGGCCCCTGCATGACAATTCCACCGAAGTGCGATCCCCAACCCGCATGCCCAGCGTGGGGGTTATGGGAATTACCCCCTATGATAGCACAACGTGGCCCTCTTCAAGGGTGGGCTATGTCCAGCAGTGGACTAGTATAGCCTGACGACTCATAACAGAAAGTAAAGATTCGTATAATATGTGTAACTGTAAATAAATAAATCATCTACCTATCTATTTCATACACTGAATTTTCTCACTAAAGCCTCTACATAACGTCTCCTACCTCAATGGCAACGGAACATTAACACAAGTTTATTGTCGTACGATTTCCGAATCGCTACCATATTGTTGCTATTTCCCGTAAAATGGACGACCCCGCTCGACACTACATTACTAGAGACCTGACAACGTATACGTCATCAGCTGGGCTTCCGTAATGAGGGTAGAAATTATTAACTATAGTACAACGATTAATTATACTGTATGTATTACCCACAAACATTTCACAGGATATTACATAAAAATGGATTTGCACAAACATATAAAAATAAAAATACATGGTCTACCTAATAACATCACAAATTGAAAATGTGTACCTATACTCATACTAGCTGACACTAGAAACGTTATTTTGCCATATGAAGTACTTAACCAATGACCTATTCTTAGAACTACTAAATACACAAAAAAATACCACTGAAGTCATTTTGGAGGAGTTTGATAACATATGGCTACTGTGACACGAGATTTGCATAAATTAGTCATGAATTTGTCTGATTTCATGTAATAACAGGTATAGTTTATTGTAACCGGTAGGCTTCCTAAAAATAACATTTCTAATGTCCTTTTAGCGTGTTGGGGGACCTTCACTAGTAGCATAGCTAGTATTTCTGGGAAACGATTAAAATAATTAATTAAAAATCCAACTGTTAACAGTTGGAGATTTTTTTACAAATCCTAGAGTTTGAAAACGTGCGTGTTATCATCCCAAACTATCTGACAAACGTGCATTGTGTATCCCATTTGAATTTCACCAGGGAAAGAAATCCCATGCATAATCGCTTCGCTCCAGCCGCTGTAATAAACCAGCGGCCCCGTAACGCTGTACTGCCAATTGTACATCCACAAGAGTCAGTGTGTGTCGGTGGGCCTATCATAAACGTTACGATTTAAAAATTATTATGTTTCAACCAATTAATCGATTGTAGACTTTTAGTCCGGATCTACTTACGGGTGTTGCTATATCGGAAGTGTCCGACCAGGTTTCGCTCCGATTCGCAGAGCTTAATCATGGTGAGCAGAGACGGAACTCGCGTCGTCGGTTTGAGTGTGAGACGAGCAACCGACGACGCAAGCTCCGTCTCCGTCTAAATAGATCCGGACTACAAGTCTACAATGTGTTGTGCTCACGAAAGTTTTAGTTCAAAAATTAATCGATTGAAACACAAATTCAAAGTGGTGGTAGCGTAGCGGCATTCGGGAGTTCGTCTGCACGTACCTAATGACTTTGTTCTTTTAAGTTAAGAATATTTGTGAACTTATAGTAGCATACCACTCGCCTATATGAAGGAAAACATCGTAAAGTAACCCTAGTTTCTGAAGTGTTAACATACCTCAGCGTTTGCTACGTACAATAGCGCAATTGTTAAGAATGATTCGGAAAATTTTAGGCCTAATTTTCTTCTTCTTTTTAATCGGTCCCTCAATTCTGAGGGTCGTGACCATATACAATAGTTCTCCATTTGTCTGGGTCATATGCGCAGTGGAATGCTTGCCGAATGGAGCCCCCATCTACCTTCTTTATGGCATCGGACCAGCAAATTGGTGTTCTGCCTCTCGTTCGTCTGCCCTCTAACTGGCCCAAAACGATGTGCTTCTCAAGGCTATGACTCCGAGACCGCATAATATACCCAAAAAAGCTGAAGAACCTCTGGTGACAAACTGACGACAGTAGCTTCGTTATTCCGAGCTCGTTAAGTATAGAAATATTGGTTCTGAAGGCTGTCCACGGGATTCTGAGCATTTTCCTCCAACACCACATCTCGAATGCATCGATGCGGCTACAGTCGCTGCTTTTAAAGCACCATGTCTCGGCACCGTAAGTGCAAATGGAGAACACTAGTGACCGAACCAGCCGCACCTCAGTTTGCTGATGAATGCTATGGTTCCTCCAGATCTTGTCCAGATTCGTCGGTCTAACTTTCTTACTACTAATTCACCTATTTAAAAACCTATTTAGAGGCTAAAAACGTAATACATACGTAATACAGAGAATATTGTAAAGAGGTTCGAAATTTCACTGATGCCGTGAGTCGCCTATTGGCTCAATTGGTAGAGCGCTGGTACGGATAGCCAGAGGTTGCGGGTTCGAATCCCGGCATGGGTGAAATTTTTAGCCTCTAAATAGGTTTTTACATTGGTTCCTTAGCACGGGTTAGTGCATTAAAAATAAAAATAGTGTACTAATTCACCTTTTGACAACATTTACCTACTTGCAAATTGAAAACGACGGAAATGAATGGACTGTATGAATGCTAATGAAAACGTAGAAATCCTCGTAATATTATGATTTAATTAATCGTTGTTGCACTAAGAATGCGTAGTGGACATGTACCGTCAAATAAGTTTGCCCACTTGATGAAAAAAATTGACTCTCCCAACTGTACAGTATGTGGTGTGGTTGAGGATGTGCAACATTTGTTGACAGAATGTACTCGGAATAGTGACAAAAGAAATGAACTCCAGAGTTTGTACAAAATAAATTTTCTAGATGTTGGCATAATTCAAAGCATTTTATCCGAGCCCAACTGTAGCGCGGCAAAATTGTTGTATTCTTTTAATATTAGTGCTAGTAATAGTTAGTTTATAAGAATATTTTAGTAGGTGGTGGTATTATTATAATGGGCACGATGGGACTGTCATCGTCACTTTGTGTACAAAAGTCCCTAAACGAAATAAAGATTAAAAAAAAAAAATTATTTAATTAAAAGAAAACATGGGCAGAACCGCTAACTACTTGACAACTAAAAAATATTTCAAAACAAAATCCACTGACATAATTAATTATTTTTTAAAACCGATATAAAAACCAAACAGCTAGGAGTTCGCCACACAAATTATGTTTCATCCCGAGGTTAATCAAAGTTTCAGCTACAGTTTATATATCTCGTATTTATGAAATAATACACTTATTTTTTGTAGGTCTGGAATTAGATCGGACGCTAATCATATGACAAAACAACGTTCGCGAGGTCAGCTAAAGTTATAGAATACTAAGGCTCATTACAAATAAAGTTGCCAATTCAAACTGGTGTTACTATGCTACGATATTGGCCAAGAGGCCAGTGCGATTGGCATTAGTTGACTTCCGCCTTGATCATATAACTCTTCACGTATACATATGTGTGGAGAAACGAAATACTTACTGGACTTTGAAGTAACTTCTGTATTTTGAACTTGAGTGGTGAATAAAGCCCGGTTTTTAATTTTTTCTCAGATCCCAGTCCAGGTACCAGTGACAGACCCACGCCTCATACCTATTGAGTGAGACGGGCAGCAGCTGGACTATCACAGCCCCGTGCCACGTGCATCGCCTGTATACCCGGTTTGACACTCCCCATGGGACGCAAGATTACTGTTGTTGACCCGGGAGGGAACGGAGGTTTGTTAGTTATCACCATCATCCGACCAGGAGATTGAAGGAGCTCCTCGGCGGTTTCTGCGCGTGATACCTCCCTCCAATTAGTTTGATAAAGAATTTCTACTTTTGAAGACAAAAGCCTAACATGGTAACTAAAGTAAAGGATAACACCCGCTGGCAACCCATTTCCTACTTTTGTATTTTAAGTATTATTTAGGAACTTATTCCTTAAGCTAAAACTATAATCTGGTCCATATTTTTGTCGCAGTGTATGTGCCTAATTTATTAAATAGCATGTAAATACATACTCCATTTCACTTTTATTCTTTTGACTTCCCACTAAGTTTTGGATCCTGTTTGAAGTGAGGTCCTGGTTCCAGGGAATCTAAATTTTGTGTAGGGTACCTAGATTAATGGGTTGCCCCTACGCTGGCACTCTCCCTGAAACTGAAACACCACTCTCCAGGTAACTCAAACCACGACACATTCTGCCATATCTGTGCTAGGCGATGTTACAAAATGACCAATTCAATATCCCTGTCACGTATCAGATATCCACTGAAATCCGGCATCTAATATAAGTTATACGTATTACGCCTCATATGTATACGGCAGAGCTAAGTAAACATTCCGCTTTCGCACAGAGATGTATGCGTATAAGGTTACTTAATCAAGGCGCTGAATACGAAGTTGCCGCGAATCAACAAAAATTATAAAAAGTGCCAATGAACCTTATAAATTATTGTTACCTGGCTGAGAATAGTTCATAAAATATATATGTTAACCGAATGTAAACTTTATTCTTTCAACCAGTGTTTTAGACTTTTAGTCCGGATTTACTTACGGGTGTTGTTATATCGGAAAAGTCCGACCAGGTTTCGCTCCGAATCGCAGAGCTTAATCATGGTGAGCAGAGACGGAGCTCGCGTCGTCGGTTGCTTGTCTCACACTACGGGCAAGCGCGCGGCGCGCCCGCGCCGAGATAGGTGGGGCGGGTGCCGACACTGGCTGCGGGGGATTCCCGCTGGCTTGCGCCGCAGCGCCTACTGCTTTCCCGTCGTCAATGTTACTAGGCATGATGGCACAGACACAGCTCACGACATCTTCGTTCTTGCAGTGTCGAAGCACAATGTGTTGTGCTTACGAAAGTTTTAGGTCAAAAAACCAGTGTTTTGTTGGTGGCAATAAATATCTTTTTACTTACTTTACTTACTTACTCACTCACGGAGAGAACTGCTCCTCTAGGAGTTAAAGGATCAGAGAAGAAGAAAAACATGCAACGACATCTACATCACATCACATCATCAATCTCACTATAAAAGGCGAATGTTTGTGAGTGTGTATGTTTGTTACTTCTTTACGTCCAAACGGCTAGAGCGATTTTAATAAAATTTGCTACGGAATTAGCTGACACCCTGTATTAACAAATAGGCTAAGTTTTACTGTGGGTGTTTGCGCGAGAATCGATCGCGCGACGTAATCATGAATCTGTGGTCATTCGTTCATTATTCTGTCGTTCCGGTGCCGTCGCTTGTGCCGCTTGCTCGCTACTAATTTTATCCAGCCATCTGCATACACATTCGGTGACATACGCGCGTGATAAGTGCTCGAATTCTCGTGAAGTGAACATTTGGTGACTAATTAACTTTATCAGCTCAAAGAACAATATTAGACTATAAGGGAACAGTGCAGGAGTGTTCTCCGTGCGCTGGACGCATCAGCTCATCCATCACCGCTCATCATCTGCCCAACAGCTAAAGCGAGCCATCATCCACCATCACCAAGTAAGTCCATTCACTTCACCTCCCACTCCGCTCTCTCAACCAGCCCATCGTGAGGTAGACCTAGCCGACACTGGCTAACTACCAGTGGAATATATCTTATTCGCATGGCAAAATCGACAAACCACGGGTAACACCACGGGGCACAGCTAGTGGTCTATAATTTATTCTAAAGCTACGTGAAACTGAGGCCAATCCGTGTCTGACAGTTCGCGAGAGGCCCACGGAATGTCGGAGGGCGACAATCTGGCCGATTGTCGTAAAGTTCGTTTAATGCGACGCGGATTGCGCGTTTAAACTAGGTTTAAACCGGCGCGTAATGTGACGGACGGCTCTGCCGACGAGCGGCAACGCACTGTTATATTATCATGTACTATTGCATGGAGGTACGAACCGTATTTTGCTTTGGTACAAAAAAAACAGGAAGACAGGGCGCTATGGCGCTCATTAGGGGAGGCTTTATCCAGCAGTGGACTAGTATAGCCTGACGAAGACGACGACGACAAAAAAAAGTCAATATGACTTGTACTACTTTAGTTTTTAATTTTAATTAATTCTATATTCCATCGTAGGTTATCTGGAAGAAATTGCTCTGAGCAATAAGGCGGCCAATTGTACTGTATCTTTATAATTATTTTATGTTTGTTTTTTCCTGGCGTACTATAAAGAATAGTCTTATCTTATCTTATCTATACGTAATCTAAATGCGCAGGTATATTGCATTATTTGCTCTTCCCATATATAATTTAGTTGTTAGTATATATGTGTATCTATGTGTTTACTTGTTTATGTATGGTCTATAACTTCAAATTTTTATTCTTAATTGTTTTTAGGTTAGGTTTTTTAAGGAGTTTTTTTTGCCGCTGCCTTTTTCTTCACTACAATAGGGCCCGAAGGCAGCGGCTTACATTCTACATCACGCATTGACATTCAGCAAACAGAGCGTAAATTCTTTGCGTTGAAATAAATTGATTTGATTTGATTAATTTCAATATTTCTAAATTGCAAGGCGCAGCGGTTTGGCACGCTGACTGTAAAACCAAAGGTCTCGGGTTCGATCCCCGGTCGGGTCAAACTAGGAAACGAATTATTTATTTTCAAAGCGGTTGAAGAATCCTATCCTACTAATATATTATAAAAGTGAAAGTTTGTAAGTATGTATGGATGTATGGATGGATGGATGGATTTTTGTTACTATTTCACATAAAAACTACTGAATGGATTTTAATGAAACTTTACAATAATATTATTATTAAGTTTCATTAAAATCCATTCGGTAGTTTTTATGAGAAATAGTAACAAACATCCAACCGTTCATACTTACAAACTATGTGTTATTCGTATGTAGAAGCTATATTATATTATAGCCTAATTATACATCAGAATAACACAAAGGCTACATTTTATAAAGATACTAGCTGTCCCGGCGAACTTCGTACCGCCCTATAATCAAGAAATATCTGTAACCTTTTTTTTACATAAGAACCTTCTCCTAATAATAACAAATACAACAAAAAAAGAATTAGTGAAATCGGTCCAGCCATTCACGCGTGATGCCGTGAACAAGTGAAAAAGGGATTCATTTTTACATATATAGATTGTGTGAATTGTCCAAAGCATGACGACAAGTGTCAAGTAAGTAGGAAAGAATCTACCACCTGCGCTACTCTGGGGTGACCAGCCAAAACCGTTAGCCGCCGCTAACCATAATTCACCTCAATCATTACAGCAAGAAACTTACAAGACAACTTGTCTTTTAGTTTACTAGAGCACCTTCAATACTTTACACAAGATACTTGACCAGTCTTCAGTTTTACCATCCGCCATACCTACCTACAAAGCAGTAGGCAATTAGAGCCTTAATGTCACGTGCATACGGTCTGTGCATTAGGAGGGTAGACAGCAATAATAAAGTGTCGGACGCTCGCCCGCACGCATTGCCAGCCGTAACTCCGCCATTTGAGTCTAGCCAAGGATCGGTATAGAGCTGCTAGTTCCCCACTATAAAAGATTACTGTTGGACAAACAGTACTTGCTATAGTTGCCTCACACACTCACATACAAACGCAAACACACACACACACAATGTGGCAAACGATTCGTAAATATTTTTTATACATACATAAACTCACGCCTGAATCCCAGAGGGTTAGGCAGAGACCAGGGACTGCCACTTGCCACGATCCTGACGGATCACCTTCGTTTCATCAACGTTCATAAGTCGTTGCATGCACGCACGCCGGTTCCGGGTACTTTTTTATCTGCTTAGGATATTTATCGAAGTTGTATTTTTGTATTTTATTATTTTTGTCTTACACTATTTTTATTTTTAATGCACTAACCCGTGCTAAGGAACAAATTTAAAAACCTATTTAGAGGCAGCGCTTTATCAATTGAGCTCAATTGGTAAAGCGCTGGTACGGATAGCCAGAGGTTGCGGGTTCGAATCCCGGCATGGGTGAAATTTTTAGCCTCTAAATAGGTTTTTAAATATTTTTGTCTTGTAGAAATTTTCCAAACATCAGTGAATCCGGTGCAGCAAAAGATCAGCACTAGTTGTGGCTAGCATTTTGCTGAGCTGCAGCCTTTTTCTTTTCTTGCACTTGCGTTTAAACTACTGTAATTCCAATATCTTTGTGTTTTTTTATTCTTCATATTTTTGTTTTAATTTTGGTGTATGTTTATTTGTGTTTCAAAAGTAATATAATGTTTTTTACTTTCACTTAGAACACTAATATTTGGATTCCATACTCTTCTTTTATGAGTCCTACTAGCTGTTCTAGTGAACTTCGTACCGCCACAGAAACCGTTTATACGATTCTTGTTACCATGGCAACGCGATAAATTAATGTTCGCTGCTGCGCGAAGCTGCTGAATTCAAAGGCGCTGGCACCTGTAATACAGTTTTAACTAGTACAGGTATCAACGACCCCTACTTTAGCATTAGCATACGAAATGATTAAACTAAGCTAAGCCCGTATGTAACACTTCTTATGGTCAATAAACTTATTATTATTTGGTAGTTAGCCAGTGTCGGCTAGGTCTACTTCACGATGGGCTGGTTGAGAGAGCGGAATGGGAGGTGAAGTGAATGGACTTACTTGGTGATGGTGGATGATGGCTCGCTTTAGCTGCTGGGCAGATGATGAGCGGTGATGGATGAGCTGATGAGTCCAGCGTACGGAGAACACTCCTGCACTGTTCACTTATAGTCTAATATTGTCAATATATTGTTCTTTGAGCTGATAAAGTTTCTTGGTCACCAACCCCCTTATTCATAATAGTCTGTTAACTTTAAGCAATGCTTATTCTCACTCTGTCCTCTTCTATTGACCTAAGTCAGAATGAAAGAGAACACTCTTTAGCAGCTGTTTTAAACTTGCGGACTATTATGAATAAGGGGGCAAATGTCTATCACTTCACGAGAATTCGAGCACTTATCACGCGCGTATGTCACCGTGCGAATGTGTATGCAGATGGATGGATAAATTAGTAGCGAGCGAGCGGCACGAGCGACGGCACCGGAACGACAGATAATGATTTGAATGAATGACCACAGATTCATGATTACGTCGCGCGATCGATTCTCGCGCGAACATTATTATTAATATCTTACAGGTTGGCTTAACAAGAGGTTACGGTAACAATAAAATTTAATCCCAAGGGAATGCATTGTGGGAATATCAAGTACTCTGTGTCTCAATTCAGATTTAGTTTCAGAAAAGTTTTTTGCACTTCCGTTCAGCTGTTATTTTGTGATTTAGTAAGAGACATCTTATACTATTTTTATTTTAATGCACTAACCCGTGCTAATAAACAAATTTAAAAACCTATTTAGAGGCTAAAAATTTTAAATTTGTTCTTTAGCACGGGTTAGTGCATTAAAATAAAAATAGTATAATCATGTGGGTACAGTGATATCGTTCCGATGTTAAACCTAACTGCAAAGTATGTAGTCGGGGCTGTAAGTAATGCAATTTGCTTAAGTCAGATGTCGCTGCCTGTACGTAATACAGAGAATAGTGTAAAGAGGTTCGAAATTTCACTGATGCCGTGAGTCGCCCATTGGCTCAATTGGTAGAGCGCTGGCACGGATAGCCAGAGGTTACGGGTTCGAATCCCGGCATGGGTGAAATTTTTAGCCTCTAAATAGGTTTTTAAAAGAGACATCTTCACAACCTTTCACATTTTATAATATTTGTAGGATATACATTAGTGCCTCCCGCTCATGAAACAGACTTTAAATCATATTTATAGGCCTGTGCTGCTTATGGCACTGTCGACTGCACAGTCCAGATGCTTCCCCTATCTCCATTTTAGCTTTATGATTTGTGTGGCTACATTTCGATTTTTTCATGTAGCCACACAAATCGTAAAGCTTAAATGGAGATGGGGAAAGCATTTGGTTATACGGGAAGATGGTCGGTGACCTTGTCCATCAACGGGTCGGCAGTCTTTGTGCAGACCACCAATCCATTGAGCCGACGACTTTGTAAAAGCGGCTGGGTAAAACTGGACCAGACTAGCAAAGGACCAGATGGGTTGGTGTGACAGAGAAAAGGTATATGCCCAACGGTGGACTCTATTTAGGGGCTGATTACATAGATAGATGGAAATATTTCTAATAAAATGCTTCGTTTATGAAAAACATGATTCCACTGTACTAGAAGCGTTTAATTTAATCTTTGGTCTTACACGGCCCAAAACAGTGCGTGGAACTCTCATTGAGTACCATTATTCTATTAAACTATTATTAAATTACCAATTGTTCTATTAAAGCTTAGGCTAATGATGTGCACAACCGCAAATGGGCAGCCACTGAAGGACTGCAACATTCCAAAAAAAATATTGGTGAAGAAATTGCTGGCTCAGCTAAGTTCATTCTGTGAGGAGGACGACGTAGCGCGACGGCGCTTCCTGGAGCTCTGACGAGACATTTCCCTACAGGGATACAACTCCGCAGAGTGGGGCTTTGTCAAGACGACACATGCAGAGCATTGTCCTAGCCGGAAAATGAATGAATCTTCTAGGATTGGCTGGCCTCAAACCTGAAGACACTTTAGGCACTTTTCCCTAAAGGGCGTGACTGACCTTGTTGAGTTCATCTTCTATTAGGCTTTGGTGCAAGATCAAGGGAGACGTAACAGAACCCACAGACTACTTTTAAGATAAGATAATCTGTGGTTACAGCTGTTCATTGTATAAAATGTCCACCATAGACTATTTTATCAGCGTTTATGTAGTGTTTTAAGGAATCATGTTTTTATAGATAAATAGATAGAAAACACAAAAAAATAGGTTTGTAAGAGAGAACAGCTCCATACCGATGTTCAAACTGGCCAATTAAAACGGGGGGCTTGCAAGTCGAGCGCTCGCCGGCCACTGTCTTAAATCTACCCGGAGCACCCTGTGTATTGGCAATATCTGCCCGGGCATTACTTCTACAGCTTGCATATGTCGATCGGGTCACCCTGTAGATCGTCGATTTACACCGTACGGCTGCAGATGGTTAATTTAAGCTTCGAGTGAGAGGAGAGACAATATATGGTCTTGTCGCGTTTCACTGTAACACTGTGATATGCTAATGATTTCAAGCAATATTGATTTACTTGTTTATTAGATATATTCGTAAGTTGTGGTCCAAAATAGGTAACCGGTTAACTATTAAATTTAACCTTAAGATAAAGAATAATTTTATTACCAACTATAAATTAGTCAAAAGACCCTACCTACGGATTGTGAATGGCCGCTACTTATTGTAATTAATTTCTAAATATAGCGTGCCAAAACGTACGCTCCGTAGGCCTTTCTTAAGTAGTGCATGTAAAATTAAAAACTAAGAACGACCGCCGCTAACAGATAAACCGAACACGTATCGGAGAGCGGCTAGATTATAAGAAGCACTTGTTATTTTTACATATTTCACAAATAAAAATAAAAAATTAACGCCGATTAAAGAGGATTTTTATAGATTATTTAAGGCCTATGTTTTTTTAGTAGTCTCCGTAATATGGATGTCCCGTTAGAAGGCAAAGGCCTCCCTTATCTTCGGCCAGGATATTCTCGGTCACCTCTGATCACACCGACAGTAATTTGTTCATCATCCCGCCATAGTCTTCTCGGCCACCCCCGTTTGCGATGACCGCCGCGTGGTACCCAGTCGGTGGCAAGTCACCCCCACTTATTCGGGTAGGCACCTATAAGGCCTGTTCATAGTAAAAAACATCAACAAAAAATAATTAGTCACCCGACTTCCGAGCGTTAATTACTAAGCAGGCGGGACCAACATTTTATCATTACCTTTCCTGAGGAAGGTATATAAACGCCTTACTCCACCACGGGGGCCAAGCGCGGATTGGTGGAGGCTTGCAGGACTAGTGGCTGGTCTTACTGTCAGAAGTTTTCAAGCCGCCCTAAGGCCTCTGACTCAGGCCCGAGTACCTCGCGTAGGTTATATCTTTTAATTTAGGTCCCGCCTGCCTTATAGTAAATGCTCAGCAGTCGGGTTGTCAGTTATTTTTATTTTACTGTTTTTTCTTATAAGATATAGTATTATTATTATTGTTGTTGGATTTTTCGTAGGCTGATAGCCTACGACACTCGCGCAAACACGACGAATCGCTGGAGATATTATTTATCAAAATCTGAGTATTCGTTGAGGAGTTGTGAGGGAAAATGTAATCGGTCATACTTACATACATACCAACATAGAGTAAAACACATTACCCTCCTTTTTGGGGTGAAATTAGGCTTGATAAATTAATGCTGCGTTGGTTTGGATATGAAAAGAGGAAGAAAGAGAGATTGCAATAAATTTATCATGTGAATGTGGGTGGAAGCGCCTGTGAGAGACGCCCTAGGTGGACATAAGTGTGTTGAACAAATATGGTATGTATTGGCAAAGGTGTGGCCGAGGAGTTCATCTACCTCAGCGCTTGAAATTGCCAATCCGCGGTAGGCACGCGTGGTAATTAAGTCCATACTCTCTCTGAAAGAAGGACTGTGCCCAACAATGAGACATAATATGGTCCACATTAGACATTACTGCAGTATCGACTTAAATGTATGCTACCTTCTCTCATCTCGTCATATTAACCCTGCAGTGCAGTATCGGCCCAGCGGAGCCCCGATATATTCACGTCATTATGCACACGACCGGGCGCACTGTTTAGGTGATTATCGCCCCTAAATCATATTTAACTGCGGTCATTATCGCGTGGCGCGATTATTGAGTGCAGCCCTAATAAATATGGCTGCTATTCCAGCTGTGGGTCGTTTTGTGAGTGGCCTTAAAAGGGTGTGGGCTTAGAATAACGCTTGATCGCATATTGACGGGTTGCAGTTGAATTACGTAAGAGTTATTTAGCAATTTACCCCCTCCTCAATTTACCTCCCCCTCTCCCTTTCCCTTTTGCTACTCATCATCAGCCATTTGATGCCCACTGCAGGAACAAAGCCTCCCTAATGGTTTTCCAAGCTTCACGGTCTTGTGCAGTTTGCATCCAGCGACTCCCCGCCAACCGTAACCAGGTCGTCAGACCATCTGGTGGAGGGCCTGCCCACGCTGCGTCGTCCGGTCTATTCCGTCTATTCCGTATCCGGTAATTCACCCCAACAGCCATCAAATCTTCGAGTTACCCAGCCCACTGCCACTTTAACTGAGCTTGGAAAACTATGAGGGAGGAAGATAGCCTGCAGTGTGCGTCAAATGGTTAAGGACGGTTTTTATATGATGTTTTAATATTTTTTGGCATCTCATGGATTTGTAATACTATTGCATTAAGGCTGCTGAATTACAACTATACTACTGTAACTTCCGTGCTTCGCAAGGCACGTTAAGCCGTTGCTGCCAGCTGTCATGTAATGGCTGTCGTAAGCCATGTCAGAGGCCTTATGGGTGGCTTGATAACTTCTGACAGTAATGCCCGCCGCTGTCTTACAATCCTCCACCAACCCGGACTTGGCCCCCGTGGTGGAGTATGGCCTAACCTTCCTGCGATGCAGGAAGAGACCCGTGCCCCAGCAGTAGAGACATACAAGGGTTGATATCGTTACTGTAACTTTTAAATGTACATAATTTAGAAAACCAAGTCATTGGTACACGCCCGCACTGGAGATCGAACCTGGGTTTCGCGAAAGGGGTGGTTTCGCGAAAGGGGAGGTTAAAATAATAGCAACGTGCGTCGGGTGACAGCGATCTAATTCGACTGGCTCAAACAAAAGAATCTTAAACTACCTTACATACTAACATCCCTCCACCAATATTTTGCACTTAATACTAGAAATCAAAAAAACTGTTTGTAATCGACGGGCTTGTGAACGCGATGAGAACGACGCGGGCCTTCAGAATCTTGAGGTCGCAGCTGCGGTGGCAGTGACGACGGCGGCGGTGGCGCCGGCGTCCGCGCAGGCGCTAGCGGCTGCGGCGCACTCTCCGCGTCATGGCAATCAAGCCATTCATCGGTTTCTGGCACTTCTGTAGGAGCAGTTCGTGGCTGATCTGGACTCGGTGTTGACTTCGAAGAGTGTGTTACCGCTAACTCTAGCTGAACGTCGGACGCGACTGGCGCGCTTAATAATGCTGAAGGTTTTATTACAACTGGTGGCCTTGACTCCTCCACCGTGTCCTGGGATGACCTTGGCTTTTGTAAAAGCTCTGAGCAGCTCGCAGACTCTCGCTCCCTCTCCTCCTTAGACTCGTAAATCTGTTTTGTCCACTCCCTTTTATTATGATGGTAAATTTTTACTATTACGGCATCGCCGACTTTAAAGTCTATACTTCTTTGCTCCTCGTAATAAGAGTACACACACGGTTTAAATGCCCTTTTTGGCCACACTTTGAACAAAATGCATTTTTGAACAGACACTTTTTATTATCATGCCCGAAATAACCGCACACTGAACACCGCTCTAAAGTACGTGACGCCTCTCGTGGTGGCAGCGACGGCGGCGCACGAGACGATGACGCAGCGCGATTAACAGAAGACATCTTGTGAACTTCGAGCGCTGGAATCTTAGATGAATCAGCTCCCTGCCGGGCTCCTTGCCTAGCGCAGCGTACGCTCTCAGATAACTGCAGCGCTTTTTACAATGTCAAACCCTCCATAGGCTCTGTGAACAGGCGATTTCTTTCTGGACCCACACTCAAACCTATCACGAACCGGTCGCGTAGCGTTTCCTCTAATGAACTTAACGGGAAATCACAATCCTTGGCTAGACTGCATATACGTGCTGACCACTCCGCCAAGCTTTCCGACGGTGACTGAACAGCACTGTGGAACATGAACCGTTCCGCAAAACTACACTTTTTAATTTTGAAGTGTCTGTCCAATATTTTCGTAACTTCTTGATAAGATAGGGTTCCGACGTCTTTGGGCGATCATAAATCTCTGACAAGTCTGTAGGTAGTTTCTGCTAAACTACTGAGCAATATGGTTCGGCGCTTTGAACCCAACTTGTCCACGTTGTTGTCGATGTCGTTGGCTTGAAACCATTGTTCTAAACGACCTTTGTAAGAACCCCAGTCGTTAATTTCGTGATTAAACACTGCTAACATTCCAATCGATATTTTAGCCATTATAGAGCGTAAGATTCAGGCTGCGCCACTGTTAGTTTCGCGAAAGGGGAGGTTAAGATAATAGCAACGTGCGTCAGGTGACAGCGATCTAATTCGACTGGCTCAAACAAAAGAATCTTAAACTACCTTACATACTAACAATTACATATTAAATTAAGTAGCAAACAGGTACAATACGACAAACATTACCATCCTATGCGCAAACGTATAACAATGAAAAGCCAATCAGTTCATTTGGTTCATTAGCACAGGGCACGTATATAACCTGAAATACGTACAAAATATCGTAACGTAAAACCTGGTCCACACGAGGCTAATAGCATGACTCATTAGTAAGTAAGTAAATAAATATTCATGGACATATTACACATATCTCGTTAGCCCTATACTAAGTACAACTAAATGACTTGTGTCACAGGTGCTAACTCGACGATAGATTTAATATAATAATTACATAAATAACATCCAAGACCCGAGACAAACTAGAAAAAATCGTTTCCTAGTTTCACCCGGCCGGCGATCGAACCAGAGACGGTCGGTTTTACAGTCAGCGTGGCAAACCACTGCGCCACCGCGGCCGTCAATTAGTGGACAAAAAGATGTTTTGTCGAACGAACACAACCATCCCTCTTTGTGGTGTGCTTTAATATAGCTTTATTTATCTTTATTGTACACAAACAATTAAAACGTTTTTTTATCGGTTATTGTTAGAGTGGCTTCGCGTGTGTGAACACGGCCGAAGCGCAAAACGCCGTAACGTAAATACGAAATGGCCGAATTAAAACTGCATCCGAATCAAATGTTACGATAATTAGCGGTAATTAGAGCGAACGACCTTAATCGTATCGTATCGTGTGGAAGCGTATGGGCGCGCTGATGCAAAAATAACGGCGACGATCGACTGTGAATTGTGGGGATGTACTGATTATACCAGCTCAACGTGGGACAACATAGAATACAATACGAAACAATACAGTTAATAATCTTTATTTCTCCATCCACAAATTAATTTCGAATAGCAGTGTTACAATATGAATCGCTCGTAGCCCCGGCGCCTGCGTGATCTTAAACGATCACGAAGGTTAAGCAACATAGGGCGCGTTCAGTCCATGGATGGGTGGCCGTCTATGACTAACGCTAGTGGCACTTTTCCGGCAGTTCCGTGCTTCACAAGGCACTTTAAGTAATTCGGGCCGGCTGCCGTTGATGCAGTCGTTAAGCCAAGTCAGAGGCCTCAGGGTGGCATGAAAACTTCTGACAGTAAGATAAGCCTGGTCTTGCAAGCCTCCATCAATCCGGACTTGGCTCCCGGGGTGGAGTATGGCCTATACCTGCCTATTGATCCCATTTTTAAGTATCTTGTTGTACTTTTCTATGTAAACCTCAGATCATAGAAATGTAAACTTAATTTAAGTACTTCATTTGTTAGGTATTCTACGTAACTTAGTTTTAAAGTGGGAGTAAGTCTGCCAACAAAGTATCATTTAGTTTGGCGGAAACGATAGAGTGCACGTACGTAAACGTACGTAAAGTTGCACGTACCTTTTATGGAATAAACTTTTTATTTATTTATTTCTCTTAGAAATAGAGAGCATGGTATGAAAGAGAGAGGCTTAATTACTAAGCGTGCCTACTGCAGATTGGCAATTTCAAGCCCAGAGGTGTTTCAATACCTCAGGCACTCAGGTTTCCTCCCGATGTTTTCCTTCACGGTCATTCATAAGCTGGAAAAAACATCAACTTAGACACACGACGATGACATGTCCTGGTCCTAAACTAGGATACCTTGTGCTCTAGTAACCAGGCCAGAACATCACAAACAAGGAAATTCTGGACTAACACTTTTGAATAACAACTTTTCAAAACTGTTTTTATACGGATTTATGCTCGTTTATTACATTTTTACAATTTTCCAACGTTTCGGCACTTTTTCAGGTGCCGTGGTCCCGGATGACACCTGAAAAAGTGCCGAAACGTTGGAAAATTGTAAAAATGTAATAAACGAGCATAAATCCGTATAAAAACAGTTTTAATTATGTCTACTGCTCGTGTTAACCTTAGAAAATAACAACTTCTCTTCAAGATTTTACAAACCTTGGTAAAGGCTAATTGAGAATTACTCAAATATAATTTATAAAAAAATATTTGCTGTGTGGTGTCGGCCTAGAGAATAGCACCAACCCAAATACTTCCCGCGGGTGTCGTAAAAGGCGACTAAGGGACACAAACCGGGGGGTGGGCAGCAGCGCCCCCTGCAGTACAATTCCACCAAACTGCAATCGCCAACCCGTATGCCCAGCGTGGGGATTATGGGCATTACCCCCCAATGATAGCACAACCTTGCGCTAAGGCGCTCATTAGGGGAGGGCTATGTCCAGCAATGGACTAATATAGCCTGAAGAAGAAGAAGAATTTACAGTACAATCAGATGCTTGTTTTATAGAACTACGTTTAGACTGAGTTTACACGTTCAGTCTGGCGTCTGTCAATTCCATCAGTCTGGTTAGACTGACGGCAGACTGATTTTCTATCCACTGAATAGACGGATATTGGAATATTTTGATGCTACGTCATTCGGGCATCAATCTAAGCTTGATAAAGGTCACCCTAAAGTTCCCACTTACGCCATCATACTACACAAGCTGGTGTCATACCATGCATGGCTTTTAAACGAAACATACATACATACATACATACATACATACATACATACATACATACATACATACATACATACATACATACATACATACATACATACATACATACATACATACATACATACATACATACATACATACATACATACATACATACATACATACATACATACATACATACATACATACATACATACATACATACATACATACATACATACATACATACATACATACATATATACATACATACATACATACATACATACATACATACATACATACATACATACATACATACATAACCTCACGCCTGTATGGTAGAGGGGTAGGCAGAGACCAGGGACTGCCACTTGCCATGATCCTGACAGATCACATCGCTTCATCAACGTTCATAAGTCGTTGCATGCACGCACGCCGGTTCCGGGTACTTTTTTAAACGAAACTGTTCATTATATTTTTGAACTAAAACTTTCATCGTTTCTGTTCATTATAGTCGAAAATACTTTCAGAATAGTATTTCATATTGATTCGCTCTAATACTCATATATAGTTATATATTAAACGGGTCAAATTGGACCGGTCCGTTGACGGAGTGAGTGTTGTGTGTCGGCCAGCTGCGAAAAATTAATAGTGACTACCCACAATAATTTACTATACTCGCCACTTCAGTCTACCAGAGACCACGGCAATTGTAACGCTGCCGAAACGTCGGGAAGTAAAGTAATTACGTTTTACCTAATATTATATAAATAATCGGGATTTGACCCGTTTAATATATACGAGTAAGTATGTTTTTAGAAATTGATAAAAACCTTTCACCTTTATTTTAACAGATAATATCAACATTAATTTCAACTTATAAAACAAAATTATTGGTGGAAGCTCTGAGGAAAATAGAAGTGACCTCAACTCTCTAACCTCAGGCACATGATGCTACCAGCGCCACCTATTGACGGAAATATCGGCACGCTTTGCTCCAACCAGCGCTTGATAATGTAACCGTACATTTAAGCGCACAATTATCGGCGTCTCCCAATAATAAATTACGTCAGGCTAAGCCATAAAACTAGAAAGCAATCAACTCAAAAACTACCGGGCCACCAGCGCGGGAATAAATCAAAATTTACATCAGCGTATCGCTACTGATTAAATTACTATAGACTTCTCAAGCTTTTTCTAGTGATCCCTGACTTCATACGTATAGTGCCAGCTGAGATATCACCAGAAGCCGCTTGAATTGAGGTGTGTGTATAAGCAAGAGTTTACTTGGTGATCCCTTAGTTGACAGAAATTATTTGGGGGAGAAGGTGACCAGAATGGAAAGGGTTGGGCCTATTATATTCATAGCAAATTTTAGGTCGTTTTCAGGGTGGCCTGAAAATAATTATGGTGTTGGACTCCTTTTCACTGTTACACAAGGCCTTTCTTTTATTTTACATAGTTTTTAGCACCCTCATAAATATAGGAATAGTATAACATTACTTAGATTGAAGAAATCGTGGTTGTAGTTATTTTTGTAGGGTTGTGCAATAACGCGTTCTCTCTCTATCTATCTATTTACACGGATGTAAGCCCATAGCTCAACAATCATCCCATATTCGTCCACTGCTCGACATAATCCTTCCCCAACTCACTCTACTTCTTTCTGGCTCCCGCCATCCTCATCCAACCGCTGCTAGCCTGCCTCGGATGCTGCGTTTTATATGCGACCTTTATATGCGTTCACTCTACATAGTTAGGTCATTATTCGTATATATCTTTCTATCTATCTATGCGTATATTGTATGCGAATGTAAGCTCTTCGGAAATGCTAATATCTTGGAATTGGTCTACTAATAACCGTCAGATGTTTTCTTCGTATGCACGTTGAACTTACCATTAAATTCAATGATTTTTATTTGATTTAATCCTTCCTATCAATCATCTTATTCAATCAATCATCAGCCTGCACTCGTCTACAGTTATGCTGAGGCCTCTCCTAGGATAGTTTGCTTGTAACGGTGCAAACCTCTTTACACAATTTTTTTATATTTCTTTTTCTGTCCATCACATTCAAATATTTAAAATTATGTCACAAATTTTCGAGATTTCCCTCATTTTCATCATAACACCTTGACTAGACCTGAGAATTTTTGCCTGCTTATCCAGTTTTCTGTTTCAATTATAAATATATAATAAATAACACAGTACAAATAAAGCACAAAGTTAAAGTCGTTCCAGTTTTATTGTTCATAAAAGTTTTACACAACATGCTGTTTGAAAAAAAACAACAAGTTTTGATTTTTATTCCATTGGTGGCGCTGGGTAGCACACCATTGCGCCTTAAGTTGAAGTTACTTTATTTTCTATGCTTTTTTTCACAGTTCGAAAAAAAAACTGTCTGTCATGTAATGGCAGTAGGTAAGCATGTCAGAGGCTTTATGGGCGGCTTGATAACTTCTGACAGTAAGGCCCAGCACTTACAGTCATCCTCCACCAACCCGGACTTGGCCCCCGTGGTGAAGTATGGCCTAACCTTCCTGCGATGCAGGAAGAGACCCGTGCTCCAGCAGGGGGGACATGCAAGGGTTGATATCAAAACTACGCCTCAAATGAGGTCCTTGAAATGTATGTGTAGTGTTACTTTGAATGACAAGATACGCAACAGTCTGATTAGAGAAGGTTGTGGACTGAAAGAGGATGTAGTGACTAGACTTGAGAAAGAAATGTTGCGTTGGTTTGGACATGTGGAAGGCATAAAATAAGAAAGATTGACGAAACAAATATATATTGCGAATGTGAGTGGAAGGGCTTGTTAAAGACGTCCCAGGCGGTGATACATCGACCAAATAGGAGATGTAAGATATGAACGTTGATGAAGTGGAGGTGATCTGTCAGGATCGTGGCAAGTAGCAGTCCCTGGTCTCTGCCTACCCCTCTGGGATAGAGGCGTGAGGTTATGTATGTATCCCTTAAATGGCTAAATAAGCTGTACTTTTGTAACAATAACAACAACTTTATAATTAATTTTTTTAGAAATAAAATTATTTTTGGTTTCATAGCTTGGTGACCACCAACCATTGTCGGTGGCCGTTGTATCGATTCATAAAAGCTTTGTAAAAAGCGCAAATAGCACAGCCAAACGGGTATGGACCCGTGAAAATCGCCCTGGTCCCATAATGAGGGTGGGATTGTCGAGCTTTGATTTAATGACTCGAAATAATAGCAATCAATACTTGCCGCGCTGTTGGTGATATTTTTGCGGCCACTCCACAGGGTGGTCACTTTCATTTTACGTCAAAGTGAAGCTACATGACAACAAGGACGAGAAAGATACCGTATTACACTTCGTTATCAATCCTTGTATGTCCCCACTGCTGGGGCACTGGGCCATACTCAACCACGGGCTTATACTATTTTTATTTTTAATGCACTAACCCGTGCTAAGGACAAATTTAAAAACCTATTTAGAGGCTAAAAATTTCACCCATGCCGGGATTCGAACCCGCAACCTCTGGCTATCCGTGCCAGCACTCTACCAATTGAGCAACGGGTGACTCACCGGCATCAGTGAAATTTCGAACCTCTTTACACTATTCTCTGTATTACGTACAGGCAGCGACATCTGGCTTAAGCAAATTGCATCACTTACAGCCCCGACTACCTACTTTGCAGTTAGGTTTTACATCGGAACGATATCACTGTACCCACGTGATTATACTATTTTTATTTTTAATGCACTAACCCGTGCTAAGGACAAATTTAAAAACCTATTTAGAGGCTAAAAATTTCACCCATGCCGGGATTTGAACCCGCAACCTCTGGCTATCTGTGCCAGCGCTCTACCAATTGAGCGCTGAGGTTGTGGGTTTGAATCCCGGCATAGGTGAAATTTTTAGCCTCTAAATAGGTTTTTCAACCACGGGGGCCAAGTTCGGGTTGGTGGAGGATTGTAAGACAATGGCGGGCCTTACTGTAAGAAGTTATCAAGCCGCCCATAAGGCCCGTGACATGGCTTAACGACTGCCATTATATGACAGCCGACACCAACGGCTTAGCGTGCCTTGCGAAGCACGGAAGCGCTCGGAAAAATGCCACTAGCTGTAGTCACGGGACGCTTACCCATTACACTTACACTTAATAAGTTCTTAATAAGTCAACAGGCCGCCGGCCGCTAAGAACGCGATTTTTAATTATTTATATGTTTTAAAATAAATAAAATAAAATGTATTTATATGCTTAGAACATGGTAGGTATGTTTTTAAATGAAAATATATGATTAAAATGTATTTGTGTAAATAATTTCACGATGCCATTATGAAATACATATATAATACCTACCTACCTACGTAACCTACGTAATAATCTATGTCTTTGACATTATATAATGTCGTAAAAAAATAATTTAAATGCCAGTTGCATTGAGTTTAGTCCATATACACGGTATGGACCCGTGAAAATCGCCCTGGTCCCATAATGAGGGTGGGATTGTCGAGCTTTGATTTAATGACTCGAAATAATAGCAATCAATACTTGCCGCGCTGTTGGTGATATTTTTGCGGCCACTCCACAGGGTGGTCACTTTCATTTTACGTCAAAGTGAAGCTACATGACAACAAGGACGAGAAAGATACCGTATTACACTTCGTTATCAATCCTTGTATGTCCCCACTGCTGGGGCACTGGGCCATACTCAACCACGGGCTTATACTATTTTTATTTTTAATGCACTAACCCGTGCTAAGGACAAATTTAAAAACCTATTTAGAGGCTAAAAATTTCACCCATGCCGGGATTCGAACCCGCAACCTCTGGCTATCCGTGCCAGCACTATATATATATATATATATAATATATATATATATATATATATATATATATATATATATATATATATATATATATATATATATATATATATATATATATATATATATATATATATATATATATATAGTACTTTTTTGCCAATTTGAGTTAAGTATGCCAAAACACCCGAAATAACTGTTTACACTTGGGGAAAAAATGACAGTAATGTAGTTTTGTTTTTATCGCGTGACAGCGCCACTGTCGTTGTGGCATTTTGACAAAGTTCTAACACTTCTGAATGAAACAACGGTCTCTCCTGTAAAATTGGAAAAAGTACATTGCGTCAATATTCTGCCAAATGAGCGATATATATATATACATAAACATCACTATAAAATACATATGATATGTACCCACTGTAAGAGACAAGGAATACCATATAAATTACCATACACATGAAATCTAAATGTAATGCACAGGGAGGACATACATCGGAAAGACTCTTCACATAAGGAGTGGCTAAGGGAGTTTGGGGTAGCACTTCTCGAGGAAGTGTTCCCGGGCAAGAGCTTTGAAGTTGGTGACTCCTTCAACCATGATGTTTTCCTTCACCGTTAGCGTAATGTGATATGATCTAATATGATATTATATGATGTGATGCTATGCGACGTGATGTAATGTGATGTGTCACAGTGTGATATGATTTTACTATACCGGCGACGCTATCGTTCACTGATGGCACATCTGCAATCACCCCGTAGCCAAAGCGGTGTCATCGTGGCCCAGTAATGGAGGTGCATTATTTTGTCTCTAATTAATTTACGATAATGTCCCGGTAAAGTGCGCCGCCGGTTGTAAATCCGGCAAATTATGCCGCACTCGTTGTTTGCGCGTTAAATTGAAAAGTTCCGCAGTTAGAAATTACTTTGATCAGATTTTGGGCTAACATTATTGAAACAGTCTGTAAAAAAACGATATGATATCAACCCTTTGTATGTCCTCACTGCTGGGGCATGGGTCTTTACCTGAATCGCAGGAAGGTTAGGCCATACTCTACCACGGGGACCAAGTCCGAGTTGGCTTTTATTCTAATACAGTGGCGCGCTTTACTGTCAGATGTTATCAAGACACCCATAAGGCCTGTGATATGCCTTTACCACTGCCATCACATGACAGCCAACACCAACGGCTCAATGTGCCTTGCAAAGCACTAGCCAAAAATGACACTAGCAGTTGTCACGGGATGGTCACCAATCCAGCACCTGACTGCGCCTGTTGTTGCTTAACCCAAGTGATTGATTCCAATTACTCGGTTCTACTAGGCCACGAGTACTTCTGTTGTATCGATATCAACTCTTTATATTTCCCCACTGTAGGGGCACGGGTCTCTTCCTGCATCGCAGGAAGGTTAGGCCATACTCCACCATGGGGGCCAAGTCCGGGTTGGTGGAGGATTTTAAGACAGTGGCGGGCCCTATCGTCAGAAGTTATCAAGCCGCCCATAAGGCTTCTGACATGGCTGTTGTATATTGCATGCTTTAATATTGTATACATAAAAAACTGTGTCACCGGTTTTCGAGATATGGAAACCAGGAGATCCACAGCAAGAAGAATACTTATTTTGGACTCCTGTATCTTATTATTTCATAATGTACCATACTAATACTAAGAGGTTATTAATTTTTAAGTGCATTGTGTACTGGAGAAAAATAAATTTATTGGTATTTACAGTTACACTTAATGCGATTACAATCCTGTATGTCCCCACTGCTGGAGCAAGGGTCTCTTCCTGCATTGCAGGAAGGTTAGGCCATACTCCACCACCGGGGCCAAGTCCGGGTTGGTGGAGTAGTAACTTCTGACAGTGGCGGGCCTTACTGTCAGAAGTTATCAAGCCGCCCATAAGGCCTCTGACATGGCTTAACGACTGCCATTACATGACAGCCGGCACTCACGGCTTAACGTGCCTTCCGAAGCACGGAAGCGCTCGGAAAATGCCACTAGCGGTAGTCACAGGACGGTCACATATCCTGCACCTGACCGCGCCTGCTATTGCATAACTCGAGTGATTGATTTCAATCACTCGGTTCGACTAGGCCACGAGCGCTTCCGACTTACACCTATTGATAGTTTGTAAACTACATTGGCCTCTGCATCTACGTAATGAGATGATTTATACAGCGTTCCGTTTACCCACACTAGATGGGTGAAGGGACCACTCGGACGCTGCAGTGCCTGGGCCACTGTCTTAGATAGTGTAGGCTTGCCCGGCACCTATACTCTGACAGCTTAGTTGGGCTAGCCCACAGGAAAGACTAGTCAATACGTGCGAAGCCAACAAGGCGCGGGTTTCTTCACGATGTTTTCTTTCACAGCTAGCCTGTGTTATTGCGACTACAAATTCGCAAATTAACGTGACTACTACCCGTCTAGGTTATAATGTCCGTATTACCACATCAAGGGTTGGCTGGAAGAAATTTCTTATGAAATAAGCTCGCCATGTGCACTTTTATTATTTTAATAATTTTGTGCCTTCTTTATGATTTTATAACTTTGAAGTTAAAAAAAGTCATTGGTACAGGCCCGCACTGGGTATCGAACTTGGGTCTCCCGCTTGCAAGTCCATTCTACCCACTTGGCTACCACTGCTACAATGTGTATAATGACTTTCTTAGTTAAGCATGCATTCATTTAACACTAATTATTTTATTTGTTTCCATTCATTTAATTCAATCATTAAGTTCTAATTATTTTACTTTGTGTGTCTTCCCGTGTATGCTATGTGCTGGATGCGGCAAACTGAAGACAGTGGACTAATATAGCCTGATGAAGATGATGATGACGTGTTGCCTCCATCCAAAGGTTGTCTGGAAGAGACCACTTTTCAGGGAATCGGGAATTCCATCGGGAACCATGATAGTTACGTTGTACCTAATAAATATCATAACTTTTTTTTTACATTTACAGGCACATACATTGCTTCTGGCCCCACAATAGGATAACCTGTGCCGTGGAAACCAGAAACAGAGACATCACGTGACGTGATGTGACGTGACGTGACGTGACGTGAAGTGACGTGACGTGACGTGACGTGACGTGACGTTACGTGACGTGACGTGACGTGGCGTGACGTGACGTGACGTGACGTGACGTGACGTGACGTGACGTGACGTGACGTGACGTGACGTGACGTGACGTGACGTGACGTGACGTGACGTGACGTGTCGTGATGTGATGTGATGCGATGTGATGTGATGTGACTTTACTATACCGGCGACGGTACCGTTCACCGAGGGCACTAGTATAGCCTGATGAAGATGATGATGATGACGTGTTGCTTCTATCCAAAGGTTGTCTGGAAGAGACCACTTTTCAGGGAATCAGGAATCCCATCGGGAACCATGATAATTGCGTTATACCTAATAAATATCATATTTTTTTTACATTTACAGGCACATACATTGCTTCTGGCCCCACACTAGGATAGCCTGTGCCGTGGGAACCAGAAACAGAGACATCACAAACATGTAAACATCCAAGACCTGGGGTTTTTTTACTATCCCAAGCCGGGGTCCGAACCCGGGCCCTCTTGCATGGTAGGCAGATGCGCTACCGTTGCGCCGCAGAGGTCGTCAATAACCGCGATTAGACCCCTTTATAATGTAACTAAGTAAATGCTATTCAAGGATACAAACCGGGGGGTGGGCAGCAGCGCCCCCTGCCCTACAATTCCACCAAACTTCGATCCCAACCCGCTTGCCCAGCGTGGCGATTATGGGCACTACCCCCCAATGATGGCACAACCTTGCGCTATGGCGCTCATTAGGGGAGGGCTATGTCCAGCAGTGGACTAATATAGCCTGATATATTAAGCTTGCCTGAAAAAAAATATGTTAAGCACACTTTGTGCCAAAAGGGCTACTATAACACAAAGGATTATTTAGATGACAATGAGGTCTGGAATTAAAGCCAGTACAATATATGAGTTCTATGTTTATAATAATTATGTAAACTATGGTAATTAAGGACTTTTGAAAATACTAAGTTAGGAGTTTTTTTGTCCATTTTTTCTCCTAAATGATCTAGATTTTGAAATGGACACCTAGTTTCAATTGTAACGTTCATTAAGCCGCAGTTTCTGTGCTACTTTGAATAAAACTTTTTCATTTCATTTCATTGAAGAAGAAGATAGGTTATTCTTATTCTTTATTCAAATGTACGCTGAACGGTAATGACGACCCCCTTATCTGCGTAAGCCGAGACGTTTCAACAGCACTTAACCAAAGTAGTCAGAGCAGTAGGCAGATCCTCTAACGCAATAAACCAATAGGAGAGGCGAATAAATAAAAATAACTGCCGGGCGCTGTAAATAATCTTGAAGTGGCACTGTACTTTTGTATTTAGTCGGTATATCACGACGAGGCTTCGGCGGGGTGGCTTGTCACGCGGCCTGAGTTATGGCGTCACAGAACATAAAATATACAACAAAACTCTCTTGTTCTTCCAGCAGTTTTGCCCCATATTAAGAATGAGCACAAACAGAATGTGGATCCGGACGAGAGTGGTGGAGTCGCTGTGCTGAATGTTTTTTTTATTTTCTGATAACTTTTACTCTGATTTTTCTGAACGACATAGATACATGGTAAAGTTTTTTACAATTTTTTATAAAGTGACAAACTGCCAGAGTGCTTTTTCTACAATAGCAAATGCAAAAAAGTCGAAAAAATATATAATAGTATGTTTAGTTCTACTGCTGTGGTTTGTTTGCTATAGATACATCACTTATGTAATCCACTTTCATGTAATCCACTCTATCCAAAGATTGCCTGGAAGAGATCGCTCTTAGCGATATGACCACAATAATTAGATTTAAGAAAATATGGTCATATTATTTTTTTTTGGTTGTGCAATAAAATTTTCTCTATCCATCTATCTACCTTTTCTAAACTTATGATTAAGCCACTAGTCTCAAAATTAAGCAACAGCTTTGACATATGCTGAACAGCACTATATTCCTATTTATTATATCACTGTTGCAAAAGACGTACAAAACAAGTTTTGAATAAAGTGATGGGTAAAATAAACACATTTTAGACTGGAGATCTGACGATCTGCGAAAAACTGCAGGCAGATGCTGGATGCGGCAAGCTGAAGACAGGGCGCTATGGCACCCATTAGGGGAGGGCTATGTCCAGCAGTGGACTAGTACAGCCTGACGACGACGACGACGAGACTAGACATCATGCAAATAATTATGTGCGCTGTATGAAAAACACTCTTTTGTTGACAAGTCTTTGGTTACTATGTTAAAAGGCATAAGGAGAACTTATAGTACATTGCAACAAATTGTGAAATAATCAAAGTTGATGGAGACCGTGTATGAGCATTGTCAAGTGTATTATAATTTAAAAAATGTTTCTTCACAAAAAAAATATAAATTTGGATGATTGGTAGAATTAGACACTGCGTACATGAGGGTGGTTTGCAACTGCACAACAAATATACATTTTATCAATCTCTACCCTAGGAACACTTGCAAGCGGAGAGAGAAAATAAGAAAAGCTCCCACTACCATCCTGGATAGTACGATGGCTTGAGATAATGAATGTACTAGCATTAAAAAGTGATAATTACTTTGCTAATTTCCGTCAAAAATCCCACAAGCACCATGCGGTGCACCGCCCTCCCTCCCACTTTTTCAAGCAGAAGCAAAACAAGAACACACCACTACCGACACCAATACTTGTGTGAGAAAACACGCGACGCCTTTCGCCTCTAACACGAGGCATCCTCAGGATCCCAAAAGCAAGTGAAGTGGACACAATGCTATTATGGATTTCCGCAAAGTAACGCCTGATTCTATACAATTAATGTCAATAAGCCTAGTCTAAGGCCAATCCCACAATCCGTACATTTTAGAAGCAGTTGAAAGAGCCCTATCATAACTTTGAGCTATAAATTTATTTATGATTTACTATGTATTATATTTATTCATATTTACTGGTATTTAGTCTATATAGTGTATTATTTCTGCTTCGGTTATTGTTAAGGATTTTTGCAGTTTATTTTGTACACGTATATAAGCCCGTTTTTTACTGCTGCTCCGACTCTCCAAGGTTTTCTGGAAGAAATCTCTTACAGAGATAAGCTCGCCTTTGCACATGTTATTTATTATGCAATGTCCTATTTAATGTTTCGTGTGCAATAAACTATAATATAGTGGCGACTAGCGTCATCGTACTACCCAGACGAGAGGGACAAAGGCTGGGAATAGTGATAGCGTCTCCACGGCCGTCGCTGTCCGCCGGCGGCCGCTCCAATTCCCGACCAGTTCAGGGGTAATTCGTTATTTTTATTGTTTTTTGTTATTATGATTCTGTCTCGCGGATTACGTACGCCCGTGATACATGGCGCGTCGGTGGATGCATTTAATTGCCTCAGACGCTTAGTTACTAACTTATGGGCGCATAAATAACGGCAAGAGATTGTCCCCTGCACTTGGCCGGCTCTTTTGCTCGATCGGGTCAGGGTAATGGTCGTAACTACAAATAATAGTCAACGGCGAATTCATTAATGATTTTTAGTTGATTTTACTGCCTTATATTCACTATGTAGTTGTTTACAACGTATATTGTGCCCAACCTGGGGAAGGTAATTTAAATTGTTTTCGTTAAAATTAATTTTCAAATGAAATTAAAAGAAATGAAAAGGTTTTATTCAAAGAAGCGCAGAAACTGCGGCTTAGTGAACGTTACAATTTAAACTAAGTGTTTTCAAAATTTAGATAATTTTGGAGAAGATATGGACAAAAAATGGACAAATTCTGTTGTTTCATGTAAAACGCGCATTCATGTAAAAAGATTCCAATGAGATTGAAATAATTCTAGAAATTTAAAATCCTATTTAGAGGCTAAAAATTTCACCCATGCCGGGATTCGAACCCGCAACCTCTGGCTATCCGTACCAGCGCTCTACCAATTGAGCCAATGGGCGACTCACGGCATCAGTGAAATTTCGAACCTCTTTACAATATTCTCTGTATTACGTACAGGCAGCGACATCTGGCTTAAGCAAATTGCAAAAAAAATTTTTAGCTTCTAAATAGGATTTTAAATTTGTTCCTTAGCACGGGTTAGTGTATTAAAAATAAAAATAGTGTAATAATTCTAGAAACATAAGTTTTTTATTATTTTTAGCGGAGAGGAGGTTCAACATTCGTCTTAATATTTTTCTGTGTATGTGCAGCGATAAGTTTTTACCAGCTAGGCCGATTTATTGATATTTTTGTAATAGAAATTTTAATAAAATTTTTTTAGTCATGCTCCATGATAAAATCATCAACATTTTCGTTTTAGTGGATGTAATTCTTATAGAAAGTTTTTATTAAACAAATGCGATACTAATATATATTTAAAAAAAAATCTTCCGATTTCGTTATCAACCCTTGTATGTCCCCACTGCTGGGGCATGGGTCTCTTCCTCCATCGCAGGAAGGTTAGGCCATACTCCACCACGGGGGCCAAGTCCGGGTCGGTGGAGGATTGTAAGACAGTGGCGGGCCTTACTGTCATAAGTTATAAGGCCTGAAATGGCTTAACGACTGCCATTATATGACAGCCGGCACCAACGGCTTAACGTGCCTTACGAAGCACGGAAGTGCCGACACTTCTGATTTAATAAGTGGTTTTTACGTAAACTTTTGTCGTCACAAATGAGCATTTTACCCAAAATGCCATCCTTATTTGCAGCGCGACGCAGGTAGTGTGAAATAATGTAAAACTCCGCGTTGTTCCAGCTCGCAATTAAGCGGCGTATCGAGCTCGTTCCTTGCAAAAGGTGCGTTGTTTACAATCAGACAATGGTGGTACGGTCGGGAGGGAAGTCAACGGGAATGTTTATTTGTGACTCCATACAACTCTTTCGTAGAAGGTGTTATTGAAATAACGCGATAGCGGAAAATAGTTACTTCGTCACCGATTTTTAAAACACTTCCAATTTATGTTATTTAAGCTTAAGACCTCGTTTATTTCTCGTTTTTCTAAAAATTTATAGTATAAAGTTTAAAAATGCATCAAAAATCAAAAATATATATTCTAAAGTCCTAAAAGCGCTGTAATTAAGCCTATTAAATTTACTTGAAAATTGGTTATGGAGTAAACGAATAATTGACTTTTTTAATGACGTTACTAATTAACTAATGTTGATGATGAATCATCATTAATTAATTAGTCTCATTAAATGTGGACTTGGTAAACAACTTCTTCAACAAGCTTCAGAAATTGCATGATAACCCTGTATACATCCCACTGAAGTACCCGCTTAGTATTTGTTTATGTAATACACTTTATTGCACAAAATAGAATGAAAGAAAAACACATTCATTACAGCAACATTTATGTTATGAGACACTACAAAACAAAGTAATTAACAAAACATGTACAAACAATGGTCATGGTGTGTCTCTGCTGCTGCAATAGGTAGCTGACTCAGCATACTGCCGAGGGTATTATTCCCCAGCACTGATTTTCAGTCAGCGCCTGTCCCATGAGGGTTCCACGCGCGGTACATCACCATATTGTAATAATTTCATACTTAATATAATACATAAGTAAAATAAAACAAGTAGGTACATACACCGATACTAAAAATATTTTTAACTACACTACATAAATATACAAATACAATTTAATAATAGTAAAGTTACAATTACATAGATATAAGAATAAAAATAAAAACAGATACATAGAATTACCGAGATTAAAATACTATGACATACATAAATAGAATTTACATAGTATAATCAAAATAGTTAAAAATAGTATAATCATGTGGGTACAGTGATATCGTTCCGATGTAAAACCTAACTGCAAAGTAGGTAGTCGGGGCTGTAAGTGATGCAATTTGCTTAAGCCAGATGTCGCTGCCTGTACGTAATACAGAGAATAGTGTAAAGAGGTTCGAAATTTCACTGATGCCGTGAGTCGCCCATTGGCTCAATTGGTAGAGCGCTGGCACGGATATCCAGAGGTTGCGGGTTCGAATCCCGGCATGGGTGAAATTTTTAGCCTCTGAATAGGTTTTTAAATAGAATAGAATAGAATAGAATAGAATAGAATAGAATAGAATAGAATAGAATAGAATAGAATAGAATAGAATAGAATAGAATAGAATAGAATAGAATAGAATAGAATAGAATAGAATAGAATAGAATAGAATAGAATAGAATAGAATAGAATAGAATAGAATAGAATAGAATAGAATAGAATAGAATAGAATAGAATAGAATAGAATAGAATAGAATAGAATAGAATAGAATAGAATAGAATAGAATAGAATAGAATAGAATAGAATAGAATAGAATAGAATAGAATAGAATAGAATAGAATAGAATAGAATAGAATAGAATAGAATAGAATAGAATAGAATAGAATAGAATAGAATAGAATAGAATAGAATAGAATAGAATAGAATAGAATAGAATAGAATAGAATAGAATAGAATAGAATAGAATAGAATAGAATAGAATAGAATAGAATAGAATAGAATAGAATAGAATAGAATAGAATAGAATAGAATAGAATAGAATAGAATAGAATAGAATAGAATAGAATAGAATAGAATAGAATAGAATAGAATAGAATAGAATAGAATAGAATAGAATAGAATAGAATAGAATAGAATAGAATAGAATAGAATAGAATAGAATAGAATAGAATAGAATAGAATAGAATAGAATAGAATAGAATAGAATAGAATAGAATAGAATAGAATAGAATAGAATAGAATAGAATAGAATAGAATAGAATAGAATAGAATAGAATAGAATAGAATAGAATAGAATAGAATAGAATAGAATAGAATAGAATAGAATAGAATAGAATAGAATAGAATAGAATAGAATAGAATAGAATAGAATAGAATAGAATAGAATAGAATAGAATAGAATAGAATAGAATAGAATAGAATAGAATAGAATAGAATAGAATAGAATAGAATAGAATAGAATAGAATAGAATAGAATAGAATAGAATAGAATAGAATAGAATAGAATAGAATAGAATAGAATAGAATAGAATAGAATAGAATAGAATAGAATAGAATAGAATAGAATAGAATAGAATAGAATAGAATAGAATAGAATAGAATAGAATAGAATAGAATAGAATAGAATAGAATAGAATAGAATAGAATAGAATAGAATAGAATAGAATAGAATAGAATAGAATAGAATAGAATAGAATATATTTATTTGTCTTCAAGCGAAATAAGACACAACAATCACTTATACTAGAGGCATTATTTTTTAATTATTATTAATTTGTCCTTAGCACGGGTTAGTGCATTAAAAAAATAAAAATACTATAGAATTTACATATTAATAGTAATAGTGAGTGTAAACCTTATAGAGATATATAATACAATACACGATATAGCACTTGAAAACAAGTTTGATGATAAGCAAAGGTGGACTTATTTCTACAGGTATCTCTTCCAGCCAACTTTGATGTTTAGATATTATAGAGACAGCGGGAAAACGGCAAGTAAAGCACAAACAAATAATAATTATTTTACTTGATGTTAATAAGAAACAATATAACAATATAGATAAAAATAAACTATCTCAATGTGAATGATATCTATATACTAATATTGTTGGTTAGGCCAAAGTTTACGTGCAACAATAAATTGATAATAATTAATGTAAGTGTCACACAATCTTCAAAACAATATCCTCCTCAGTACATCGAAAAAAGCAATGGTGTCCTGTTGTTATTTTCAACGTCGTACCGAGGAAGATGTTGAATATTTCTTATTACATGACCTTATCCAACCCATTTTTTTATCCACTATGAAAATAAAATATTACTTTATAACCATCAAAATTATTAGTTTCCATATATCTAATATCAATTATACTATTTTTATTGTTAATGCACTAACTCGTGCTAGGGACAATTTTAAAAACCTATTTAGAGGCTAAAAATTCCACCCATACCGGGATTCGAATTTTTAAAATTGTCCTTAGCACGGGTTAGTGCATTAAAAATAAAAATAGTATAATCATGTGGGTACAGTGATATCATTCCGATGTAAAAACCTAACTGTAAAGTGGGTAGTCGGGGCTGTAAGTGATGCAATTTGCTGAGGCCAGATGTCGCTGCCTGTACGTAATACAGAGAATAGTGTAAAGAGGTTCGAAATTTCACTGATGACGGTGAGTCGCCCATTAGCTCAGTTAGAACGAGCGCTGGCACGGATAGCCAGAGGTCACGGGTTCGAATCCCGGCATGGGTGGAATTTTTAGCCTCTGAATAGGTTTTTAAAATCTATTATCAAGTTATTACGTACTAGAAAGTGTTTACTTGCAAAAAAATAATACCAATATGAATATCTCTCTTATCTCCTTCGACTTTCACGTCCGACTGTACACAAAAGCAACGTGTTTATTAATATCATGAATATAAGCGGGATTCGTACGGTCTGTTATTATAATTATCATCCCCGACATAAGAGGTGATATTTGTTGCCGTCGGGTTCTGTAGTAATATGACTGCGTGTTAGCTTTTTTTTAAAAAAAAACTCTGGTTTGGTCTAACAAATTTTGAAGAAAAATATTATGAGTAAAACCAGGCCCATTAATTTTGTTTGCCCAGTGTACTCGTATAGACCGAAAAGCCACTGGTTTCTGAATTGAGAATTTCACAAAACAACATAAACTCACACCTGTATCCCAGAGGGGTAGGCAGAGACCAGCGACTGCCACTTGCCACGATCCTGACAGATCACCTTCGCTTCATCAACGTTCATTAGTCGTGGCATCCACGCAGGCCGGCTTCGAATACTTTTTTTATCTTGCCCTTTGCTAATACATTCCCTATTTGGTGGAAGTATGTCCGTCTTAGACGTACCTTACCGGCCCTTCCGCGCAAATTTGATCGATATATTTGTTTTTCACTAAACGAGTGCTTATATATCACTATTTTAAATAAGGGCTGATTTTTCAATAGTCAGATAACTTTTATCTGAGGAATAAAAATGGCGGTTTGACAGCTTATGTATGAAAATTATGTCAAACCGCAATTTTTATTACTCAGATAAAAGTTATCTGACTTTTGAAAAATCAGCTCTAGAAATTGCAGAAACAGCTGTTACTCATACTGAATATTCATAACAGAAAATCATAAAAATTCACAGATCCACAAATAAATCATACTAACAATGAACTATTAAGAATACTATTTATTAATGCATTGGTAAACAAACTAATTAATCAGAAACCTTCTACGTTCCTATTAGTTAATTTGCTACTCTGAAACCTCCTTAATCAGGAAACCCTTTCTAGCACAACTCATTAGCTAATCTACCGATTCGAGACCGACACTCGAATAAATAATCTCACAACTACCGTCTTTAGCCAGTGCTTGAAGAACCTTCAACGCGACAACATGAGTGTCACTTTCCTTGACAATTCCGACGACATCCTGTCCGGTAACGAACACTGGAGCAAACTGGACGAGGCCTGGGGCACGCCCGTCGACCTGGAAACTGAGGACGACCACCAATCCAGCCTCAGGGATACGCAACAAACGACCTTCGACTCCAAGCAAAAGAAGCGAAAATACCATGAAAGTTTCTCGCCAATCGATCCTTCAAAACAAGCGAATAACCACATTGTGAAAAAGGCACAGCTGTCAGCGTTAGACTACAGTGATTTCGTCCAAGAACTCGACACAAAGGATGACGATTGCGCAAAAGACGTCAAGAAGCAGTTCTACTTCGTTGGTGGCCAAATCTTCTCGGCAGCGTCAGTGAACGAGATCTGTGAAGACATAGATAGCCTCTTCAAATCCGTGGAGAAGCTCTGCGCCTCGACCAGCACCATCCGTGAGCGAAAGAAGACCAAGTCCGTCCCGAAGATACCCGAAGTGGTTAAGTGCAGCTTTAACACCAGCGACTTGTCTTTTGATGAAACCATAGAGTTTGAAAAGGAGAAATCTGACGGTGATAATGTGGATTGCTTTATAGACGAGTTGTTCAACGAATTGGACAGAACTATAGTGAGTCTTTGCGCTCAGAAGAGCGTAGTTGATTCCACGGAGTTGCTCAACCAATCTTCTATGGAAACCGTGACGACCTTGGTGAGGAAGTTCAGCTGTGTGCTGGGAAGTCCGGTGGTGAAGTGCAGTCCTAGAAGGAAAAGGGAGTGTAGTGACCGGTTCAGAAATCTGGCAGAGTTCTGGAAGGCACGGGCCTCGGAAGTTTGAGTCTTGTAAAGTCGCGGTAGGTAGGTACTGAAAATGTACGAGTTTTTGAATTAATTTATTTTTATGAAACTACGCAATGAAATATCTTTCTTTTAGTTAAGGACGTAATTAATTAAATTATGAATTTTATTAGCTTAAAAATGTTGACTTTCATTTCATTAGCTACTCTATTTACTATTGCTAAATATTCACAACTCTGTTGACAATTTGACTCTTCTAATGTATATAACAAGGAATGAGAGAAGGAGCGGAATATCTCTCTAAAATCCTCTTCCGAGTAACGTATAGGTTCGGGGTTGATTTAGACGAAGAAAGTCTATGTAAGTTAATTCTAGAACACAATTAAACATTTTCTACCAGAGAAGATTTAAGGAGAGACATCCCCGTCATTTTCTTACCTCCTCAAACACACCAATAGCTTTACAATTGTTAAAAAAGTGTAATGTGTTGTTTCATGACGTAGTATGAACATACCTATAACCTCCGTAATAAGGTAGGCTGTTTATATTCATTTAAATAATTTTTGCATCAACTCCTGTCTACACTAACAATCTAGTGCAATCCACTTTTTATGCTCCCAGACTGGGTTACCCTGTGCCCTACCCTGAGTATAACTAAATGTCTTGTGTAACAGATGCTAACTCGACGATAGATTTGGTACAATAAATACATAGATAACAAATTTAAAAACCTATTTAGAGGCTAAAAATTTCACCCATGCCGGGACTCGAACCCGCAACCTCTGGCTATCCGTACCAGCGCTCTACCAATTGAGCCAATGGGCGACTCACGGCATCAGTGAAATTTCGAACCTCTTTACAATATTCTCTGTAAAATATGTTATAGCCAGAGGTTGCGGGTTCGAGTCCCGGCATGGGTGAAATTTTTAGCCTCTAAATAGGTTTTTAAATTTGTTCCTTAGCACGGGTTAGTGCATTAAAAATAAAAATAGTGTAAACATAGATAACATCCAAGATTCGAGACAAACTAGAACGGTTCGTTTCCTAGTTAGACCCGGCCGGGGATCGAACCCGGGACCTTCGGTTTTACAGCCAGCGGGCCAAACCGCTGCGCCACCGAGGCCGTCATACATACATACATACATACATACATACATACATACATACATACATACATACATACATACATACATACATACATACATACATACATACATACATACATACATACATACATACATACATACATACATACATACATACATACATACATACATACATACATACATACATACATACATACATACATACCTAAAACGAGACTACGAGAGATTTTATTCATTAAAACATCAAACAAATAGCAGATACGTAATACAGAAAGTATTGTAAAGAGGTTCGAGGTTAAAGTCCCGGCATGGGTGGAATTTTTAGCCTCTAAATAGGTTTTTAGTCATTGGTACAAGCCCACACTGGAAACCGAACCTTGACTCGCTTTTGAGCCCACTGTTCTACCCACTGGGCTACCGCCCGTTTTACAAACTAAATAATCGCGATAAAACCAGTTTAATATTCAACTCGTGGCCTAGTGAAGCGCTCGTGGCCTAGTCGAACCTAGTCCCGGGACTCGAATCGATCTCTGGCTATTTGGGTGGAATTTTGAGCCTCTAAATAGGTTTTTGAAATAGCAGATGATTCGTCATCAAGGACGATCCCTGGTCGTCAAAGATGAAATGTAATTAGTTGAAACGTGTTTTGCAGTGGCTAATTGAACTCCTCAAAACTTAACGTTGGCTATCCCATGCAGACGCCCGGTCGACTCCTACACACATGAGACTTCATACACTGCTATGAGTTCAAAGTTTTGTCGGTCAGCTAACCAGCTGAAGTCTGTAAATGCTCTTGATTTAGCGAGCAACTTGCACGTGGACTGGCTTTGTCTCTGGAGAGCAGTGCCGCGTTTACATCAAGCCGCCTGCCGCTGGAGGAAGAGGTAAGTGTTCAGGCCAGCGTCGGCACTAATGTAAACCTTGGATCGTCTATGTTCAATTCATCTGAGGTAATAGGTTTATTTACCAAATATATAGCTTTAATATTTTTGTACGAGTAACAAAAGTTAAATAACGCGTTAAAGGCACCCTGTGACGTCATAGTTTACTACCAGAATGTCATATTACCAGAATTACCAACAATTCGACAGTTGTAAAGTATAAGTCTTAGAGAAAAGTCATAATTACGATTATTTACTTTTTAACTTGGTCTTTTCAATGTCAGATATATATATATATATATATATATATATATATATATATATATATATATATATATATATATATATATATATATATATATATATATACAGGGTGTCTCATTCAAATCGGTCAGTATGGGAAAGTCTGAAACTATAAGACATACGAAGATCTGTTCTGAGGAACCATGTCATCGATTTCAATAACAAGAAAAACTGCATTCATACATTTTAAAAAACATCTGTAGGTACTCCGTTCGGGAATCGAACCCGGTGGTTTTGAAAAAAAAAACCTACACTATTTCTAATTAGATATTGATCGTGTAGGTCTAAAGCAGTAAATGTCTGTATGAAACATGATGTCTAAAATGAATAAAATGCATTGTTTTCACATACTTTAATTTATTTTAGTAGGTGCTCGAAGTGACCGCCGCCTTTTTCAATACAATATTGAACACGTTTAGGTAACGATCTTAATCTTTAAATAAGTATCTACATACTTACTTTAAGTGGGCTTTTCAATTGATTGTTAGTGTTTGATTAATAGACTTTTTTTTTTTCAAATCAACCGGGTTCGATTCCCGAACGGAGTACAGATGTTTTTTAAAATGTATGAATGCAGTTTTTCTTGTTATTAAAATCGATGACATGGTTCCTCAGAACAGATCTTCGTATGTCTTATAGTTTCAGACTTTCCCATACTGACCGATTTGAATGAGACACCCTGTATATATAGCGCCCTTTCTGTTTAGCGAGGCCTCAAGACCGTGAACACCTGGCTTAAGACACGTACTCACTGAGCCCGTACGTCTGGCGCTCCCTGGCAACAATCCGCGAGTCCTTTACTCTAATTGACAAATCCTTTGAAATGAAATGAAAAGGTTTTACAGATTAGAGGCTAAAAATTCCACCCATGCCGGGACTCGAACCCAAAATCTATATGATTTTGGAGAAAAAATTGACAAAAAAACTCCAAACTTAGTCCTTCACCACGATGGCATGGACACACTAAGAAGAAGAACTTGTTCAGATTTATGATATTCACTTTTTCAAAAAACTTATTTCAAAACAAATTATGATTTTTATTCCATTGGTGGCGCTAGGTAGCACCGCATAGCGCCCTAATAAAAATATCAATTTTCATCAATAACCAATGGAAAAAATGAGCCGCTGCCAAAAAGGCAGTCAAGCAATGAGTGTCAATTTTGCTCTTCATTAATGCAGTTATCTAAAAAAAAGCCGCCTTTTTTCCGCGTCGCTGACGTTCCATTAGTGATGTCACGACACACGTTGCGCGGGCCACTCTCAATCAATTTGGACAAAATCGCCGGCGTGAAGTGTTTTTTAATTATTTTTATGAGTGAATCTGCTGACGGGACAGGGGAGGCGTGGAGACGCCTACGTTTAAGACCTTACGAAGTGCGTCGTCGTCGTCGTCAGGCTATACTAGTCCACTGCTGGACATAGCCCTCGCCTAAAGAGCACCACGTTGTGCTATTATAGGGGGTAATGCCCATAATCCCCACGCTGGGCATTATGCCCCCTGCAGTTCAATTTCACTGAACTGCGACCCCCAACCTTAAGAAGTATAACACAAGTACAAAAGTCCATTTCAATGGCTAAATAACTTGCTGAGTTCTGGCCTTAAAAATAACAATGTGTTTTCTATTGTTATTTTCAAGGTAATAATAATATTAACAACTTTAATATGGTACAATCATGTGTCCTGGTCCCAAATATCAAACAAAAAGGATATCCTAATATCCTGTAATATGGTTACCAGGCAAGGTCGTCACAAACATGAATATACACCCAGACTGAGGCCAGTTTAACAAATTTAATGTACGACGACCCCCAGTGGGAATCGAACCCACGGCGAACCCGAACATGAACCCAATCTGTCTTGGTCGCTAAGCGCCTTACCGGCTAGACCAACGTGGGAGGTAAAACTGAAGATTTTAACCAAGAAGTAGCGCAAGTTATCTTAAGTTCCAATAAAATAACAATATTGTATTATGCAAGATAAAATTTCGGTAGATAGGTAAGAGACAAATGCTAAACTAACATTTAAAACTAAACCAGACTTCTTCTTCTTCAGTCCATAATATTAGTCTACTGCTGGACATAGCCCTCCCCTGATGAGCGCCATAGCGCAAGGTTGTGCCATCATTTGGTGGTTATGTCCATAAACCAGACTTATAGAAAATAATAAAAAATATATATTTTGAGGTTTAATATTCCACCCATGCCGGAATTCGAATCCGCGACCTCTGGCTATCCATGCCAGCGCTCTTCCAATTGAGCTAATGGGCGACTCACCGGCATCAGTGAAATTTCGAACCTCTTTACAATACTCTCTGTATGACGTACAGGCAACGACATCTGGCTGAAGTAATTTGCATCACATGCAGCCCCGAGTACCTACTTTGCAGATAGGTTTTACATGGGAATGATATCGCTGTACCCACATGATTATATTCTTTTTAATGCACTAACCCGTGCTAAGGACAATTTAAAAACCTATTTATTGTCCTTAGCACGGGTAAGGTAAAAAGAATATAACCAAGAAGTCGTGAGTTTGATTCCCGCTGAGGGTCGCTTTACCTTCGTACAAATTGCCTTAGTTTAGGTGTATTTTCATGTTTGTGATGTCTTTACCGGTTACTATAGTACAGAGTATCCTACTTTCGGACTAGGACAATTGATTTTTTTATTTTATTTAAGACATTTACGGAATATATACTAATTAAATACAAAAACCTTCACTGAAACCTGTACAGGTTTTTCTGTGAGGTGAGTGATTTATATTGTATTAGACACCTATTTATATTAGATATCAATGAGGTGATTGCGTAGGGTGCTTAGTAGTTGCAACTCCAACGTCAGTGTGGTTTTGGCGTGCACAGTGGTGTTCCAGATTTTATCAATCCCTTTTACACTTCGCATGCTGCGCTACATAATGGGTGTAGTAAGTGTAATAAGTGTAAAAAGTACACGTTAAAAAACATTGAAAAATGCGAAAAGTGCTGGCAGATGCTGGATGCGGCAAGCAGAAGACAGGGCGCTAGTGCGCTCATAAGGAGAGGGCTACGAGTAACATATAGCCTGAAGAAGTGGAAAAAGAATAATGCGAAACTATAAAAAAATAATTTCTTCGCCTCCACATCTTTCCTTGCGCCACGGCTACGTCGTCGTCCACGCACTAATTCAATATGGCCGACGTAAGCCATTTCGCGTCGCTTGACGCATCGCCCATGAACAAAATCAATTGCCGGTTTTTGATAGCCACACCACCGCCTAGGCTGTGTTATTTTTTAACATGAAACATGTTTGTGTCATTCATCTTTCGAGATCCAACTACTTCCATCAATTCTTTTTTTATGCGTCTAATGTCAACACTAAGCTACACTTTTTAGCTGAAGAGACCACGATACTAGATAACAGTACAATGTAGCTCTAAAGTTAATGCATGTGAAAATCAGGGTTCATTTATAATTAGGCTAGCAAATTCAGCGTTTATTTAAATCGTAGGTACTTGCAGCAAGGTAATTAATTCTTTTTCCCTTGGTTTCTTTACCTTTAAATTTAACAAAAGGTTCTTTTGTTTGATCGTAACCGATAAAATACAGTCGACATTTTTTTCAAGTTTGTTCTGAGTGTATAAGGTGTTCACATACCTAAGCGCTTAGAATTGTCAATCAGCGCTGGGTACAATAGACTTGGGCAAAGTGTGTCCTTAGAGGGAGTTGTTATATCTCATATCTTTGCTCACCGAGACACACTATATCTATTATATCTCGCTCACCACTGGTGTCCTAGCTCATACGACGTCCAAAGAACAAAGTTCGCGTGGGTACAAGAGACACAAGTGGTGAGTCAGTCTAGTCTACCTATTCCCTACTTTATCCAGATCACACGTTTATTTTGGTGAACTTTCTCTCATCGCTCGTTGGTTACGACGAGAAATGTGGCCGAATGTAACCGATGTCAGACAATGTTGATCTCGCTCTCGCGCATTGTATGTGAGCTGTGTAAAGTAGCAGGAGATGACTACCGTACTGAGTTGAGAGTATGTGTGAGGGAGCCAGATATAGTTGACATCTCTGGGATATGAATGGGACACACTTGACGGTGAGGGAGTTGTGTGTCCACTCATATCTGGCTCTTGAGTTACCCAAGGCTAGGGCACAAGTGGTGATTAAATCCATGCTTTCTCTCTGAGAGAAAGCCTGTGCCCTACAATGGGGCATATAGTCTGCATTATTAAAAAAAACCTATATAGATTCAAATTGAGTCCCGCCTCTAGAAAATCTTTTTTATAGCTCTTCATCAATGAACATTGTACACCAATAACACCAATATGCATAACATTAAACTTATATGAGCAAAATATTTGATTGATCTATGTTCTTTAAAAAGTGAAATAGAAAATAACCAACTACCCGACTGCTAAACATTAACTACTAAGCAGGCGTGACCCATCTAGGTACATCACAAACGAGTAATATTATTGTATTTAGTTGGTCGCGGCTTAGAAGTCGGGTAGTTGGAAATTAATTAATTCGTACAGTTTTTTATTGTCGTCTTTCTAAGTTATTATTATTATTATTTGTAATTCAGGCAGGCAGTTATAGAACTGGTGAAGCCTGTATCCAGATGTTTTGACTCACCGGCATCAGTGAAATTTCGAACCTTTTGCAATATTCTCTGAATTACGTACAGAGAATATTGAATAGTATATTTTTTGTTTTTGTACCATTTTAAAACCAATTTCCCAGGCAATGCATCGTCCTAGTTGTCCCGGCACCCGTGTAGTGTGAGTTAAGGTGGACGCTGAATAAATAATTTCATTACGTAGATGCAAACCCAAAGTTGACATTTTTGTTGGTTTTATACAAATTTTATATAGCTTGGGATAAATTGCGTTAGTAGGGTTTTTGGAAGAAACATCATTCAGAGATAAAGCTCGCCTTTGCTTGTACATGTTATTTCTTATGTAATGTCCAGTTAAATGTTTCGTGTGTAGGTATAATAATAATTGCGCAAATACGAAGAAACGATTGAAATGTTATTTGTCAAAATCATACAGACATACTTACATACTTACGAGTCAAACACATTAACCCTCATTTTGTGCTCCGCCGTAATCGGTTAATCAAGTCCACTCATTGACAGCTAAAGCAAAGACACTAACGAAAGCATGCGAGCTATAAAGCCGGGTCCACACGCCTCGTCAAGCCCCGGGCGAGCCCGCACGGTATCGCCTAACGGCCGTATTTCACCGGGACACGCGGCGCGCGCGCATTACCGCCACCTGCGCCCGTGTGCATGCGCCTTTATGGCCGCCCGTCTATGCGGCTGATTTATGCCACCCGGATTATCTGAGCGGGCCTTTGGAGGTTGTGTCTTCGGCGAGGAGTTTCACGGGTTGATTCAGGATGACCTCTGTGGAGCAGCGGTCGCGTATCTGCCTATTATGCGAGGGGTCCCGGGCTCGAACCTCAGCTGGGGACAAAAATAAACCCCAGGTCTTGGACGTTTGTGACGTCGCTGTTTCTGGTTGCACCGACACAGGGTGTAATAGTGTGGGGCCAGAAGCAATGTATGTGCCTGTATGTAAATGTCATTTTGTTATGTTACCACCATTATTATTGAAAAAAACACACACGGTTACTGAATTGAGAATTTCACTAAGACAATACTTAAATAACGTTTTGTCACGCTTTTTGCTGAGAAATTTGAAGAAACATGAAGTTAAGTAAGTATTTAGGTACTTAGCGAAATTCTTAATTCAGAAACTGGACTGTGGGGCCGGTTTCTGATTTCTCCACTAAGTAAATACTTAAATGACGTTCGGTCACGCTCTTTACTGGGAAATTAGAAAAAAAACAGCACGCAGTTAAGTATTTACTTAGTGAAATTCTCAGTTTAGAAACTGGCCTATAGTTTTTGGTTTTTTCACCTAATGTATAAATTTCTTCCAATTTTGATTAGAAGAAATTTAAAATGAAGGAAATTAAAAATAGAAAATGCTACTTTCCTTCGAAGCAACCATTGGTTGATTGGTATGTGAGCGGTGGCAGCGTATTGGGTATAAACTGTTTCACCCTATCCGGCAACCTACGACCGTTGGTGCCGGCGGTCATATAATGGCAGTCGTTAAACCATGTCAGAGGCCTTATGGGTGGCTTGATAACTTCTAACAGTAAGGCCCGCCACTGTCTTACAATCCTCCGCCAACCCGGACTTGGCCCCCGTGGTGGAGTACGGTCTAACCTTCCAGCGATGCAGGAAGAGACCCGTGCCCCAGCAGTGGGGGCATACAAGGGTTGATGACGAATTTCACTAAGCACAGTACACCCTTATGAGGGTTGATCAGGCGTCGTGTGTACACCCATTTCGGTCGCGGCGGCAAATTGCAACCGTCAGCAGTACTTAGCCCCGATAAATGAGTAAACCGACCAATTGAGGAGGCTCTCCGTCTTGCGACGGTCCGTGTCGGCGCACGCCCACAGATTAATCCGGTTAACTCAGTTAACGGGGACCATCACCTGTGCTCCTACTAAGGTAATTCGATCGGGAGTCTCTCAAAACCAGCTGTTCAATAACAGACAGAGATAGATATATGACAACTTCTGTGGCGCAGCGGTAGCGCATTGCCTACCGTGCGAGAGGTCCCGGGTTCGATCCCCGGCTGGGGACTACAAAAAATCGCAGGTCTTGGATGTTTACATGTTTGTGATGTCATTGTTTTCTGTTCCCACGACACAGGGTGTCCTAGTGTGGGGCCAGAGGCAATGTATGTGCCAATATGTAAATGTTATGTTAAATATTAAATGGGTCACATTGCGATTATTTATTAGGTAAAACGTAATTACCTTATTTCCCGACGTTTCGGCAGCGTTACAGTTGACGGGTAGACTGAAGTGGCGAGTGCAGTCAACTTTTAATTTTTATTTTTTCGCAGCTGGCCGACAGACAACACTTACTACGCCCACGGACAGGTCCGGCGATCACATTGCTGCAGTCAAAAATAAACAGGTATACAAGTCCGCGATAGCTGAGCATTTATTGGATGATGGAACGAACCACTGGATCGAGCTACATCGACCGAAAGTTCTCTCAACCGATCCAACTTGAATTGTCATACTCGTAATACTATGAATGGTAGCTTTATGAAACTCGATCCAAAGCGTCTCATATTGAACGTCTGTTGATATAGACAATCGAGTAACGCTAGTACACCGCCCAGAGGGTCGGGATGGCCCTATTTGTCGTGGCTTCCAGCCATCAATACATGCTGACGCGGCGCCGAGTACACGGCCGCGAATTAACGTCGCAGCACACTCCACGTGTGAGAGAGGTTGGTACATTCTTCAGTATTTCGTAATGGCTGGTGATGCTTATACACAGTTGAAGCTCGGAAGCGCTCGGAAAAATGTCACTAGCGGTAGTTACGGGACGGTCACCCATCCTGTACCTTACTGCGCCTGTTGTTGCTTAACTCAAGTGATTGATTATATTTTCTTTATTTTAATTCACTAACCCGTGCTAAGGACAATTTTAAAAACCTATTTATAGGCTAAAAAAAGGCCTGTACGTAATACAGAGAATGTAAAGAAATTTGAAATTTCACTGATGCCGGTGAGTCGCCCATTAGCTCGGAAATTCAGAGTTGGAAGAGCGCTGGCACTGATATCCAAAGGTCGCGGTTTCGAATCCCAGCGTGGGTGCAATTTTTAGCCTCTAAATAGGTTTTTAAAAATGCTTCTGTGCTTGAAATTTTTAATTTCATGTTTTAAAGTAATTAAGCCCATACTCTCTCTTTAAGAGAAGGCCTGTGTGCTGCGGCGGGACGTTCATAGGCGACATAAAAAAATATAGTGTTGTAAATATTTCTGACAATGTCTACTATACGTAATACACTACACTACTACTATACTATTCTCTGTACGTAATACAGAGAATATTGTAAAGAGGTTCGAAACTTCACTGATGCCGGTGAGTCACCCATAAGCTCAGTTGGAAGAGCGTTGACACGGATAGCCAGAGGTCGCGGGTTCGAATCACGGCACGGGCGGAATTTTTAGCCTCTAAATAGGTTTTTAAAAATGTCTACTATTTTTATGTAGTGTTGTACATAACATAACCTCGCGCCGGTACCCCAGAGGTAGGCAGAGACCAGTGACTGCCACTTGCCACGATCCTGACAGATCACCTTCGCTTCATCTACGTGCATAAGTGTTTTAATGAATAAAACTTCGAAACAACTCGAATCTCCATTGCACTTTGGCGTTTTAAAGTTAAGACGACTATATTAGCGGTTGTCTAGTTGCATTGGTCGGCTCCAGCAGTACCCTTTATCACCAGGGGTTCATATTACCGAGCAGCAGACATACGGGGCACCTGGGAGCGGGCGGGCATGTTTACGGCGCGGGACCTAATTACCGGGTCACTTTTCATCGCGCGCGCATAATAACGCGTTATCTCTATTGGACGTTGCGATGGGTTAATGTGCGCTGGTTTATGGGCCGGCCGTTTTCGGCCATTGTTTTTTGTTTCTGTTGCAATGTGAGTAGGTGGATGGCGCTGCTGTATACTTGCATGCTCTCGATTTCTAATGAGAGACTTAGGAGTAATTTCCGTGACAAAAGTACGACTGTAGCAGCCGAGACTCGATATACTCGTAGATAATGGACTGTGACTGTCTTGTCTACCTAGAAGTAGTTATTGCCATGCTCAGTTGGATAGAGCGCTGGCACGGATAGCCAGAGGTCGCGGGTTCGAATCCCGGCATGGGTGGAATTTTTAGCCTCCAAATAGGTTTCTAAAATTGCCATATTTACTAAGCATTACTAAGGGTGCGTTCCGAGATGCGATGAAATCGATTACAGTGCCAATCCATATAAGTGCAGTAGGCACATAAACCCTATTTCATGCGAGATACTTTGGGACTACTAAATTTGGTCGGATTCGCGCTGTAATCGATTTCATCGCATCTCGGAACGCAGGGTATGTCTCTTACTCGACGTCGGGCAAGAAACTTAGTAATACTTGCCATGACGAAAGTACGACTATAGCAGGTGAGACTCGATATAAATAATGGACTGTGGTCTTCTCTACCTAAAAGTAGTTATTGCCATATTAAATAAAAGTGTTGTATTTATATCTGACAACACCGTAATTTTTTTACTGAAAAACAGTTCTTTGCACTTCTTCTTCTTCAGGTTATATTAGTCCACTGCTGGACATAGCCCTCCCCTAATGAGCCATGTTGTGCTATCATTGGCGGGTAATGCCAATAATCCCGACGCTGGGCATGCGGGTTGGGGATCGCAGTTTGGTGGAATTGTACTGCAGGGGGGCGCTGCTGCCCACCTCCCGGTTTGTGTCCCTTAGTCGCCTTTTACGACACCCGCGGAAAGAATTTGGGTTGGTGCTATTCTCTAGGCTGACACCACATAGCACTATTTATGGTGAAATTAAAATTAACAGTTGGGTACAGTGCTACACAAGAAATAAGTCTCGCGGATGTATCTGCGCAGATGACCAAATTATGGATGTGCGGCAAGTTGATCGACAAATTAGATAGTTTCGCAGATCGTCATCCCACCTGGTGGGAGGGCGTCCTGCACTACGTTACTACTTAAGTATTTACTTAGTGAACAGGGAATTTTCCATGTACATACAGACGAGAAGCGCTCGTGGCCTAGTCGAACCGGGTAACTGGAATTAATCACTTGCGTTACGCAACTACAGGCGCGGTCAGGTGTGGGATGGGTGATCCCGTGACTACCACTAGTGGCATACGAGCCGCGAGCGCTTTTTCCGAGCGCTTAAGTGCCGGCTGTCATGTAATGGCAGTCGTTAAGCTACGTGTATGTCCGAGGCCTTATGTGTGGTTTGATAACTTCTGACGGTAAGGCCCGACACTGTCTTACAATCCTCCACCAACCCGGACTTGGCCCCCGTGGTGGAGTATGGACTAACGTTCTTGCGATGCAGGAAAGAAATAAAAACATTTATTGCAACAACAATTTCACACAAATTAAATTAAAATACAAAGATTAAGTATTGACCGTTAAAATAACTAAAATAGTACATTATGACACTAGTGAGCTAAGTTGGTCATTACAGACGAGGTGGGTTTACTGCTCGAGCCGAAGGCGAGAGCAGTTATGGAACCGAGTCTGTAATGACCAATGCTCACGAGTGTGATACGACGTTTTTCAACACACTTGTGAGGAAAATAAAAAACAAGCACAGGTAAATAAAAATAAAAAGTACGCTAAAAATACTGACTCAGAAAAAGAGTTCGCGTTCTTTTCCGTTTTCCATGTTAGGAAATTTTCATACGCTGCGACATATTTTTCCCTAGATTTCTCGGGTATCAAACTTTCATTGGCATTTTGCGCCTCATTAAGTATGTCTTGCGGAGTTAAAACCATATCCTCTTTAGTATCAGTACTCGAACTCGACATTTTCACAATAAACAATGAAAAGTTTTATTTCTTGAGAACTGAGATTGAAAATGGCGCGCGCTTACTTTTTCAATTTGCGCGCTGTCAAATGTAGGCAAATGTAACAACTTCCATACAGCCTATAAATCGATATTTCTGAATTACAAGTTGGCTTTTAGATATGTCTATCTTTTTCTTATTTTGATTGCAATTTGATGAAAATAAATGTTTAGTTATCGTATTTTGATACTAACGTGCATAAAATATAAATTAAATTATTATTTTTAGATATGAAAACTCTTTGCTGTCATTATTTGTCTGTAGTTGATAAAATTAAAACTATATTCATTACAGCACTTGTGCTGTTATATTATTACGCACGCGTGTATAATGGACAGCATTATGGTTCTTAAACCGGTGTTATAAGAGTCACTTTACGAGCAAGTGTGTTGAAAAACATATTACAAACTTTGTCGCGGTATCTCTGCTACTGCAAATGGTAACTGACTCAGCATAGTGCTGGGGGCGTGAACCCTCCGCGTTGATTTTCAGCCAGTACCGAAAGCCCTAAGTGCTCTAGAGACCTGTGCCCCAGCAGTGGGGACGTACAAGGGTTGGTATCGTATACAGACGTCCTCGTCTGGTTCAATTAACATCGCCACTCGTAAATCACCCACATGGCCGTATACCTTATCAATTTAGTGCCGTTGTATCGAAACTTACCCCGTGCATGTGCAGGGCCGGACTGACAAAGTGGCCAAGTTCGGACAATAAATTTGTACGAGAACACGTCTAACTGCTCTGAGATAGTCAATGTGTAATGGCCGGGGAGTTTAATTTAACTTGAGAAGTTATACCTACTAGTATACTGTGCTTCGGTTCCTGGAAGATGAGGGGACGCCAGCAAGTTCGATGGAAAAACTGTTTATACCAACAATTTGTTATTGAAGCAAAGCAAAATTATTCAGCGAATGAGAAAAAAAACGTACCTTCTTTTACAGATCGTATTTGCAAAAAGGTCTGCACTGTCTTTAATTTTTTATTATTAACATTCTTAATTGCATGCAAATTTTGCACATATGCGAGCTTAATGCTACTTTGCATTATTTGCCAGATAACCTAAGTTTTGGAGACAAGATTAGCAGGAAGTGCAATTTACAACATTGTATTTAGTCATTACTCCTTGTATGCGCTGGGTTATTGCTCAACTTGCAAAACTGATATAGGTCGATAATTATTATGGAAAATAGCAAAACAATAGAAAATGATAGGAACAGAAGGGGACTCACTTGTGACCGTTGATCGATGGTTTCTCAGGGATCCCTGGATAACAGCTGCACGATTGTTACCCACAGGTTTAGCACATTTTAGCAGAGTTCTACGTGATAATATGATTTTGATTCACGAATAATATGTATTATTTGATAATGCGAGTCGTCGCAGGGGCACTTCTAACGCAAAACTGTCCATTTTGAATTTTGCACATTTGTTGAGTCTTTGGTACGTGAGCGAGAGGGATGGAGAGTGGAAAATAGTAGGTAGGAGAAAGGGATGGAATAATGTAATGCTATTTCCATATCCGCGTATTAAAAAACGTTCCGATGTACCCATAACTAATAATGGCGCCTACATCCCCCCCGGCTTGACAGGACAAAAGGCCTTCAAAATTACAAGGCGCGTACAAATAAGGTCACTTCAGCGAACATATTCTAAGATGCATTCAGCTAAGTGACAAAACTATAATAAAATAGGCAATTTACTAACAGCCAGTGCTTAAGATCAAGTATGGTGTAATCTAAATTTAGTGTCTAAACTACAATTAATTATGTTATTATTATTTATTTTTTTTATTAACTAAGTAAGAGTTGTGGACTGTATTTAATTATTGTGTCGGTAATGGATACACCTTTACCGCTGGGCGGCGATAAACACCAGTCTTTGTACGAACATCGAGCACTCTCACAACCGAATCTTTGCCCTCATACGTACGTTCGACCACTCCTATAGGCCAATTAAGAGGAGCACTGTTCTCTGACTCGAGCAGTACAACAGTCCCTCTTTGGATAGAAGCAGTAGGCTTTGTCCATTTTTGCCGCACCTGAAGGGTGTGAAGGTATTCGACCTTCCATCTTTTCCAAAATGATTGGACTAGGTGATCGACAATACGTTTCCGTTGTAAAAGTGCATTGGTTTCATTGGATAAATCTTCAGCGGGCAGCGATTTCATAGGGGTGAAGACCAAAAAGTGCGCGGGTGTCAGCGCTAATGGTTCATTTGGGTCGCTACTTAAAACTGAAATCGGTTGACTATTTAAGATACATTCTATCTGCGTAAGGACAGTCAGCATTTCTTCAAAGGTAAAAAGCTGGGTTCCTACGATCTTCGCGAGGATAGTCTTAACTGAACGCACGTTAATCTCCCAAATGCCACCCATGTGAGGGGCTGCTGCCACATTTTGCCTAAACTCAATACGATGGTCACGCAATTCGTTCGCAAACTTGTCGCGATACTCTTCAGAGTCAAGCAGTCGATACATATTATCTAAGTATGATTTGGCGCCTATAAAGTTTGTTCCGCGATCTGAATAGACAACACTGACAGGTCCTCGCCTGGCTAGAAAACGTCGGAATGCATTCAAGAACCCTGAAGTACTCAGTGAAGACGCCAGTTCGAGATGTATCGCCTTCGTGACGAGACAAACAAAAAGCGCTATGTAGGCTTTAACGCTTCGTATTCCTCTTCCCCGATGTATAACAACTGACAGCGATCCTGCGTAGTCGACTCCGGTATGACAAAAGCTCTTCATCATCTCGGGTTTTACCCTACAGGCGGGTAACGATGACATCATGGGGAACTGATTGGTAGGTCGGACCCGAAAGCAAATATTGCATTTCTGTATTCTAGATCGTACAATATTGCGAGCCGACATAATCCAATATTTCTGTCTTAAGAGGGACATTACGAGTTGCGGTCCGGTGTGCAAGTTTTTGCGATGATAGTGTTCAATGATTAGGTTTACTACATGATCATGACGCGGAAGAAGTATTGGATGCTGACTATCATATCCAATGTCGGCATTAGTCAAACGCCCACCGACGCGTAACACATCATTCTCATCGACAAAAGCGTTAAGTTTGCGAAAAGCCGGCGGCAATAATTTACCCGCTTTAAATTTAGAAATCTCGTCAGCAAAGTAAATGCTTTGGAGACCTTTAACGATAGCAAGTTCTGCTATGTCAAAATGGGAAATTTCTAATTTTCCTGGTATTTTTTTAGCAAATCGCAGGACATAAATAACTGTACGAAGCAATCTGTTCCAATTTGAGACTCGATTAGCGAGCTCGATCAGTATAGGGAGCTGTGCGGCAGGCGGTTCAGTTACGACCATTGCCTTCACCTTCGTTTCAGGAATATCACATGCAGGTTCAAAATCTTTATCTAACGGCCATTCCGAGCGAGGCTGATAAGCAAACCTGGGTCCGTTAAACCATAGTGGGTGCACAATCAGCTGCGCAGGAGTCAAGCCTCTGCTTAAACAGTCAGCAGGATTATCCTTACCAGCGATATGGTGAAAGTAACTAGCGTCAAGCTTTTCTTGAATTTGAGAAACTCTATTTGCGACAAATGTTTGCCAGCGACTTGGCGAAGCATGGATCCACGCGAGAGCTACCTTACTATCGGTAAACGCGTACACGGAATACGAAGGCAATGCGTAGGTATCTATCACCGTCCGCATTAGCTTGCTAAGAGTCAGGGTTGCACAAAGCTCTAACCTTGCCACTGTCACAACAGATTTGGTAGGCGCGACACGCGATTTGGCGCACACGAGATTAACCACAGTATGATCCATTTTCGGAAAGTACACATGTACATAAACAACCCCACCATAAGCGGCTTCAGATGCGTCCGCGAACCCTAAAATGGAAATGACGCAATCATCTGTAATACCTATGTGCCGCGGTAGTTTAATGTTTTGTAGCAACGGTAACTCCGATTCAAAATCCTGCCACAATTTTACTGCAGGCGCGGGAGGAGTTTCATCCCAATCCACGCCGGCCGTCCAAAGAGACCTTACTAAGAGTTTGGCCAGAAGCGTGACAGGGGCAATAAACCCTACCAAATCCCATAAACGCGCAATGCGGGAAAGTATGTATCTCTTAGTACACGGGCGTGGCTCCAGGTTGACACTAAACGTAAATACATCTTCAGCCGGCAACCAGTGCAGTCCCAATATTTTTAATTGGTCATCTGGACTGAAGTCCACGGCGTCCGAAACGCGATGGTCAGCAGGAATACTTGCCATGACCTCGGGCGAGTTACCAGAGAATTTAACTAACTCGAATCCACCAGTCGCGAACATTTTAATCAGCTGATCTGATAAATCAATACCGACCTGTATAGATGAGCAACTCGTAGCTAAATCGTCCATATATATTTCCCGCTGCGCAACGCGGCTGGCCGCTGGATAGCGAGCGCTCTCGTCTTGAGCCAGTTGACGAACAGAACGGACGGCTAAGTACGGGCTACAGCACAAACCGAACGGAACGCGTGTCATTTCAAAAACTCGAATTGGCTCATTAGGATCGAATCGATATAACAGTCTTAGAAAACGCCAGTCGTCTTCATTCATTAAAACTCTCAAGTACATCTGTCGAATGTCAGCACTTATCGCGACAGGCAATAATCGAAACCGTAATAATATTTGGAAAAGATCATTTTGTAAATTAGGTCCCGTATGTAGTATGTCATTTAAAGACATTCCGGTGGTTGTAGAACAACTTGCGTCTAACACAACCCGTAGCCGAGAAGTAGTCTTATCATTTCTTACGACACAGTGGTGTGGAATTATATAGTGCGGGCTCTCAAAGTCTGCAGCAGCTCGGTCAATCTCTCGTAAATAACCCTTATCTAAATATTCAATGAATACATTATCGTATTCTTTCTTAATTGAAAGGTTATTCAACAACTTCCGCTCCAGTGATATATACCTACGCGTAGCGGCGCTCATGGAATCACCTAAACATGAAGTGTCCCTTTTAAACGGCAAGGAAACTACAAACCGGCCTGACTCATCACGCCGTGTAGTACTTGCGTAATAATTTTCGCATTCCTGTTCGTCAAACGATAACGTATTATCAATGTTATTAGGTACTTCTTCCAACTCGAAAAAACGAGCTATGTTTATATCAAGCGGTTCATTCACAGTGCAATAGGAGCGAACTACGCTGCAAACAGGACCGGTTACGGGAGCTTGCCCCACCACTAAGTATCCGAGTAAGGTCTCGATACCTACCGGGGAACTACTATCGCGTGATACGGTATTCGGTAGTAATATACGAGCAAATAAATCCGATCCTAAAATCATGTCGATACCGGACGGCGAGCTGAATCGACTATCCGCTAATGGTAGATTTTGTAAATAATCCAATTGCGCGGTATCGATGTGAGAAATCGGAAGTGTATCCGTAATCCTATCTACCACGATTGGCTGAATGGTGAACTTTATGTCGTCGCTATGACGAGATCGAATAGTGAGGCAAGTAATACCTGCTATCGGGTTGGTGACGTCACCGACACCAGAAACGAACTTATTCGCGGTTGCATATAACGGTAAATTTAAACGTCTGCAACATTCGCGGCTGATAATATCTCGCTGCGACGCGCTATCAATAATGGCACGAACTATAGATACATTACCCAATTCGTCAACAACGTGACACTGCGCTGTCCCTAACAAGACAGAAGTCGCGGGTTTAATATCAGCTGTGCCGACAGCGGCGCATTTCTCTCCGACAGCGCACAAAGTAACTGGACGATCGGCATTAGAATATCCGCTATCCCTTTGTGAGTGGTCAGATCGCGAGCTTTTCATACGCTCGTCTACAGTCGCCGACTGCAAGTTTTGTTGTTTGTTTACACTTATAGCAACGGACGTGTTTCGACTCTGCGCGGAGCTGCCGTTATCGCTTGACGCATGTGCATACCTATGAGAAGTATCTACGTCATCGAAATGTAAGTAATCACTGTGCCTACGGGAACACCTTGAACACTTACTATGACTATCACAATCAGCTAACGAGTGTTTACCGAGGCAACATACGCAATGGTGATTGCGTTTGACAATTGCGAACCGAGCTCGAGGAAGTAATGACAAAAACTTAGAGCATTGACCTAATTTATTATGGTCATTTTCTCCACAACACACACATTTTTTCGTGGGGTGTTCCTGTACATTAACAAATGTTTTGACATTATTAGAACGTAAACCTGTGGATTTACTAGACGATTGAGCGGTATTCACATTCGCGTTTTTGCGGAACGGAACCGACTTTTCGTTTGTTTTTGTTGAGTTCTACGCTCGTTGAAGTAAGTTAGCATGTTTACGCACGAATTCCACGAATTCATTGCAAGTAGGTATCTTATCGGAATCGCTATTATTTAACGACATCTCAAATGCCTTGACTGTATCTAGATTAATCTTTTTACACCCGATATGGACAAACAATAGATCCTCCAGTTTGGCTACCCTCAACTGATGCAATGCCGATATGATTGAAGAAAATTTATCAATAAAATCTCCTAATCCGGCGGGCGTGTTATCAGCAGCTGGGAGATTCATTAATTTATCAAGATATGTAGATGCCATTAAGCGCCTATCGTTATACCTATTAACCAAAGTATCCCAGATCACTTGGTAGTTTTCGGCAGACGGTAAGATACCCTCGCATATTGCTAATGCATTACCCGACAACTTGCCAACTAAATAGACAACCTTTTCGCTTAATGTTAATTCGGTGTTTTCGTGAATCGCTGTACGAAATGTTTCGTAGAATATGAGTAGGATGTTATTGGGCATTCTGGACCAGCTTCCATTCGTTTGAGCTCACGACGCACCGCGCCGGTTGGCGCGGCTTGTCGTTCACTCAAACTCATTACATCTGTTCCAGAATACCCAATAATATTGATTGATTCTGAATTTTACTTGCGGCAGGAAATGAAATGATGTTAGTAACACAGATAAATACTGAAGTTTAATCGTGATGATCGCATTTCAGTAATGAGGACATCACTGGTAACATATTTCTCCAAAAATGAAATTTGTTAAACAACCTACATCACTAAATCTTGAGAATATTGATGTAGGATCTGAAAAAAATACATATCGTCACGGAAAGCTTTTACCAAACACCATCCGTTGTATAGTTTGCGGACCGTCTAACTGCGGAAAAACAAACTTAGTCCTTGGGTTACTTTTACATCCTAATGGTTTACATTTCCGTAACGTGTACGTTTATTCGAAAACGTTGTATCAACCAAAATACATATTTTTAGAGAAGGTAATGAATCTCGTTCCAGGAATACGTTATTATAAATATCGCGATAACAAAGAAGTCTTAAATCCAAGCTTAGCGTCTCAAAATTCTGTCATTATTTTCGACGATGTTGCCTGTGAAAATCAAAATAACATTCGTGATTACTTTGCCATGGGTAGACATAAAAATATAGACTGTTTTTATTTGAACCAAACTTATAGCAAAGTCCCAAAACAACTGGTTCGCGACAATGCAAATCTACTCATCATATTCAAACAGGATGATATTAACTTACGTCATATTTATGATGAACATGTGAACACTGATATGCCTTGGCATCAATTTCGCGAACTTTGTTCACAAGTTTGGAAAGATACATTTAGCTATTTAGTGATTAATAAAGACTGTCAAAGAAATAACGGATGCTACAGAATGAAATTCGACACCTTTATTACTTTCGACGAGTGAGATACATAAATGCCGTTTTTTTTAAATCAGAAGCCACTTTCTTATCTTCTTTATATGCGAGTAGTTGTAAAATAAGAAAAAATGTGTGATGAAAAATCAATTAAACAACAAATAATTAAGTCTGCTGAGGCTGTTAAAAAGAAGGTTCAAAACATGAAAAATACTAAAATGGATTCTGAGTTGGCATTAGAAACTATGTTCAAACCAGTAACAGATCCACTTAAACAGCTAACGAGAACCCCGTATCAAGAACAGTTAAGTAATGAAGATGTTGATTCGCTTGAACATTTAGCACGACAGTCTACACCTACGAAGAAACGAAAATTTTCTGAAATTAGCTCTTCAAGGGAATCACTCCAAGAGGTATCGAATGCTAGTAACAGCGATGATAACATAAGTGACTCTGAACTGAATCAAAGTCTTAGAAATAACATGAGTGACATATTTTTTGAAACAAATTCGGATGGTGCTTCAACACCAAATGCAAAGTCTTTATCGTCATGGTCTTTATCATCAGAAGTATTCAAAGATGTACCTTATGGAATTAGATTGGAAAATGGAAAACCTATGATAGGATCAGCACCGCTCTCCATAACTAATGATGCATTTGAAATAGCAGGTCATTCGTATGTCAAAACTAATGGACTCAGTGAATTACTTTACAAAAAAAATCCTGATCTAAACATTATCACTGAAGATGATAAAAGGAATTATAAATTTATACTAATAAGCACAAACGCTCATCGACGTAAATATGATCCCAATCAACCAATCAATAGCAACAGAGGATTTAAGTATTTACAAATTGTAAAACCCTTATTATGTTCCGCCAATGTTTCCAAAGGAAAGGGTTTATCATTGCTTAAAAAAGTTGATAACAAAGTAGATTACATTTTTTGGAATGATCCAAACGAATTAGTTGAAACATTGAAATTATTAATAGCTTCGAAAGATGCCGGTAATACTGGCTTAGATGATGAAATTGTATCAGTTTTAACAGAACTGAAAAAACGTGGTGTGATATAAAATGAATAAATACTTATGTAATCTATATTTTATTTTATTTCTACTCTAACCTTCACACTATTTACAAGATGAATATAGATAAATTTGGACATCATGTTCATAAAAGACTGCGTGTGTCAGATCCATTAAATTTGGTTCCTATAAACACAGGGCTAAGTAAAAATGAGTCAGGAGTTTACGACTTAAAACAATGTATATTGAGAGGATTACCGTTAGCTGTAGCAGCAGATGAAGCTGTTAGCAAGGAGTATGTAGAAAAAAACAATAAATTATATTGTAAAAAACAAGATTTCATTAATGAACTTAAAAGTATAAAAACTCAAATACAACTGCTACAGAAACAGTTAGATGAGAAGTGTTCAAAGGTAGAAGCGAGTAATATTATTAAAGATCATATAGTAGCACTCAGAGACTCATCGAAACCAGCATGAGCAAACAATCTGTTGTAAATGAAATCCATAAAGCAGCTAGAAGAAATTTCCCACGTCGTTCTGTTATTTTAAAAGGGATTGATGATTTATGGCAAGCCGATTTGATTGATATGCAAAACTATCAGAAGGTTAACAAAGGATTCAAATTTATTTTAGTAGTCATCGATGCTTTTTCTAAATACGCATGGATCGCTCCATTAAAGAATAAAACAAAAACTGAGGTGTCTCTAGCGTTTGATAAGGTTTTACAAGAAGGCCGATCACCTGCTAATTTACAAACCGACAAGGGTACCGAATTTCACAATGACGTTTTTCAGAAGCTTACGAACCGATGGAAAATAAATCATTATTCAACTTATTCAACAAAAAAAGCGTCTATAGTAGAAAGATTAATAAGAACTTTGAAGAGCAAGTTGTTTAAACATTTTAGCTTGTTTGGAAATTATAAGTGGATTGGAGAACCTTTATGTGATATAGTTAAGAGCTATAATAATACTATGCATCGCACTACAAAACATATGCCGTCTGAAATAAACAAGTTAAATGAATCACTCGTTGCATGTAATATAAACAAATCACAACCTTCCTTACCTGCAAAGAAAATTAAATTTCGTGTTGGAGACTTTGTCCGTATCAGCAAGCACAAAGGAGATTTTCAAAAAGGATATACACCAAACTGGTCTACCGAATTATTCACTGTTGTAAAAGTAATAAAATCTATACCCACAACATATTACATACGAGATCAACATTGTATACCAATAAAAGGTTGTTTTTACGAACACGAACTGCAAAAAACTAGCTGTCCCAATATTTATTTAGTTGAGAAGGTAATTAAAAAAAAGGGAAACAAATATCTTGTTAAATGGCTCGGCTTAGGTCAAGAGGAAAATAGTTGGATTAATAAAAGTGCTATAATAAAGCATTGAAGTATATTACTACAGATTAGTTAACTTATTTTTCATTACATCGTTAGTTATGAAAGGGAAAGGACTTCTCAATACTTTAATCAATAATTTACCAATAGAGTTACACTTACCAGGCTACAACTACTGCGGTCCAGGTACTCGATTACAAGAACGTTTGCAAAGAGGCGATAAAGGCATAAACCCTTTGGACAGCGCTTGTATGCTGCACGACATAGCTTATTCAAAGTATTCAAGTTTAGAAGATCGGCATAAGGCTGACTTAGAGCTAAGAAAGATGGCAAAGCAACGATTAAAATCAGAAGATGCTAGCAGAGGTGAAAAAGTTGCATCATGGTTGGTGAATAAAGTAATGAAAGCAAAAATTAAATCGGGTGCTGGAATTAAATCATTCAAAACTTCTATGGCTAAATTAAAATCGCATCTGAAAAAAAAGAAACCTAAAAATATTCAAGATGCTATTCAGTTTGCATACTTAGCAGCAAAAAAAATATTTCATAAGAAAAATAATATGAAGCTGCCAAGAATTATTCCCATCCCTAAAACTGGAGGAATACTTCCACTCATTCCTATTTTTGCTGGTCTATCAGCATTGGGTTCTTTAGCTGGAGGTATTGGTGGAATAGCAAAAGCAGTTAATGATTACAAGTCAGCCCAAAAAAATCTTTCTGAATCCGTGCGTCACAATAAAATGATGGAATCGATCTCCTTAGGCAAAGGTTTATACATCAAACCATACAAGACAGGTAAGGGATTGTGCGTACATTCTTCAAAAAACTAGTTAAAAGGTTACCCAGACGAGCACTGAGTAATATAGATTTAATATATTATACTCGGGACATCCCATACTTTCGAGGTGTCTATATGAGAGACACTTTACCAAGCAAATCAAATAACATCGAGTGCGCTATCCTGAATCTAGATAATTCAATAAATCCGGGAACTCACTGGGTAGCCTACATTAAGATAAATAATTACAGCGTGTACTTTGATAGTTATGGTTTAAAACCACCTGTAGAATTAATCAAGTACTTAACAAAAAACACTAACGTTTATTATAGTTATATGAACTATCAACAAAACAACACCTATAATTGCGGTCATTTATGCATAAAATTTTTAAAAACATTCTGGTTGAAACATTTATATTAAGAAATCATAAACTATTCTCACCATTATTACGATGTCATTCACGCTATCAATAACCGGTTGTAAACCAGCTTTGTCAACATTTTATTCGCCGGCTCTGCAGCTTGATGGTGAATATGAATGTGGGCTGATCTTTTTTTCGACGTTTAATTCGATTCCTAACATAGAATGCTACAACAACAAATTTCATTATGACGACAACGAAATGATTGAAATACCCGAAGGATCATACGAGCTATTAGATATAAATGACTTTTTAAAAACAAATTTAGTAGACTGTACGTTTAATTTGATATGTAACAATAACACTTTGAGCACAAAAATAATTTGTTCAAAAGATATTCATTTTGAGAAATCCGGTTCAATCGGAAGGATATTGGGTTTTGGAAATCAGACTCTTAAAGCTAATATATTACATGAGTCTCTCTTCCCTGTAAACATTCTACCAACAACCATCGTTCGAATAGAATGTGATATCGTGAGCGGATCGTACATAAATGGGAAGCCTAGCCATATAATTTACGAATTTGCACCTAATGTACCGCCAGGGTACAGGATTATAGAAATCCCAAAAAATTTGATATATTTCCCAGTAAATCAAAATACAGTTAGCGAGATTAATATAAGGATTTTGGATGCAAATAACAACCTTATAAATCTACGACAAGAAGAACTACAGTTATATTTACACCTAAGACGAAAATGATAGATTTCATAAATAAAACATTGGTACCCGAAACCAAAGATCTCAGTACAACACATCCACCGCAACAGAAACCACCTGCTAAAAAGAAAAAACTGACTAAGGAAAATAAACAATTTCTCAGATACTTAAAAGTCATAAAATGAATATCTTAAATATCTTGGATTCTTTCGCCTACGACAACAGCATTGAAAGCTACCAAATCCATTCGTATAAGCCCTACATTAATAGTTTTAACAAAAACGATGAAATACGCATTCCCATCAATCAACAAGACTTATACGTCTTACCGTCACAGAGTACACTATACATCGAAGGTTCTATCACAGTGCACCGTCCAAATGGCGATAAAAAAGAGAGAGTGAGTAATATTGAGTTGGTGAATAATGCAGCGCTTTTTCTTTTCCAAGACATTCGATATGAACTAAATGGCGTAGAAATTGATAGGATAAAAAATGCTGGGATCACAACTACTATTAAATCATTGCTCTCGATGAATGAAAATGAATCAAAAATGTCACGGCTATGGGGGTGGGACATTGATGGAATAAAAAATACTACTGGTAATTTTTCCGCCTGTATCCCATTGAATAAAGTTTTAGGTTTCGCTGAAGATTATAATAAAATAATAATGAACTGTAAACATGAGCTGGTTCTTTTGCGTAGTAATACAAACCTTAATTCTATTAAATTAACCACTAATGAAGTGTTAGATGACATAACCATTAACAAAATTGTATGGAGAGTACCGCATATAAAAGTATCTGATCGTGAAAGAGTTAACTTGCTGAGATGTTTGGAGAAAGATAGACCTATCAGTTTAGCATTTAGGAATTGGGATCTCTATGAATACCCTCTTTTACCACAGACTACAAAACATACTTGGTCTATAAAAACCACATCTCAATTAGAGAAACCACGTTATGTGATTATTGGTTTACAAACTAATCGGAAAAGTTTAGGTATGAAAGACATGTCTCACTTTGATCATTGTTATGTACGTGATGTCAAGGTTTTTTTAAATTCAACTTACTTTCCATATGAAAGTCTCAATATTAAGTTTACTGAAGAAAGGTATATGATATTATATGAGCAGTACGCTAGATTCCAACAGTCTTACTATGGACGTCGGTGTGAGCCGTTGTTAAATCTGAAGGATTTCAAAGATAAAGCACCATTATTTGTAATAGATTGCTGCAGGCAAAATGAGACCCTGAAGACAGGTCCCATTGATGTTAGAGTAGAAATAGAGAGTGATTTAGAAATACCAGATCAAACTTCTGCTTACTGCCTCATACTAAACGATTGTGTAATCGAATATAAACCACTTTCTAACATCGTTAAAAAAATAACATGAATTCTGAACATATTTTTGTAGATTTACAAGGATTTAGAGATTATAAAAATAATTTTATTATTAAAGAGTTTGCTCTCGCTACTAAAGAATTTACTATGGTCTACTTGGTAAAACCTCCTTATCCATTTTCTACTTTATCAGATAGCGAAAAAAAGCAAGTTGTTTGGTTGGAAAAGAATAGAGGAATTTATTGGCGTGAAGGTTTTATTGACTACCGCGAATTTCATAGGTTAATTTATAGTTTATTGAGGAATAAGAAAATTTTTGTAAAAGGTTTAGAAAAAATCATGTGGGTAAATAAACTTTGTGGTGATTGTTGTGTTATTAATATCGAGGAAAATCAATGTCCTAATATAAAATACCTGCATGATAAATATAGTGTATGCAATTTTACGTGTTTTTCTCACCACAAACAATGTGCGTTGAAAAATGTACTATGTGTCAAGAAATGGTTTTATGAAAATAATGTTATAGAATTTATTTAGAATAAGCAAGTATTTATGTAACTTTTTTATTGAAAGTAAGAAATAAATGTAAATGTATTTAAAAAAGAAAACATGTTTTATTTAATTAATTTTTAATTTAAAACGAAATTAATAACTATTGCACATATTTTTAGAAATGTTCTTAACTACGTTTTCCACCATGTCCATTATTTCGTCTACAGGATCTATCACAACATATTGGGCACTTAACACCGCACTTTCACTGTTTGTGTCCTTACACTCATTTAAGTCGAATACTTCTATTTTTATCAACCGATTTCCTCTTCTTGCCGCCTTGCTAACCACATATGATGTAGACGTGGAGTCCTTTGCAACCCGTTTCCTTGAAGTCTTACTTTTCCGCTTCCCCACGTCTGATGGAGCCGGGTTTCGTATTTCTTCGACATCACTATCGAACCCACTCAAAATATTTTGCGCGTAGTAGATACGATTACGGAATGCAGAGGTCAGAACCTCAACATCTTCTGACAAATGATGAGTTGCGACTTTGCTTTTGTGGTCAGTGCTGCGCATATGACCCACCCAACTTTTTGGGTTGACAAGAGTTTTGCAAGTAATGCAATAAGGCATTGTAAATAAAAAGTAGTAAGATTGACCAGGAAACAGATAATTAAAATTTAGGTTTTAGACACAAAAATAAATAGGTAAGTAGCAAAATAATATGTTTATTATAAATTAAAGGAATTTTATTTTATATTTATCTTATCACTAAAAAAACTCGCCTCACTATTATCATACAGTGAATAAACTTGTTTAATAAATTTCTGTAATACGTCCCAGTGCGGTGTGTCCGTATCAGTCTGCAATTTTATTACCATCAACGCTTTTTTCCACCTCTCTTGAACGTTGGTACTTGCAGCATCGGTAGTGTTGTAGACCTTCAATTCTATATAGAATTCTCCTTCCGTCGTTGCTGTCCGACGAACGTGACCATTGGCGACCCGCGTCACTAGACTCGACCCCAGTTGGTGCTGCTCGGGAGTCGCTTTAGCGACCTTCTCTGCGTCTCGCAAAATCCCGAAAAGATCTCCCACCGTCTTTTTCTTTAAGGTGCTTGCAGACCTGTAAAAGTGAACAATATATTTTAAAACATAAGTACCTTCATAAACTTATACCTATATTCCCATTGGGTAGGCTATCTATAGGAGATACACATACATTGAACGAGTATGAAGTGGATGATAGTTTAATATGAAGGGTACATATCTACTTTTGATCTATCCCATATATGTCATTCTTAATAAGCAAATATCCCAAGTGATTCTTAATAAGCATATCTTACATGGAAAACAAAAATACTACGCGAAGCGGGTATCGAACCCACGACTAGTAAGATGCAAAGTAAACAGTCGACAGCATGTTAACCTTTACGAGTACATGCCTGCAATGTAATCAACGATTCAATGACTCAGCGGTGTGCTAGAGTCAAATGACGCGACAACGTAACAACGAATAATATAACGAGACTAATTCTATTCCAGTAAACTTTTCCCTGGATGTAAACATTTACCGTAACGATCAATGTTAAGCCGGGTCCGCTGCGCCATGTTACGCGTGTTACAAAAAATGTAACACGTTATTAAAACAAAAATGGGGAGTGGTATTAACACTTTACGTGTTACGTAACGTAACGTTATATAACAAGTACCTAACGTGTTATACCATGTCCCACTTTTATTATATTTAAGTGTTACGTTTTTTGTAACACGCGTAACATGGTGCAGCGGCCCCGGCTTTAGGCTATAGAAAATAAGGTTTAAGGGTCAAACCTATGGTTTGAATTATTAAGACGAATAAACAACTTTTAGTTATGAAACAAACAAATAAACAGTTGTTATCTCTTTCAATGTTCCAAGATTTTCATCAACAGCTTGATTACATCGAGGGAATCGTCATTTGAAACGATGTGTAAAGTGTACAATAATTTATAATAAACTATAGATGTATTGTATTCTTACCTAACTGTCTCCTCAACGTAGCTCGATGCTTTGCGTTTGGAGCTGGTTGGAGTCTTTTGCTTCTTACTCGACTGCACAGCAATAGGTACACCAGAGAATTCAAACTCGGAGTCAGACCTGAAATAATAATAACATAGTTTTATACCAGTCTTATACATTTAACCTAAACGATTTATACACCGTATTGTAATTACTATACTAGATAAATGTAGTGACTGGAACATATTTTTTAGACATAGTTCGGGACATAGTTTTCATATAGGGACTAATACGGTTTAGTCAGTGGAACACGTAAAAAAAAAAAATTAGGATGTAAATAAATATACTTACTAACATTTTGATACCGATGGAGTGACTGGTAGCGAGGAAGTCGTAGATAATTACACCACACGGAGACTGTACTGAACAGCGTTATCACGTTATCGGAAGTGATGAGAATTTTAGATAAATCAGGGTGTTATAGGTTTATATCCTAAATGTGTATGTTGTTTTTTTATTACAAGTACTGTAATGAAGTAAATGCGAAAATCGCCTTTATTTATAGGTGTATGAATATAGGTGATTGTTGATAAAAGTAATACATATTACTTTTTAGTATCGAACACCCAAAATTTTTGCTTTGCCTTCAAAAGTAGGTACTTAACCAAATCATCTTGACCGGTAGCAAGGTCAAGCCTATATGTTATTCTCATAATGTCAGCACTATTTAATAGCTCAAGTTAATGTGGCTGGTTGCCATTGCAACATAATGTGACCAATATATCGATTATTGTAGGTAAGATGTTTCGCAATCAGAAGCTTGCAACGGATCCAATAACGTTAACGTAGCAAATTCGTAGGTTTCATACCTAGGTAGGAGTAAATAGTCCTAGATACACATGTTGCAATTTACTTTAGATTTTCTTGATCTTAATCAGATAATGTTCGAATTGGGTGAATATTTCACTATAGCAGAAGAAAATAAACTGTTATTTCCAGTTACCAGAAATCGGATGATGAGCTAAATAGGAAATTATAATTAATTCCTCTAGCTTATCCATAGAAAACATCGTATGATATCGATGAAATTACTATATAAATGTATTTCAGGATAAATAATACTTATCTAGGTATTCTTTATAAAGCATTTGGTAGACTCCACAATATTATGTGAAAGTCAAACATTAGGTATTAATGATACCTACAGCTAAATATTTTGATGCAACGAGTTTTTTCCGTGTGGATCTTAGACTAGAGTATAGCTAGTATAGTCAACCTTTGGTTATCTCTTATGTAGGTGATACATTAAAATATTATGACCCCTCTAAATTCTTTATTTATGGGTTATGTAAAATTTACTGTATTTATTTTACTGTATGTTACAGATAAATTTAGATAGAAAATGAACGAGAACTGATGTTAGAAAACTGTTGAAAAAATATAAAACTATCTGCATAGGTTCAGTTACGTATAATGGGATGAGAATAATATCTTCAAGTTTCAATTAAAAAAAGACAAAATGCTGTCGGTCGTATTTACAAAATCATGATTTCTTAAAATACTTTAACATCAAGTCTTAAAAAAATAATAACATGGAAAATGCTTTATTACCGGAATACCTTTAAGGAATGTTCAAAGGAACCAACTTTTATAAATAAAACTGTACTTTTTGACAACATATTTTTTCTTACACCGTGTATACTTCGTATCAAATTTATAACTCCTGCGTCAACAGCTAAAGGTTGACAATCCCTGCCAGCCACCTATCATATTCGCATTCGCGTTAACTAAAGTGACACGTTAGTAGGAAATAGATTTCCATTAATGAAAGTATACTTTTATGTGTCAGTGATATTATCATTAATTCACGATTTTACTTAAGTATACCCAAGGATTCAAGTAACTGTAGAAGTACATTTTTCCTACTGTGCAATGTTTTGTGTTTTCCGTAGTGAACGATAAACAGGAGACTTCAATCTGATCACTAACATTTTTGTGGGAAAAGTAAGGTATTCTTTGTGCCGACCATAAAATATGCCTAAAATACAAGTATTTCCTGGTTCTGCCAATCACCCAGTATTTGTGTCACATGAAAAGGATCACAAAATTTTGTTGTGTTGGAATCACCTTTTTTACAATGGGAGACGTCAATCTGACCATAAAATACAGTTAAGACGAAAATGTTTTGTGTCACTGTTGCGCAAGAAGGTTCATCACATGAAGTCAATCTGATCACAAAGTAATTTGTGGTGCTGAATCTTTCTAACAGTGGGAGCCGTCAATCTGACCACAAAATATGATTAAGTTGAAATTGTACTTTTATGTTATTGTATGAAGGGCCATCACGGGAAGTCAATCTGATAACAAAATTTGTGGTGTTGTACCTTGTTCATGTGGGAGACGTCAATCTGACTACAAAACAAACTGGGTTGAAAAAGCAAAGTTTTGTGTCACTGTTATGAAAAGTAGACACCAGTGGTGTTAAACTCATTCAGTGGGAGAAGCCAATCTGGTCACAAAACTATGACTGGGTAAATACAAGTATCACTTGGAATATTTCATGTCATTGTCTTAATGAGGAAACCTAACCGATACCGCAAATAATGTGTGCTGTTTTATCTAGTATATTACGAAACTGCACAAAACATAGCTAGTGGGTAAATACAATTCAGTTGAGCTTGGGGATCCTTTATTTAATTCAACTCAGTGACTATGCGGACCTATCTCCACCAAGATGATGGTGAGTTGCATTCACTCAAGCTTCCTAGTGTCATTCGTTTTCATTGATGGAATTTATCATAAACTGTGTAGGTTGCTCGTAAAATTATTGAAACTATAAATTAGAATCACTCGATGTTATTGGGTATTCTGGAATAGCTGTAATGAGTTTGAGAGAGCGACAAGCCGCGCCAACCGGCGCGGTGCGTCGTGAGCTCAAACGAATGGAAGCTGGTCCAGAATGCCCAATAACATCCTACTAATATGGGCCATTTTTCTGGTTCACCCGCAAAAGAACACAACTCCAACTTAGGCAAATGAATGTTTTTTATGCTTTGCTTACTTGCATTTTCTGAGCATTTATTTTTAGTTAACTGAGTAACTTTAAACTTAATCTGTGCATAAAGTTGTTCGAACGCCAATAATGCCTGATAAGAATTCGATTTCTCACTCTCATCTAATAATGATTCAATAGAGGATTTCTTTTCGAGTGTTTCCAGGAAAGCGTTGCGCGAATCATCTATCGTAAAACTAAACGCAAGAAACGAGTCGACCTTAACAGGATCACTACAATCTAACGACTTCATTGTATCGTAAATAGATTGCATGAGGGTAAAATAAGCAGTCATTTTATTCTGCAATCTAACAATTTCTTTTTCTGCTTTAGACGACATGTTGTATGTACAAGATAATTAATTACGTACCGCGTTACTAACTACGAATAATAATCGATAAGTTATAAGCACTGGCCGGTGAAATTAAATTACCTATTTGTACCAATATGGCGGTTATTCGACTCAATGCGCGTGAGCAAATTATTCCGATATTATCTTGTAAATATCAGATCCTAGGCCGAAGTGACCAAAAATATGTATGCGCTGGGTTATTGCTCAACTTGCAAAACTGATATAGGTCGATAATTATTATGGAAAATAGCAAAACAATAGAAAATGATAGGAACAGAAGGGGACTCACTTGTGACCGTTGATCGATGGTTTCTCAGGGATCCCTGGATAACAGCTGCACGATTGTTACCCACAGGTTTAGCACATTTTAGCAGAGTTCTACGTGATAATATGATTTTGATTCACGAATAATATGTATTATTTGATAATGCGAGTCGTCGCAGGGGCACTTCTAACGCAAAACTGTCCATTTTGAATTTTGCACATTTGTTGAGTCTTTGGTACGTGAGCGAGAGGGATGGAGAGTGGAAAATAGTAGGTAGGAGAAAGGGATGGAATAATGTAATGCTATTTCCATATCCGCGTATTAAAAAACGTTCCGATGTACCCATAACTAATAATGGCGCCTACACTCCTTATAATAGCTGGCCGGCGCAGTCGGAAGCGCTCGTGACCTGATCAAACCGGGTGATTGAAATCCACACTTGAGTCAAGCAACAACAGGCGCGGTCAGGTGCAGGATGGGTGGTCGTTCCGTGACTACCGCTAGTGGCATTTTACCGAGCGCTTTCGTTGCAGGCAGAGACCCAAACCCAAGCCCAAGCAGTGGGGACATAAAAGGGTGATATTGGTAGCGATCGAACGCAGTCGTAAGACAAGATATCTTGTGTGCTTGTTTGTTTTCTGTCCATGAATCCAAAAATCACTATGAACATCATTGAGACAAATATGAACACACAATCAGACAACTCGACTCAGACAGAAATAAACACACGATAGACACATTTTTTTGAAACGGATTAAATGTGGAGTGTCTATGTTAGTTTCTTCTCCAACAAACATAACATAACCTCACGCCTGTATCCCAGAGGGGTAGGCAGAGACCAAGGACTGCCACCTGCCACGATCCTGACAGATCACCTTCGCTTCATCACCTTTCATAAGTTGCTGCATGCATGCACGTCGGTTCCGGGTATTTTTTTTCTTCTCTTTTGCTAATACATACCCTATTTGGTCGACATATGTCCGCCTCGGACGTAAGTTACTGTTTTCCACATAACCTATTAATTATGAACCTTACAACTTTGATGTTCATTTTGTTTTTACATTGAGAAAAATAAATTAATTCAATTAAGAGTTTGACAGTAAGGCGCGCCACTGTCTTACAATCCTCCACCAACCCTTACTTGGCCCCCGTGGTGGAGTTTGCCCTAACTTTCCTGCGATGCAGGAAGAGACCCGTGCCCCACCAGTGGGGACATACAAGGGTTGATATCGATATCGACTACATTTTGCTTGCAACATTTTTATTTTCACACTATTCATTTATAAAAACCTATTTAGAGGCTAAAAATTCTGCCCACGCCGGGACTCGAACCCGTGACCTCTGGCTAACCGTACCAGCACTCTCCCAACTGAGCTAATGGGCAAGTGCCGGCATCAACGAAAATTCGAACCTCTTTCCTATATTCGGTTCGAGTCCCGGCATCGGCATGGGTGTAATTTTTAGAATCTAAATAGGCTTTTAAAACCACTAATTTATCACACATACAAACTTAGGGACACACCCGAAATACTGTCCCTGTAAATCAATAAAAACTGCATCCAAAATTCATCTCCGCCCAGCTCCTAATGGCGCGAAAAGGTATATAAAATTTAAAACGCACCTGTGCCCGGAATTAACGAGGCGTGTGTCTGCAGAATATTGTTTTATTAGTGGGCCGGGTTTTTGCGTGGCACGGAACGTAACAGCATGATCGTAAGGCCGGTGCTTCCGTAATTACAGTCTGAAGGGATCTTTATTGGATGCTGGTAACCCAGTGGGTTCAGAAGCGAGTGAAAAAAGTTTAGAAAGTACCAAAAAGCAGGAGTAGCTCAGTGCGTAGAACAATAGACCCGGAAGTGAGAGAGCCAGGTTCGATTCCCAGTGAGAGCATGTACTAATTGAAGGATCGATAGTGGGCAGTGGACTGTAGGCTTGATGAAAACGCCGTGGCTTCAAGGTAGTCTTCGCCGTTTATTATACACAAATTAACAAGACATAGTTGAAAATATAATTATTAGCAAGCACCGTCGTGGACGGCGCACGCAGAGAGAGAGAAAGGAAGCATCGCTCATTCACTCGTTCATTCATTCATCGTTCACTCAGCCATCTTCATTCACTCAATCTTGCAGTATTGCCAACGTCAGTATTGCCAAATCACACCAATGACTTTGTTTTCTAAGCTATGTACATTTGTGAAGTTGTACTAGCAATTCCACTGCCGTGACGGAGAACATCGTGGGGAAACCTGAGAGTCTATGAAACCCCAAAAAAGGGTCTCTCTAAACAATCATACGAGTATTCGATATAGAATGCTTGCCTGAAACGAGGTTCGAAAAATGTGTTAAGTACACTTTGTGCCAAAAGGGCTACTACAGCATAAAGGTTTTTTTGGATGACAATAATGTCTTAAATTAAAGCCAGTACAATGCATGAGTTCTATGTTTTATAATAATTATGTGAACTCTGTAAGTTAAGGACTTTGAAAAGACTAAGTGTGGAGTTTTTTTTCCATTTTTTCTCCAGAATTACCTAGATTTTGTAATGAACACCTTGAATTGTAGCGTTCATTAAGCGGCAGTTTCTGGGTACTTTGAATAGAACCTTTTCATTTCATTTCATTCTAAGCCATCGATCTCAGCGACACTAAACAAAGTAATGACCTTAAGCTGGCCCAAACTATTGCGTCCCGGTAATTAGCCTGCACAGACGACCCTGGCCCATTAATCACGGCCAACATTGGCCCAAGGGTCCTTTGGTGTCAATCCGTCACATTTAATACTTGTTGCGGGCAGCTTTGTGCGGGACACTTGATTTATTTCTGTCTTAGATAAACAATACATATAATACGAGTAAATTGAAGCACTCGTGGCCTAGGCGAACCGAGTGATTGGAATCAATCACTTGAGTTAAGCAACAACAGGCGCGGTAAGGTGCAGCATGAGTGAGCGTCCCGTGACTACCGCTAGTGGCAATTTTTCGAGCGCTTCCGTGCTTCGCAAGGCACGTTAAGCCGTTGGTGCAGGCTGTCATGGCTACCGTTAAGCCATGTCAGAGGCCTTATGGGCGGCTCGATAACTTCTGACCGTGAGGCCCGCCACTGTCTTACAATCCTCCACCAACCCGGACTTGGCCCCCGTGGTGGTATGGCCTAATTTTCCTGCGATGCAGGAAGAGACCCGTGCCCCAGCAGTGTAGACAAGGGTTGATAATGAGATAAACAATACTACTGACTGGCTGAGGAGCCAATCGTTTTTTTTATATTGCCTATAATCCCACTATAGGGCACAGGCTTTCTCTCTGAGAGAGAGAGAGAGAGAGAGAGTATGGGCTTTCTTTTCATTTTATGAGTTTTTTTCCCGCTGCCTTCTTTTTCTCCACAACACTACGGCCCGAAGGCGAAGGCTTTCACTTTTGTTGCATTCTACTTTGACATTTAGCAAATAGAAGAGAAGATAAGAATATTCTTCATACCAGACAAATTGTTACAGAAACGACAGATACAAAAGATCAAATACAATTGGCGGCCTTATTGCTAATAGCAATTTCCTCCAGGCAACTTCAAATTGGAGAATTTTCCGAGGAGAAATAGATACAGGTAGCCGGTGCAAATACGAATATTAATAGACAAAAGTACGTATAGTACCTAATAATAAACTAACATAAATGTAAAATCTTTACGTTGATTGATTGGAATCAATCACTTGAGTTAAGCATCAATAGGCGCGGTCAGGTGCAGGATGGGTGACCGTCCTGTGACTACCGCTAGTGGCATTTTTCCGAGCGCTTTCGTGTTTTGCAAGGCACGTAAAGCCTTTGGTAACGGCTGTCATGTAATGACAGTCGTTAAGCCATGTCAGAGGCCTTATTGGCGACTTAATAACTTCTGACAGTAAGGCCCGCCACTGTCTTACAATCCTCCACCAACCCGGACTGGGCTCCCGTGGTGGAGTACGGCCTGACCTTCCTACGATGCAGGAAGAGACCCGTGCCCCATGGATGGATGGATGGATGGACGGACGGACGGACGGACGGATGGATGGATGGATAGATAGATAGAGAACACTCATTAATAAGCAATATAACAATATAGTATTTTAATATTGAGGAAAGCTACTACGTATCGTTTTGTAAAGTTTGTAGCAATCTCGTAGCACCCCGTAGCATCCGCGTAGCGTATTACGTAATTTTACTACGCTGTAGTAGCTACGAATGGTTAACACTCGTAATACCTGCCTGTCTATTACGTAACATTCCACTCTACCGAGTTAAGCATTTAGTTGACTCCTAAGTGTCAAAACATACATAAAGCATTTGGCAGCTGGAGTGGCTTAAAATAAGTAAAAAGCAACGTTACTCAACTCCATGGAAACTTAGATGAAATGAAAAGGTTTGATTCAAAGTAGCACAGAAACTGTGACTTAATGAACGTTACAATTGAAACTTGGTGTCAATCTTCAAAATCTAGATAATTTTGGAGAAAAAATGGACAAAAAAACTTCATAATAGAACCCTATTGTAACTGTTTAATCCCTCGATTTGGTACTACCACATCTTTTTCCGTCACCCTTTGGTTGGCTAGAATAAACTGTATTAACCGTGAGTACTTTACAATATTTATTTGGTAAAAAAGATAATTTTAATAATAATAAAAACTAAAAATTTTGTATTCGAGGTAGATTTGTAGTAAAAAACTTATTATTTTTTCTATATTTTTTTCTATATAGCGTTGTATTTCTATAAAACTTGTAAATATCTTATATTTATTTGTTAATATTTTAAACATAAAATATAAATAAGATCTTATTTACAAAAAAGATAATTCCACTAAAAAAATCTTCAGATGGTATTAAATCCAAGAAGTGGCAAAGTTTATTCCCATAAACCGGATTTAACTCCATTTTAACAGTGTTTTAATAGAATAGACTTCTTAGTAAAGAGACTGTAAGATTGTATCTGCCTAATAAGATTCTTACTAAGACCGCCATTTGTATAACATTGCTTAGATTTAAGAATCATGGTTGTAATATTTTTCTGGTTGTGCAATAAAGAATAGAATAGAATAGAATAGAATATATTTATTTGTCTTCAAGCGAAATAAGACACAACAATCACTTATACTAGAGGCATTAATGACAGTTTAAAGAGACTATTATTTAACAGCTTATAAATAACAAATGAAGACAAAAAGGTCTGTGCCTCGGCTTGTAACTAATGTACACCAATATGCAACTAGTTGCCGATTTTCAGGCAAGGCCTTTTCTTAAACTAAATTATACCTATCTGGGTATAATTAAACTAATGTTATAAAGAACACACGCGCATGATGATGACAGATGTAAAAACTTAAAATATAGGTACACAAATTCCATCCACTACAGCCCTTGAAAGACACCAGAAGCCAAGGATTGTTTGTGCAGCAGCCATTTACGACATTTAATTCGGAATGCTGGAAGGGTTCGTGCAGCGTGCAAAGGCGGCGGCAGGTCATTCCAACATTTCGATGCTGCAATTTTGAAACAACCCTTGGTACTGCTGAGGGAGTGTTTGGGTATAAGTAGCAATGAACTACGTGCTCTGACGGACCAGGCCAACTTCGCATACAAGTATGTCGGCATGCGAGTCTTATATACATCAAACAAGAAGCAAGACAGTTTTAATGTCCTGTTGTTCGCCATATTCAAGACCCCCTTTGCTAGAAGATGAGGGGAGATGTGGTCTCTTTTGGGGATTTGGTAGCAATAACGCATGCAAGCGTTCTGGACACGCTGTATTGCACAAGCCGTTTTCTTAAAAATACAGGGACCATACACTATGTCGCAGTAGCCCAACTGCGATAAAACCAAACTACTACACAGCTGATATCTAATCTCATTAGTTAGAAATGGTCTGATTTTATACAACGTTTTGAGTGAACCAAAGCATTTACCAATTTTTTGCTGGACATGGGTTTCGAATCGTAGGGACTCGTCCATCATAAGACCCAGATTACGGACACAATCATGAATAGGTACTGCATTACCTCCAATTTTTATTACAGGATCTAATAGTTTTAGGGAGTGAACCTGGTGTTTAGTCCCACAAATAATGGCAACGCTCTTGTTTGGATTTAGGATTAGACTGTGTTTAATAGACCATAGTGCGATGGCTTCCAAATCTGAATTGAGCTGATTAATTGAATCTGCTAAGTTGGGTATGGTAGCTGTAGTGTGTATGTACATCTGCGTATCATCGGCATACATATGATATCTTGCGAACTGGATAGATCGACACATGCTAGATGTATACAGGGAGAATAAGGTGGGCCCGAGAATTGAACCTTGGATTACACCTCGCGTAACGGCTAGCGGCTCTGATCTAGACGTTAATCCCTGATCGTTAATGCATTGCACTACTTGACTACGGTTTGAAAAATAAGACCTAAACCAGATAATAGCTGTCGTTGAAAAACCCATGTTTTTTAAAATAGATAAGAGCATGTCAACGTTTACGCAGTCAAATGCCCGAGTGAAATCCAGCAGGACCAGTAGTGTAGCACGTCCTTTATCTGAGGCAGATAAGATATCATCAACTATGTTGAGAAGAGCCGTTGACGTGCTATGTTTCCTACGAAATCCAGATTGCAGTGTGGGTATGAGTTGGTTGTGTTCTAAATAAGGAGTAATTTGCGTAAGAACCACCCTTTCTACAATCTTAGACAGTGCAGGCAAAATGCAAATTGGTCTTATGTCACTGTACTCTTCAATTTTACATTTTTTAGGAATAGGTGTTACATAGGCACATTTCCAGATATCTGAAAATTCGCCGTGCAAGATCGATTTATTAACGATGGCCGAGATAGCTGTTAGGGAGTACGGTAATGTGATCTTTAGCATGAACATTGAAACATTATCAGAACCTAACGAATTTGAGCTTGATTTCTGAATCATACGTTCGAGTGTCATTTCATCAACTTCTTTAAAATTAAATCCAGTCTCAGGACCCGGCAAGTGATTATCATCTACATTCGTGTCACCATAGTTACTTGTTTGCGTTGGGATACTGTTAATAAAATGGTAATTAAGAGAGTTAGGGTCAGATAGATGTGGAGGAATTTGTTGACCAGGATTAGGTTTGATAATACGATTAATATGACGCCACATGTTACTGGGATTATTTTTATTTTTAATAACAAATTGCGTGAAGTAAGCTTGCTTTTCTGCGTTAATAGCCGTGTTCACTAGATTTCGCATTTCCCGATAGTATTGGTAGGCGGAATCAGTTCTGGTTTGCTTAGCTGCTTTGCATGCCTGAGTGCGAAGATAACGCATATTCGTTAATGTATCTGTCATCCAGGGTGTAGGTGGTTTTTTAAATATACGTGTTCGTGTGGGGGCAAAAGTGTCGAATAAATCAAGTACCAGATAATTAAAAAAGGAGACCATGTCGTTAATATTAGAACAATGCTGTACAAGATCCCACGGAGTGAACTGGGCCGCACGATTAATGACAGTGGCGTTATCCGCTATGGGTCGATATGTTACAGTACGTGGTAGGGGTTTTTCTACCTTCAGTGCAAACTCTGCAACAACAAGGCCATGGTCACTCAAATCGTCGTTATGTATTACTGACATTCGTTTTGGTGAGATGTGAGGTCTTGAAAATATCAAATCTATTAATGTCTCACTGGTCAACGTCACTCTGGTGGGCTCCCGGACTATTTGATGTAAATTAAAAGAAGTAACAAAATTTTGGAAACTGTTTGGTAAAATTGCTTTTCCATCAAGAAAACAATTTATGTTTAAGTCGCCAACCAAAAATAAGTCATCATATTTAGGAGCAAATACAGAGAGAGACTCATGAAGACAATCAATGGCCGTGCCCTGACAGACCGAATGTGGGCGGTATGCTACCCCGACGAGTATCTTGTGGCGTGGCAATTTAACTTCAATCCACAGTTGCTCGAGTCGACCCGGCGGGTGTGTAAGTCTGCGCACACGCAGACCATTCTTTGCATAAACGCCCACACCACCACCACGGCTAGCACGCGGTATATGAACCAATGTATAACCAGGTATTAAATAGTTACGCGTGTCGGAATCAGGCTTAAGCCACGTTTCATTAAGACAGAGTAGGTCGAAGTCTATACATTTAAAGGTTTCCACTAGCTCGTCCCAACCCGTGTTCAAAGTACCGATATTTAATAGCCCGAGTGTAAAATTTCGTAACTTTAACATAATTAGAGCAACTCAGCTAATACTTGCGCACTAAAAATACAGATACATCAAACAAAATAGGTACTTATAGTTAATAATATTATTCTAATTTATTTAAAGAATCCAGACTGTAGATAATATGCGCCTGGGCGTTTTCGTCCTTTTTCATGTAAATTTTTCCGTTTCTTACCCAGACAAATCGATAGGACAATTCCTTGGCCTTTTTTCTGGCCGCGGCATGGATTAACTTTTTCTCAGGTGGCAGATGTTCATTCATAAAAATTGGAGAGGGCTCACCTTCAATTCCAATTTGGTTGGTATTCAGTTTACCCTGCCGGTTGTCCCGGTTATGCTTTGCGACGCCCGCTAGCATAGCATCGCGGTAGCGAGGGCTTCTCAGCTTTGCGATTACAGTTCGAGGGCGCTTGCTATTTCCCTCCATCTTAGGGACACGGAAGCATGAGAGGATATCTTTATCATCAATAGGCACAGAAATGGCGTTACCGATGCTAATAACTGTATGTGGCAAGTTTTCAGATTTATTTTCAGGCAGTCCCTGTATTTCTAAATTCGCCTCGCGTGAGTATTGCTCTATAGAAGCCAGACGTGAGGTCAGGTCCCTTACATCTGCCCGCAACCGTTCGTTCGTACTTAATGATTTCTGAAGCTCACCTTCACGTGCAAGCATCTTAACATTGATCTCATCATATTTCGCGTTCACGAATTCTACGGAAACTGACAGGGCTGAAAGTTGTTCCCTGATAGGCGCCAGTTCTACGGCTAAAATTTCACGGAGAATCTTGGGTAACTCAGATTTTAAAGATTTCGATATCTCTGTACGAATTAGCTCCGGTAATTTATCATCAACAGGTTTGTTGTTGCGGCGACGACGGGGGGCATCCTCAGCGTCATCGCCTCCACACGAACACATAGTGCACTGCCAATCCTTTCGGTTCTCTGCGGTCATAAGATTAAACCGCTTTGCAGAAACATTCGCACAATCCAAGCCATATCCATGATTGCAAATTTTGCATTTCAGGAATTCCTTCTTTTCTAGGGTTTTGCGACATTTTGAGCATGTATTTTGTGTGGGCGTAGTAAGCATTGCAACGATCAACGAATCTCGCAGTTCGGTGGGTAATCCGCGCAATAACAGGTGGAGGCTCCGTCCAAAAGGACGTAAGCGCCATGCAAATCGCGTCGCTTACGCGTTTTGGTAAATGGTTTTTGCAAAGTTTGCAATGCACTTGATTCAACTGTTGCTGTTATTTGACACTGGCTTTTCAACACTTAACACTATCACTTGCTTATTTTAATACACAGTATTGTAACCAGACACTACTAGGGAATATTTTACGCACTAACTTTTGTTGAGAAAATATCTAGGACTAACATAATAAATAAAAATATGGAAGCGCATTGAAGTACGTGTGTTCTTGGTAACGTCGGCGATTGACCGATAAAGTGTTAAGTTAAAGTGATAAAGTGTTCTCTATCTATCTATCTAAGCCCCGAATCTTAATAACTTCTGGTGTTAATAAAATATGTAAAATTTACATTTAAGTAGACGGAATGTCAAGAATTACTAAGGCAGGAGAAACATTTTAGTCGTGTGCCTATTTGTATTGGTGGGCTAGCCTAGCCAAATCAATCCTCGTCCGTATTCAAATCGGAGTCCAAACATTAGCCCGGGACAAGAAGCGCGATTAATCATTTAATTGTTCCTGGAGACGAGGGTGACAACGAGTCAGGGTGTATTGTGGCCTCGAGGGCTGGGCCCGCCACTGAGTGAGATGGACAGATAGACGGCTCAATGAGAAAGAAAAAAGGAAAAAACCCATGAAACAAAGTCAGCGAGTAAAATCTGAATATACATAACATTACCCCATACACATCCAAAGGTAGGTTTTAGTCTACCTCTGAGGTAAAGCGGTAGCGCATCTGCCTACCATGCGGCAGGTCTCAGTTTCGAACCTCAACTGGAGAATAAAAACCCCAGATCTTGGATATTTACATTTTTATGATGTAGCTGTTTCTGGTTCCCATGACACTGGGTATTTTAGTGTGGGGCCAAAAGCAATCTACGTAAATCAAGTCAATACGTAGAAGTTCATATGACAATAAACATAATGTATTTGTTTATTTCGCTACCTGAGTATTGTCACATAACATAACACAATGTTGTGGTATTCAAAATCGAGCTACTATTGTATACTATAAGACAGTCTAAATCAAGCAGTTAATAATTGCACGCTTAAAAGATTGAATTTTGTGGAAGCTTGCCCACATTTTCTGCACAGGTAAAAATTATTATCGTGTCAATAAATCATTTAATTTCATTTTAATAAACTTTCGACAGAAAATTCCTCTTTCTGATTTCCGGCTAAAAACGCAAATTATTTTTCTGTATTCTCATTTACCTATAAATAAACCCATCCATTTTCCATGTGTAAAACGTTTTTGTTACTAAAATTAGCAAAAACGTTTCTGTTTCAGTTTTGGGCATAAATAATTGATTGTTTTATTTTTATGTCCTAGTGGGGACCCATTAGTAGCATAAAAAAATTTAGATCTATAATATCTTGGAGAAGTGATTGTTTTGCATGTCAGTCCATTTCACATTGTCAGATATTGGGAATAAGAGTGGATCTTCTATATTGTTCTACTTAGCACGGCCGATGTGAACAATCACAAGGGAATGGGCGCGGGACAAAGGACCGCCTTTGTGCCTGAAGACTGGTCACCCTAATTATGTGTCTTGAGTGGAAGTTGATTTGTTGACGCGTAAGCTAGTCTGCACCGGATTTTACTGGTTTGTACTTGCTATCTAAAAATATGTCTCAGCACTTCTTAGTGATTATTTAATGTTCTATTGTATGTTCCTCTAGACCCCTTAACAACGTCTTATGGAAATAACGCTAAACATGAAAACGATGTCTCCAGTATCGATACTTAAACCACTTCCAATAAAGAAGAAAAAATTTACGATTCCGACAGGAGCACTTACACTAAGTACTAATAAATATAACTCTAACATAGTACCGAAAGAGTTTTTGTTATATTCGAATAATTATGTATTCCATACTAGAAAATAATTTTAAACGACTAAGCTCAGAGATTTTTTGTCCATGTTTCGTTTCTTAATGTTTTTATTCGAAGCCTTTAGTTTCAATATCGTTTTTGGCGTCCACAATTTTTTTTTACGATGTCACTTAATATAACTAATAAATGACACTTGCCTTATTACACTTTTTATTGGACACTTCATTTCATTTGCTTCTGTTCGACTTGTATAAGCATTTTTTTTATATTCCTTTAATTCTGTCTATAATTATCGAAAAATTAAAATTAAATCACACATTTTTGAGATTTGATAGACAGAATTAAAGAAATATAAAACAATGCTGTAAAGAAGTTTGCACCATTACAGAATTTTCATTACCTTTATAATTTGTCAAATCGATCCAACTGTTTGACCTCTGCGCGGTCATAAAAGATGCGTACATACTCACAGACATACGCACTTTACTTTTGCAGTCGGGCGAAATAACCACATCCGCGCAGCCCCGCCTCGTACGACCACTAGAGGTATCCCGCCATAATCCCGCTGACAAGTCGTGACGTCATGACTCGTGACGTATGTCGTGCCGTCTCACCTGCCACCTAAAGGACGAGGGTTGGGCTTATTTTATTTGTTTTTAGTAAGGCCAGGTGTGCCGGTGTTTAGGCAAGAGAGTGGTTTTAGTTCAAGTGTGAAGAGAAAAAAAAAATTGGGTGCTTATTTTATTTTACTCGAAAGCAGTTGATCTATTGAACTTTTTGCTAACTTTTTCAGTACCATTGTGCTTCTGTCTATTGCTTTGAATTCTGGAAGATTATATTTCCAAACTCAGTACTCGAGTGCTACGAATGTTCATACACAGATCTACATACATCGTGTTATTGGACGATTAAGATAAAAATAATGGTTTCAGTATCAGTTCAAAGAATTATGAACTTTAAAGACCAATTACGTCAGTCCGGGTTTGCTCATTTAAAACTCAAGTTAACTGGTTAAGTCGATCATTTTGTATGCGAAATTATCGATTTAACAAAACTCTATTCGCAATTTGCTTAAGTCAGATGTCGCTGCCTGTACATAATACAGAGAATAGTGTAAAGAGGTTCGAAATTTCACTGATGCCGTGAGTCGCCCATTGGCTCAATTGGTAGAGAGCTGGCACGGATAACCAGAGGTTGCGGGTTCAAATCCCGTCATGGGTGAAATTTTTAGCCTCTAAATAAGTGTTTTATATTACACAGTAAACACACTAAAATATATATAGTGAATATAAAGTCACAAATCTAACAGACACCGACTGTTTCTACCTGCTAATCCCGCATCGTATTCTAACTCAGTCTCCGCAAAGATGGTGGCGGAGGCAATGGCGCAAAACACCCAGCACGGGGCATTAACCCGACTGAGCAACATTATGAGTACAGTCCCGAGACCGAGCTTGCCTTATGGCGGTTTTGTTTCGTTAGTTAAATGGAGATTGGTCCGTTTCGTAAAGATTTTCATTCCTTAATGGTTGTTGAAGCGCTCGTGGCCTAGGCGAACCGAGTGATTGGAATCAATCACTTGGTTAAGCAACAACAGGCGCGGTCAGGTACAGGATGGGTGAGCGCCCCGTGATTAACGCTAGTGGCATTTTTCCGAGCGCTTCCGTGCTTCGCAAGGCACGTTAAGCCGTTGGTGCCGGCTGTCATATAATGGCAGTCGTTAAGCCATGTCAGAAGCCTTTTGGGCGGCTTGATAACTTCTGACTGTAAGACCCGCTGCTGTCTTACAATCCTCCACCAAACCGGACTTGGCCCCCGTGCCCCAGCAGGAAGAGACCCGTGCCCTAGCAGTGGGGACGCACTAGGGTTGATAACGAATGGTTGTTATTTGTTTTTAAAGTGCGCGCAATGACTTTTTTATCTAAGTTATGTACATTTGTTTAGCTGTAGTTTTATTATTTATTTTAATTCTTTATTGCACTAATTACATGAGTAAATGTACAAAGGCGTGCTTAATGCAAGAAGCATTCTCTTCCAGCAAACCTTTGGTGTTGAAGAGACTCGCAAAGGGGTAGTGCAGGAAAAGGTGAAGTACAATAATCAACTTACATGATAAACATAGGGAGATACAATAACTTATATATACAGGGGCAAGAGGGGGAGGGGGGGCAACAATAAAAATATGTGATAAACCTACACTAATGATAATACATAGATAAATAAATAGATATATTTATTATACGTACATACACATAGTAGCTCGCTAACTGTGAAGGAAACCATCGTGAGGAAACCTGAGTGTCTGAAATATTCAAATACCTCTTGAGATTTCAATCCACAGTGTGCAAGATGGCATAGCAAGCCATCTTGGTGAAAGGATTTGTCATTCAGCGTTAAGGACTCTCTGATAATTTTTCGGTCGATTCTCGTTCTCAATTCGACTCGATTGAAATTGTCATATCGCGGTGGACACTGGTGGTGGTAATTAAGCCCATACTCAGTGAGAGAAAGCCTGTGTCCTACAGTGAGATGTTAAGTTTAGAGGCTACATAAAAACTGGGCTACTGCCGCTGTGTGTTTATATTATAAGGCAATTAATTATTTTCCAAGACCGAGCATATTAAGCAAACTTCTTAAAATGTCAAAGAGGCAACGAACACTCGAAAAGCGCGCCTACTTAAACCAACGTAAACCGCTTCAAGCCGCCCTACTTCGCCTGAATCCGGTCGGATCCAGTTCGCGCCGGTGAGGAGCGGTTGGAAGCTGTTAGTCAGCTCAGAGCTCGCGGCTTAGTATCGAAGTTATTGTCTTCTGTGCAAATGTGCATTGTGTTAATTAGGGCTTAGGTCTAAAGTTTATGCTTTGAATCCTATTAAGTCTATATATTTTTGAGGTTAGGCTTCTATAGATAAATAAAACATGACAATGATTGGGATTTAAGATTCTTTGCATAAATAAACCAAATATTAGGTTAAGAAAAATTCTCGCAATCTTTCTAAAGTGCGGAAAAGCAGAAATCTAATTTTCTTGTAAACAAGCAAACTTTTCCTTCTTTGTCTCTTATCTGCTGCATTGCAGAGGTCGTCTGATAACGGGTCTCTTCACTCATCGTGACAGATGCATTGAGAACAATAGAGGCACAAACCCACTTAAGCAAGACAGCCTCTATGTACCTACAATTCACTGGTAGGGCGCACCATCTGCTCCCGGTACCGTCTGAGGCCTAAATCAACCTGTCTTTGTCCAGGTGTTAGCTGGACATGAGGAGCTTGTTTGATTTAATATAATGGTCTCCGTGACCATTAGACGATCAATTGGCCATCAATTCTATGGTTTTGGCGCGTTTACACTACGTTTCAAAGTATCTAGCTGAACGGAGAACGGGCGTCCGTATTTGTTACTGAAGCGCTCGTGGCCTAGGTGAACCGAGTGATTGGATTCAATCACTTGACTTAAGCAACAACAGGTGCGGTCAAGTGCAGGATGGGTGACCGTCCCGTGACTACCGCTAGTGGCATTTTTCTGAGCGCTTCCGTGCTTTAGAAGGCACGTTAAGCCGTTGGTGCCAGCTGTTATGCAATGGCAGTCGTTAAGTCATGTCAGAGGCCTTATGGGCGGCTTGATAACTTTTGACACTAAGGCCCGCCACTGTCTTACAATCCTCCACCAACCCGGACTTGACCGCCGTGGTGGACTATGGCCTAATCTTCCTGTGATGCAGGAAGAGACCCGTGCCCCAGCAGTGGGGACATGAAAGGGTTGATAAAGATAACGATTTGGTGCACACTATTCAATTACGTTCAGATTGTGTGCTGTTTTTCACGCCAAACTAATATTTCCTGTAGCTATCAAAAATAAATTATGATGGATAGATAAAAGATTTATTTCCATAAGACACACACATATGCGATTATCCATAGAGACACATGTGAGATTAGATACATAGATAGGGAACACTTTTGTTTCTCATAAAAATGGTAATTACACAGATATTTTACCTAAGAGTACAGACGACGGCCTTATAACTAAAAGTGATCTTTTCCAGATAACCATTGGTTGGACTGGATTAATATTGATAGTACTGGAGATTAATTTATGTGGTGCAAGTAAAAAGTTTATTCGATACATTTATCTGGTGTAAACGATTCGTATGGTGCTTCTAACATTGGCCCACATATGCACATATCGGACATCAATTTCCCAGTTAGTTTGCAGTAAATGCGCGGCTAAGCCCGATTGGATTTGACGACGTCGCTGTGTTGATGTGTTGCTGTGTTCTAGGCTGAGTGGATTAGTCCTGAAGCCTGTCCATCTAAGACGGAGGCTTCCGCAACGCTAAGTTTTTTGATATGGACTTAGAGTATTCTTTTACAGAATGGGTAACCTTCATTACGTTGTCCTGGTCACGAATATACTAAAATGACAATTAATATGTAATTATGCTCAAGCATCGCGCGTCATCAAAAAATACATGACCTCACGCCTGTATCCCAGAGGGGTAAGCAGAGAACAGGGACTGCTACTTGCCACGATCCTGACACATCACCTTCGCTTTTTCAACGTTCATAAGTCGTTGCATACACGCTCGCAGGTTCCGGGTATTTTTTATAAGAATGAAAGGATATTTTTCTTTTTTAAGTAATACTAATACATTAAAATTTCATGAAGCGAAGCGCTCGTGGCCTAGTCGAACCGAGTGATTAAAATCAATCACTTGAGTTAAGCAATAATAGGCGCGGTCAGGATGGGTGGCCATCCCGTGACTACCGCTAGTGGCTTATTTCCATAGCGCTTCCGTGCTTCGCAAGGCACGTTAATTGTTGGAACCGGCTGTCATGGCAGTCGTTAAGCCAAGTCAGACGCCTTATGGGCAGGTTGATAACTTCTGACAGTAAGCCCCGCTACCGTCTTATAATCCTTCACCAACCCGGACTTGGCCTTCGTAGTGGAAAGATAAGATTAGATTATTTATTTAAGCCAAAATTTTACAATAGTGTTTCTGACATAATTACATCTTACATGTTCCCTAAACTGTATTATAGGCATCAATTTTTTCTTTTACAGTTTTATACTATTGTTGCTGTGCAAGTAGTCACTATTTGAATTGAATTGAAAAATTCTTTATCATACAAGAAGGGATTTGTACACAGGCGCACTATTTCAACATAATATTGAGCTTTTATTAATAAAAGAAAAGAAAAATAATAATAAGGGTTTACACAATTGTGTATGTGAAAGTAAAAGTGAAAAAAAGTGAAAGTAAAAGTGAAAATATTTTATATAAAAACTACAAATCAATATAATAATAATATTATTTGTTTTATGGTAAAAAGGAAGAGGCTCAGCTTATTGCTATGACTGCATCCGTGGTGTGAGGGTGTGTGTGTGTGTGTGAGTGTGTGTGAATAATGAATCGCGATTAGACCCGTTTAATACATAACTATGTGGCACCTCTAGTAGTAGCCGACTGTGCCAAGACAAGCCAGTTGGGCCGTAAATTTCTGGGCTCAATTTAGTGGGTCCATCGATTCGCCTAAACACAAACCTCCCTTATTAATTGTCGCACTAAACCTTGAGATATGGCCGGCCCATTTGTACCTCCTGTACAAGGAGCGTTTGATAATTAATTTGATGACGTTTAACTTGTTGGGAAATCGAAGGGTGACGTAAGCCTTTTGCTACTTGTTTCTGATTATTGGAAAGATATTTTATTGCCCTCCCTTCCCGTGGTACACCTGTGTAGTCCACCCAGTTGAACTACGAGGTTATTTTTTTGCCCGTGATGCACCTTGGTGGACAAGTTATAGTAGATGGGTGGCCCGCAACAATAGGGACAAACGCTTTTTCACTATGATTATATTTTCATATATTATACACAATTATTACCAGGTGGACTACGGCAATACATTATTTTAAAATCATTAAAATCAAGGTTATATTCTTTTTGTTGCACTAACCCGTGCTAAGGACAATTTGATGGAATGCAAGTGATGCAAATTACTTCAGCGAGATGTTCGCTGCCTGTAAGTAATACAGACAGTAGTGTAAAGAGGTTCGAAATTTCACTGACGCCGGTACTTGCCCATTATCTGAGTTTGGAGAGCGCTGGCACGGTTAGCCAGAGGTCGCTGGTTCGAGTCCCGGCATGGGTGAAATTTTCAGCCTCTAAATAGGTTTTTATTTAATTCATGTTAAAGATGGACCACGGTGAAAAATAACCCCGTGGCCCACCCTGGTCTACTACGCAGGTGTACACATACGACTATATTCTTCATGCAATCCACTCCATTCAAAGGTTTTCTGGAAGATATCGCTCTTAGCGATAATACCGCGAATTGTTTAACATTACTCAGATTTAAGAAATCATGGATAAATCCTTTTTTTTCTGGTTGTGCAATAAAGTGTTCTCTATCTATTCCTTATTTTGAAGGCGTGATTTTAAGAACCCAGCTCATTTCTCGCAAGACGTGTTCAACAAAAACCGTCAGAAAACCATCAGAACAGTGAAGTGGAACCGACGGCGTCCATCTGATTATCACTCACGCGTTTCGTCGACAAAATAATATTTAAATATTCATTAAACCGGGTCGGTTTGGCCCCGACACCTAGCGAGGTGGGTCAGAGATTGGAAGAGACGTGTTAAGTGTTGCTAGGAGGTGAAGAATCTCCGTGTTTGTTGAATAAAATAAAGCTGGATTAGTTATTACCAAGGTCGGTATCTCCCCAATCTCCCGATATTTATCGGAGGCTTCTAATTAAATTAAATGTAAATATAATTTAAATGTTATATTATGTGCTGAACGCGCGTTGCCCCGGCTACCTGAGTGATCTTTAACGATCACAAAGGTTAAGCAACACAGGGCGCGTTCAGTGCATGGATGGGTGACCGTCTATGACTAACGCTAGTGGCATTTTTCCGAATGTTTTGTCTTTCGCAAGGCACGTTAAGCAGTTAGTGCCGGCTACCGTCGATAGATGGATGGGTGCCCCTCGGTGGGGACATAATGGGTTGCTGATGATGTGTTCTAGTAATATTTGTTATATTTACGTATACACGCACTAGTCCATTTATTACAATATCCATAATAATAAATTTAACCTTCGTTATCAAACCTTGTATGTCCCCACTGCTGGGGCACGGGTCTCTTCCTGCATCGCAGGAAGGTTAGGCCATACTCCACCACGGGGGCCAAGTCCGGGTTGGTGGAGGATTGTAAGACAGTGGCGGGTCTTACAGTCAGAAGTTATCAAGCCGCCCAAAAGGCCTCTAACATAGCTTAACGACTGCCATTATATGACAGCCGGCACCAACGGCTTAACGTGCCTTGCGAAGCACGGAAGCGCTCGGAAAAATGCCAATAGCCTTATTTAACCTTATTAATTTTTATTAATTTAACCTTAGAAGAAATTAATGGCCTTACATACTTAAATATTTGTTTCTTAGTTACTAGGTTGTATAATATTTGTTTTATGTATATAAACACCAATGCAAAAGTTACAACGGATTCTATGCGCATGTGTGAGTTTGTGGGTGTCTATAGGTGTGTAGGTATATATATGTAGGTGTGTGTGTATGCCTGAGTTTAAGAATTCACATTCTGTTAAAAGTAATGACACTGACAAAACCTTACGCCTATATCCCAGGGCAGGCAGAGACCAGGCACTGCCACTTGCCACGATCCTGACAGATTTAAATGTAGCTGTAAAACTCAAAATTCTTAACCAAATATAATTTCTGTGTCGACAATAAAATGTTATAACTAAAGGACTAAGCACGCACGAGGCAATAACATAACCCTATGTCCAACATGGAGCCTACATGCAAAATCACGTCATAGAGCCCTAGCTAACTAAGTTAACCCTTTCAGAGACTACCTCGGGAAATGACCCTCGGTAGAGCAATAGAGGTCCATCGGAACACGGAGGCTTACCTACTTAAAATGTTAAACTTGCAGAAGGACCACTTTTGCTTCACTTTATAGATGGTATAAATTACCTACAGTTTTCGAAGAGCGGCGGAATTTTTGTGGGTAGACTCGGCAGTGAGAGACCCAGGTTCGATTCCTAAAACGAACATGTACCAATTACTTTATTTTTTAAGTTATGTATCATCACCATCACCAACCCATTGTATCACCAACGAGAAACAAGGGTCTCTTCCCTGAGGAAGGCATAGGCCATACTTCACCACGGAGGTCAAGTCCGGATTGGTGGAGGCTTGAGAGACCAGTGGCTGGTCTTACTGTCAGAAGCTTTCAAGCCGCCCTTAGGCCTCTGACTTGGCTTAACGACTGCCATCTGTCGACGGCAGCCGGCACCAATTGCTTAACGTGCCTTGCGAAGCACGGAACCGCTCAGAAAAATGCCACTAGCTTTAGTCATAGACGGTTTGGCCGTCCATGCACTGAACGCGCGCTATGTTGCTTAATCTTCGTGATCGTTTAAGATCACTTAAGCAGAAGGGGCTACGAGGGATTCTAGTGTTCAAGTTATGTATATTTCTGAAGTTTCAGTAGCAATATCATTAACAATGAGGACAAATGTGAGGAAACCTGAGTGGCTGAGGTGTTATATACAAATACCTCATCGCTTGAGATTGCCAATCCGTGGTGAGAGAAAGCATGTGCGTTGCAAAAAACGGTGGTAGCGGAGCGGTGTAGAACGCCGGCCTCTCAATCGGGAGGTCGTGGGTTCAAACCCCGGCATGTACCAATGACTTTGTTTTCTAAGTTATGTACATTTGTGAAATTATAGTAGCAATACTACTCGCCGACCGTGAAGGAAAACATCGTAAGGAAACCCTAGTGTCTGAAGTGTTAACGTACCTCAGCGCTTGCTACGTACAATGGCCCAACTATGAGGCTAAGTGCGGAAATCTCCAGTCTAACTAACTAACTAACCTTTGAGCAAAATATGGAAGGTTAGCATGAGCTTTTCTTCTTCTTCATGCATGAGCATGAACCATGAGCATCAGCCTTTAACAGGATAATTTTCAAAAGCTTCTTTTAAATCATAATACCGTGACCCGATAACCATAATCACCGTAGCACCATGCCAGGCTACGTTATTGTGTATTACTTATCATTCTAATAGTCAAAGGTTAGTTTATTTTCCTTAACATAATACTTTATACTTTGTTCATTTATTCGTCTATTTGCCTCTTAGTACACACACACAGGGTAACAAACTAAGCCTAAAAAACTGGAATTACAAGAACATGAACAGAACTTCCTACATGATTGAAATAACAATTGGGCTGGCTGGCACCGACTATAAGACGGTTGACCAACAGTATTATTCAATTTTCATAACTGTTCGTCCTTATTTAATGATTGCACTTGAATTAACATATTGCTATTAAATTGCTTAGTTATGCTCGTGAACGAGTGATGTTCGTGTGTCTGGCCGCAGCACTTGTCATGTTTTCACGGCCTATGTAAAAAAAAAATTATAATGCTATTAAAAGTTAAAGTTATTAATGGCAATCATGGAATCTTATGCGTGTAGGTGGTAACTAATGTATTAGATTTAAGAGGACTTGAGAAAAGTTGGTCAGAGTGGAGTTTTTTTTCCCGTTGCCTTTTTCTCCACTACATTACGGCCCGAAGGCGGCGGCTTTTACTTTCATGTTACATTGTACTTTGACATTCAGCAAACAGAATGTAAATTCTTTACGTTGAAATAAATTGAATTAAATTGAATTGAATTGAATTGAGAGCGATTGGGTTTGTCTCTTAAAAATTGTTTTTAGTCATGGAGTAAGCGGTTTATGTAGAAATTACTGCCTCAATGTTACGTTGTAGATGGGTGAATTCACTGCTCTAATGCCATAGTACTGGGTACGTACATACGGTACCTACGTACGTTACTAATGGCAATCATGAAATCTTAGTATACGTATTGCTGTGTGGTGTCGGCCTAGAGAATAGCACCAACCCAATTCTTCCCGCGGGTGTCGTAAAAGGCGACTAAGGGACACAAACCGGGGGGTGGGCAGCAGCGCCCCCTGCAGTACAATTTCACCAAACTGCGATCCCAACCCGCACGCCCAGCGTGGGGATTATGGGCACTACCCCCTATGATAGCACAACGTGGCGCTCTTTAGGGGAGGGCTATGTCCAGCAGTGGACTAGTATAGCCTGACGACGATACGTATAGGTGGCAACTTACGTACCTATGTATTTGGTTTATGATAACTTGAGAAAAGATGGTCAGAGTGGAGCTTTTTTGCCCGCTGCCTTTTTCTCAACTACAATACGGCCCAAAGCCGGCGCCTTACATTTTACATTGACATTGAGCAAACAGAATGTAATTTTTTATTTTGTTACGGTATACAGCTCTAAAACGTGCTGAAATTATCAAATGATCCTTCTGTAACTTTCAACTTTATATAGTTTGGCCGGGCCGGACATATTTAAGCAATTTTATTTATTTTGAGATACACAAAGGGTCTTATCGGCGGATGTATGGACCGGGGCTTGTTCAGACTGAGGGACTGAAATAGTATTTCTTAATGGTTCGCGGTACTCATACATAGTTACATATTAAACGGGTCAAATCGCGATTATTTATTAGGTACAACGTAGACTGATATAGTTTAACGAAGTCCTAACATTTTAACCCGAAAGTTTGGAGTTAACAATTTTCTGGAAACTACCTACCTAAAGTGTCTGAGGTATCTCTCTCTCTCTGAGAAGGCCTGTGCCCTGCAGTGAGACGTTTATAGTCTACACAATTTTTTTTTATAGCAAATTAACTTTTTATAGTGTCATTAATCAATCACCTATTTAGAGGCTATAAATTTCACCCATGCCGGGATTCGAACCCGCAACCTCTGGCTATCCGTGCCAGGGGTTCGAATCCCGGCATGGGTGAAATTTTTAGCCTCTAAATAGGTTTTTAAACTAAGTAATTAATTAATATTTAATATACACAATCAAGAAATGACGTAGTTAGTTAAATTCATATGTTATAAAGTAATCTCATGAAATAAATTTCAAAAATAAAAACATTTATTATTATTTATTACATTAAAATGTATTACAATGTATTTACATTTATACAGTCATTCAAAAATTCGTCTTAAGTATAATAGTATTTGTCAATAAGAAATTGGCATAGTTTTCTTTTACATTTCGTTGAATTCATATCTTTCATCTCGCTAGGTAACTTATTATAAATTTTTGGTGCCATACAGAAAAGGCTTTTTGTCATCAGAGCTGCTTCAGAGCGTATTTTGGGAAGGCTGAGCTTATCAATGTATTGTGACCTAATTGGATTTGTTTTTATAATTTCATAATTTGATATTGTCTTCACTTCCGGTTTATACCCCGCTAGATACAAATCTGTCTTTATTTTCTAATTCTTATAGTTATCCTTTGTTTCACTTGAAAATGTTTTGGTCCTTCGATAAACCAGTGCCCCAATATGTTTTTCGAAAAGTGTGATGTCAGGATAGTCGAAGCGTTAAAAGTTGCGAATCGCTGAGTTATAGATTAGTTTCTCTTTCATCAAACAAGCGCCGTGATTATGTAACTTTCTGAACTGAGTGCAAAAACAAAGTGTATACTGGACTTCCAAATTTCACTGATGCCGGTAAGTCATCCACTAGCTCAGTTGGGAGAGCGCTGGCACGGTTAGCTAGAGGTCGCGGGTTCGAGTCCCGGCATGGGTGGAATGTTTAGCCTCTAAATAGGTTTTTAAAAATACTGGACTTTCTTGTACAATTATGTGTCTCAACTTGTCATCACTGTCATGTCTCAGATATCCATTATGTTTAATACATATCTACTACGCCTCATATCGATAAAGCAGAGCTAAGTAAACATTCTGCTTTCGTGCACAAAAACCCACACAAACACACACACACACACAATCTCGCAAACAAACACACACACCTTAATCTGAGTGGCTAATATCTTTATGCAATTTTTGCTATTTTCTCTCTGTTTATTTTAATTTTGTTTACTTTGCATGCAATAAATATATTTAAGAACTCATGGTTGTATTCTTTTTTCTGGTTGTGCATTAAAGTGTTAAATTAATGTCTGAATTAATTTCTAATATGTAAAAATTATTATCTTACGTGGTAATAACATCTGTAATGGATACCATTGTAGGATGGCAGCCATCTACAGATCTGCCCTCAGGTGTACGGTCGTGCACGTTGGATCTGGATCTGGCCGATCCACTTTTCTACCATCCCGCTCCAGTGGACCTACTCCTGGGCGCGGGTGTATTAGGATGGGTCCTACTAGGCACCCAGAAGGTTCTGGGGCCCTTATCGCCGTATTGTAATAATATTACATTTCTAGTTATCTGCGTATAATTAAGTCTTAAAATGCTGTGTATACCTTTATTATAAGCTTTATCATGTTTGCGTGCTTGCTGTTGGTGTACTTAATGAAAAAAATAAATAAATAAAGTGTTCTCTATCTGTCTTTTTATATTGACTGACAGTCGCCAGAGTGCTTAGTGCGAGTTTTTTAACTACTCGATCGCGTTAACGTAAACTCATATTTCTATGGCATCGAGGAAGCGCCACCTAGCGACAAGTATGGAAATTAAAATTGTTGAGTGCGACTTGTAATGGTTTACGTTGAGAAGTGAACATGTTTACCAGCCAAAACACGAAGAAACGCGAGTGCGAGTTGTACTGTGAGAGCGTTTTGCCAGTTCGAACGGTTAACTTACTCATACTCACTACTCAATGCTCGATTAACGCGGTAGTAAAGTTATTCGATTGGATCTGTCAAACTCGCACTAAGCACTCTGATTACTAGTACGGAGGGTAGTAGTATCTTTTTGGCTGTTGCTAGCTGCTGCATTTTTTAATAATTCTCATACTATGCTATGAATTAAGATATCTACAAGTAACAATAACGATCTAGTTTGTGGGAAGTCAATTCCACTGGCAAAGTTCTAAGCATTTTGACTGGTTTACAGCAGGAATTCCTGACCGGAGTCCGGTCAGGATATTACATTATACTGTAGAAATGTAAGTACATATTGTATTGTATTTTAACATCTTGCCGTATGTAATCTGTTTCTATCAATAAATAATATTTGATTTGATTTGATTTGATCAATGCATCTCGACTATGTCACATTTGTGTGTATGTAAAATTTTTTATGTTTAAAAAAACGAGTGGCTTACGTTAAAAGTTACATAATCAAGTTGCAGCACTTTTGGTGTTCAATAAGTAAACATTTCATTTTTGCAATGAATAAAAATCATTATTTTTATTTGAGGTCCCCCAGTGAGGGCGGGCGGGCCGCCCAACTGTCGGCCGCCCAATAAACAAGGCTTCTCATAGTTGGGCGCCGTTATCTGACGCGGACGAGCCCGACGAGGGTACTTTTAAAATTTGTTGCCTATTGTCGGGGTACAACTTTTTGAATATTTGGGGCTTGAATATTGTTGGTCTAGCGCAGGTAGGGTACAAATAGCATTGGATTTGTAATATCGATTAAATACAAATTAAACAAAGGCATGCTCGTGGCCTAGTGGAACCGAGTGATTGGAATCGATCACTATGGTTAAGCAACAACAGGCGGGGTCAGATGCTGGATGGGTGACCATACCGCGACTAGTGGCATTTTTTCGTGCTTCGCAAAGCACGTTAAGTCTTTGGTGCTGGCAGTCATGTAATGGCAGTCATTAAGTCATGTCAGAGATCTTGTGAGCGGCTTGATAACTTCTGACAGTAAGGCCTGCCACGGTATTACAATCCTCTATCAACCCGGACTTGCCCCCCGAGGTGGAGTACGGCCTAACCTTCCTGCGATGCCGGAAGAGACCCGTGCCCCATCAGTGGGGACATACAAATTGAAATCCCCTGCTTACTAATCAGATATCACGATCAAACTCTACGTATTGGAACTGTTCCGATAAAATTTCAAGTAAGTGAATCCGTCTTTAACCGACTTTAAAAGGAGGTTCTCAGTTCGACCTGTATGTTTGTATGTGTGTATTTGTGTTTGTGCGCGATTATCGCGCGTTTGATTGCACCGATTAACTAATCATACATACATACATAACCTCACGCCTGTATTCCAGATACCCATCTGGAAGTGGCCAAGTGGCAGTCCCTGGTCTCTGCCTACCCAGGCAGAGACCAGGGACTGCCACTTGCCACGATCCTGACAGATCACCTTCGCTTCATCAACGTTCATAAGTCGTTGCATGCACGCACGCCTATTCCGGGTACTTTTTATCTTTCCTTTTGCTAATGCATCCCCCTATTTGGTCGATGTATGTCCGCCTGGGACGTCCCTTACCAGCCCTTCCACTCACATTCTCAATATATATTTGTTTTGTCAATCTTTCTTCCTTCAACTAATCAATTAACTAATCAATAAATACAATTAAACCAGAAATAGTGAAATAGAATTTTAACAAAAACTGAGAACCGACCTTAAAACCGCGGATTGGCACTTTCAACCGTTCAATACGCGCCTCGTCTCCACTAACGTCCAGAGTCCCTCGCTGCTGAATAACCAAAAACGCAATGCCCAATCCCACAGCGCCGTATCTCCTCGCCCCCACTAACTCATATTCTATCAGGGCGCCTCTACTCGCCCATAAACCAGCCTTCGACCTGTCGGGCCGCGCGCGGCCGGCCCATAAACAGCCGCGGCAAGAAAAGGCGAAACACACCCATCGGCCGGCAAAGCCCCGGACAAATCTGACCGGCGGATGGCCGCCTGATCGACAAATCCGGCAGATTACGGCTTGATACTGGAGCATGTTTATGAGGCAACGCCCGATCTGTGCGCCCCTAGGGTTGGAGTGTTGCTAGTTTTTGTTTTCTTTTCGCGGTGAACGCTGGCTGGATGGATCAGTGTAGAGACTAGTGGTTTGTTGTCTTATAAGTCTGGTAACAAAAGTGTTAATGCCTTGTAACGACCTCGATCATTACAAGAGTATTGATACCCTATAAAGTATTGATTTTATTTTTAATTATTTTGAACACAAAACAGTTTACAAACATATTTACCGAATTGACATACATTATAGATCAGATCTAGCCTAATATATATATTGGCCTTTTTTGCATCTACTTAATAAGATGATTTATACAGCGTCCACTGGCATCTTCACTCACACTAGATGGGTAAAGGGACCACTCCGACGCTGTAGTGCCTGGGACATGGTTTTATAGATGGTTTAGGCTTGCCCGGCACCTATACCATCCTGACAGCTTAGTCGGCCTAGCCCACAGGAAAGACTAGTCAATACGTGCGGAGCTAACCAAGCCGCGGGTTTCCTCACGATGTTTTCCTTCACCGTTAGCGTGTGATATTGCGACTACAAATTCGCAAATGTACGTAACTTTGAAATTAAACAAAGGCATTGGTACATGCTCGCACTGGGGATCGAACCTGGGGCTCTCGCTTGCGAGTTCATGGTTCTACCCACTGAGCTACCACCGCCAATAAGTAATAAAGTAAAGTCATATTATTATTGTTAAATTATCTCACGAGGTTATTAACTTAACAATAAACCAGTGTAAACTATAATTAATACATTAAGTCCTCAAGCAACTTTATACTAACGCTGCATGTTGTGACTGCCTGTAAGTGAGGTAACACTTAGTTTATTTCTAGTTATGGTCTATTGTAAATGTATTGGTGTATATCTTGTTGGTAGTCCTAATAAACAAAAAATAAATAAAAAATAACCCTAAACTTGTGTACCTAGATCTCTCAGGGTGCCCTGAAGGCGCCACGGATAGCGTTTATAAATACGTGAAATTTATGAAAAATATCTATGTCCACATATGTGTTATCTGACACCAGATCGTTGACACATCCTAACATGATCTAATCTAATGTACAAAATTGGGTCTATGCGAGTAAAAGCTGGGTTGATCGTTTGTGTTTGGGTTATTATCATGTTTTGACAACCTCTGTGGCGCAGCGGTAGTTCATCTGCCTACCATGCAAGAGGTCCCGGGTTCGATCCCCGGCTGGGGACAGAAAAACAATAGGTCTTGGATGTTTACACGTTTGTGATGTCGTTGTTTCTGGTTCCCACGACACAGGGTATCCTAGTGTGGAGCCAGAAGCAATGTATATGCCTGTATGTAAATGTTATGGTATGTTAATTTTGGAACTATGGGTCGTAAACTCGTAACTAAGTTAATTGTTAGTAATATAAGCTTTTTTAAATATATCTTTTGAAGAAATCTATGAAATAATAAGGAGGTCTATATACGCCTAACTACAGGACATAGGCCTTCTCTAACAGAGAGAGAGGGAGAGAGAGTGAGAGTATGGGCTTAATCACCACTCGAGTTTCCTCACGATGTTTTCCTTCAAAGTTAGTGCTAGTGGAAAATTTGCTAATGATTCGCGATACTCATACATAGTTACATATGAAACGGGTCTTATTGCGATTATTTATTTGGCAAAACGTAATTACGTTTTGCCTAATAATTAATCGCGATTAGACCCGTTTGATATATAACTATATCTCTAGTAGAACTTTGCAAATGTCTGTAATTAAAATTAAATTTTAACTGTTTATTTCATAGAAAAAAAAAGTATAAAAAAGTTTTCTTGTTCTGGAGGCTAAAAATCTTTCATACAAGATTATAATGCTTCCAGAGGTTGCTCTATATCAGAAAATAAATTTTACAAAGCAAAGCAAAGTAAAAGTGTTGAAAGTGCCAAGGAACATTATACAAACAAGTGATTATATTAAAGTATATTAATTCAGAGAACAAATTTTAAAAACCTATTTAGAAGCTAAAAATTCCACCCATGCCGGGATTCGAACCCGCGACCTCTGGCTGTCCGTGCCAGCGCTCTTCCAACTGAGCTAATGGGCGAAGCACCGTTGTCAGTGTAATTTCGAACCGTAATTTCGTACGTAATACAGAGAATAGTGCAAAGAGGTTCGAAATTTCACTGATGCCGGTGAGTCGCCCATTAGCTCAGTTGGATAGAGCGCTGGCACGGATAGCCAGAGGTAGCGGGTTCGAATCCCGGCATGGGTGGAATTTTTAGCCTCTAAATAGGTTTTTAAAATTTCGAACCTCTTTACAATACTCTCTGTATTCCACTCTCTGTCTGATTACTCTCCATAAGTTCTATAGGCGGCTCTAAAACTGGCGCATCCGTACCTACGGCATTACGCAACCCTGAGCGCAGAAAGACAATCAAAACACCAAGGTAGCAGCCACCTATTGCCCAATTCTAGACACTTTATGTTACAACAACAGCAGAAATCGTAGCCAAAACGCGACAAGCGCAGTGCACGATCCACACCAATTACATAAACAAGCTGCGCACCAAATCACACGGAACTTTTTAAAACCCAAGCTGGGAAAGTCCACGGTAACCCAATAAAAGTGTCTATGGGATAAAATAAAAATGTAAATAGCTGTTGGCAGCCCTGGCCGTGACGCTCTCCTCTATCTCTGGTATAGCGGGAAGGTAGCCCGAATAATATTTTGGCTTACAAAACGACTTCAAGTTTTAATAGTGTCCCGCATGTTTATGTTACTGCCTCCGGAATCGAAAGAAGAGTTTTCGTATAAAATCGTCCGTGAGGTGCCATTGTAAGCCTTCGGTGTATTGTAAAGTAGAACAGTGGATTGGCCAGATTTGTGGACAGAAGTTAGATTGGACGGAAGTTTTGTTTTTCTTCGATTTCGGCGCCGTTTGATGGGGATGGATTGTAATGGGGAGGGTTAGGGCTAGTTTACAGTTGTACAGTGGGTTTTGCTTGTTGGGGTTTTAAGGAATTTTGATGTTAGGGAGCCGATTTTCGCCCAAGCGAATTGAAAGCACAGACGCAAAATATTCGGAGGATTAGACTTTTGACGTATAAAAATCAGTTTCATGTATTCTCACAAAGTCGTATGAGCAAATTTGCTAATAGATTTCGCTCGCTTATTAAATTATTAAAATAAAATTCGCTCTAGTGTTTGAAGCGTTAGGACACCTCAGCGCTTGGTACCTACAATGGCCTACCTACGAGTATGGAATCAGGCGTTACTTTGCGGAAATCCATAATAACATTAAAATGTGGAAATTAATTTGCTAAATTCCGCCAAAAATCGTCAATCACCTCGTGTCAGAGGAGAAACGCGTCGCGGATTTTCGCACACAAGTATTGGTGTCGGAGATGATGTGTTAGCGTCTTGCTTCTCCTTGAACAAGCGGGAGGGAGAGCGGTGCATTAGCACACGTGGCCTAGTCGAACTGAGTGATTGGAATCAATCACTTGAGTTAAGCAACAGGCGCGGTAAGGTGCAGGATGGGTGACCGGCCTGTGACTACCGCTAGTGGCATTATTCCGTGCGCTTCCGTGCTTCGCAAGGCACGTTAAGCCTTTGGTGCCGGCTGTCATGTAATGGCAGTCGTTAAGCCATTTCAGAGGCCTCATGGGCGGCTTGATAACTTCTGACAGTAAGACCCGCCACTGTCTTACAACCCTCTACCAACCCGGACTTGGCCCCCGTGGTGGAGTATGGCCTAACCTTCCTGCAATGCAGGAAGAGACCCATGTCCCAACAGTGGGGACATACAAGCGTTGATATTGATGGTGCTTGTGGGATTATTGGCGGGATTTCGCAAAGTAATTTCCACATATTAATGCCAACTATAAGGCTAAATCGGAAAATCTCAGGTCTAACAAACTATGTTTTTCCACATCTTTCTAGTACCTACTCGTAATTATATTTTTAAGCCCCCAACCCCCAACCCCTCTAAGCTTATCGAGTTTTACGCGGAACACCCCGTTCCGTGGGCCTATAACAATAAAAAACTTTGATAAACACCACCGGCCGTAAATTGGCCGAAAGGCGCGTTCAAAGTGACGATTACGCCGCGCTTAACTGGTTATAATTACGGTCATTCTGTGTCATCTTACCCTTAACGAGAGCATCAAGGAGGCAGCGGGGCTTTAGAGGAACCTGGCCGGGATTAGGCGATCTGTGGTCTCGAATGGAGGTGGTACAGGCGACAACAGAACATCGCGTAAATTGGTGTACACTATAAAATTACGTAATATTTTGTAATATTCACGCCAAATCAATATTTCCTGTAGATACCAAAATAAGGTATTACAAACTGGGAAGAACATAACAGCGATTGGTAACACAGTTACTGACTGGGAATTATTTTTGAAATAAAATACCAAATTGGTAACAAGTGTGACATTAAGTCTGGTTGTGTGGTGTCGGCCTAGAGAATAGCACCAACCCAATTCTTTCCGCGGGTGTCGTAAAAGGCGACTAAGGGACACAAACCGGGGGGTGGGCAGCAGCGCCCCCGGCAGTACAATTCCACCGAACTGCGATCTCCAACCCGTATGCCCAGCAGCGTGGGGATTATGATTACCCCCTGTGATAGCACTACGTGGCGCTCTTTAGGGGAGGGCTATGTCCAGCCGTGGACTAGTATAGCCTGACGACGACAACGTGACATTAAGGGTGTAACACGCTGGGATTGTTTTCTATTTAAAATCTCCGTATGTAACAGTATAACCGCTGTTTTAACATACTGGGAAAAAGTCTCAATCAATCGATATCAACCCCATTGTTGGGCACTGGTCTCTTCCTGCATCGCAGGAAGGGTTAGGCCATACGCCACCACGGGGGCGGGCCTTACTGTGAGGTATCAAGCCGCCCAGAAGGACTCTGACATGGCTTAACGACTGCCATTACATGACAGCCGGCACCAACGGCTTAACGTGCCTTACGAAGCACGGAAACGCTCCGGAAAAAATGCCACTAGCGGTAGTCATGGGACGGTCACCCAACCTGCACCTATCCGCGCCTGTTTTCGCTTAACTCAAGTGATTGATACCAATCACTCGGTTCAACCGGCCACGACCGGCCGCTTCAGAACGCTCAGTATGTACCAGCTTAAACCAGTGTAGGTAGCATTTTTGTGCTTTCACTAAAAATTACAAGTATAATAAAGCCTCTGGTATCAAAACAGAAATTGCCACCTCCAAACCACTCCTACCTCCATGGCAGATAAACCATTAAACAATAAATAATATTTTAAATTAATGTTAATGTCCCAGCTAACAGTCGAGGGGCGGTCGTAACTCAGCGGTGACGGGCGCGGCCGCGCGCGGTCGCTAGTCGTTGTTTATAGTGATTATGGGCATTGAGGTTAGTCAAGGTTTCAGGTCGCGCGGGCCCAAAAGGTCGACTTTATTGTGCTGGCCATAAAATAGCCATGAAAAGAGAAAAAATGGCCTCGAATGCGTCATTAGGTTGATAAATAAAATGGTTGTAAAGTTATTGGTGACTTAGTCAGGTGGTCACTAAACATAATTTAAAATCTTTACCTTTTGTGGAATCCAAAAATTTCATAATAAACCTCAACATCTAAAACCAAAATAAAGATAACATTTATACCTTTTAACGTCTTGTATGATTACAAATAATTAAAATAATTGATTGACGCCTCCAATGGGGTAATCGATTTATAGAATATTCTTTATTATAACATAACATTTACATACAGGCACATACATTACTATTACAGAAATAACAGTAACAGATAGTTTAGTCAATTGGCGGCCTCATTACTTAAAACAATTTTTTCCAATTAATAAACTCAAATTCAATCGTTTTTTTACCTAAAAAACGATTGAAATTCATCCTTACTGGCGTCACGGATCAAAAGGATGAAAAAGGGCTTGAATCGGATCATGTAAACTTATGCATAACGCGCACTTGCTGAAACTTGGCCTAGCACTCACCGTGCGCCTAGATTAGCTTGGCAATATATGTTTATGAGGAAGTACTCGAGACTGTTTGTCTGTCCCGCTGAAAGCTTCCACGTGTTATTTCATTAGTCTCTTTTCCGGACGACAAGACACCGCTTAATTTATTATTATTGCGTACCCCCGCGGAGGTGTAGGGGACATTATGTGACGGCAGTCAGTCTGGCTGTGAAAGAAAACACTGCGAGGAAACTTGCCAACAGGACATACAGTCTATTTATTCTTACTTGTCCAATTTAGTAAACAAGATTCTAACCTTGAACTTTAGATTATGAACTATCATGAACTATGTTTATAAAATTGGCAGCGTGTTATCTAAAAGAGTGTTGCAGGTTACTTCATTTATGGAAATATGGCAGTTTTGGACTAAAAAGTCACAGTTTAAGGGTAGAATCTTGTTTACTAAATTGGACAAGTAAGAATAAATAGACTGTATGTGTTTTGCTGTTGCTTTTTGAAGACGTAGGGTAATACGGGAAAACTGCTTACCTTAAATTAAGTAATTATACTCTTTAGGGTCGCTCTTCAACGAATTCCTATACAAACGCATAGTAACTATTCTCAAGGCTATAATATATTTTCAGATACAGAACTGTGTAATATGTCCATAAATGTAAAAAAAAAAGTTTATTTCTCGTGACCAAGTCGAACCAAGTGATTGGAATCAACACTAAAATATTGACGGCCTCGGTGGGGCGCAGCGGTTTGGCACGCTGACTGTAAAACCGAAGCTCTCGGGTTCGATCCCCGGCCGGGTCAAACTAGGAAATGAACTTTTCTAGTTTGTCTCGGGTCTTGGATGTTCTTTATTTATTTATTGTATTAAATCTATCGTCGAGTTAGCACCTATAACATAAGTCATTTAGTTGTACTTACTATAGGGCTAACGAGATCTGTGTATTATGTCCATGAATATTTATTTAAATTTTATTTTATTGAAAAGTTCAGACAAAATTGCGAGACTCGATTCCTAAATTATTGCATTTGTACGGAACTCTCAGTGTGCGAGTCAGAATCGCACTTGGCCAGTTTTTAACCGACTGCGGCGAAGCCCAAAATGAGAACAAAGTGTTTTTTTTTATCCTTTTATAAATTACCTTCTTATTGTTCACGCACACTTTCGCATAAGAAAGGAGATTTGACGGCGAGCGTGGACTAATCTGTGGTGCATTTAGTATCTTTATGTAGTCTGTGGGTGCATTTTTCTAAGCAGCTTCATTTTGACATCTGTTGAAAAAACTTAAAAACATCTACTCTGTAATGCTATTACTTTATTAATATTGTAAAAAATACTATTATTTAACACTTATCACCGTATTAATGGCAGAAAAGTTTCTCCATCATCAACAACCGAAAACTTTACATGCATTTTAATTAAAAACAAGACGCCAAAACGTCAGTAGGCTACTCAGTGTGACCAATGGAGAAAAAACTTACCAAAGCATCGTGCTTCAAAATGGCGACCACGAGTTAATACATGGCCCCTCATTTCCTAAAACAATAAACAATTGCAGATGGCAGCACAAACTGTGCCAAGATACTCTTAAGATGATATAACTGGCGCAGGGCCGTACCCAGGGAGATGTTTGAGAGGGACTTTATATATAATAAATACCTATGCCCTTTATATATAATACATGTCTAGTTTTGTCTCCTGCAGCGTCCGAGTGGTCTCTTCACCCATCCAGTGTGTGTGAAGGTGCCACTGAACGGTGGGTTAGTATCAATCGTCTCATTTTGTTGATGCAAAGTTTTGTCCGGAAAATGTTCGCTAGGGCCGCCGATGAATTAAATCGTACCTTCGTCTATGAAGTCTTTTTAGCAAAAAATGGATTACAAATCTCACAGTCATAATAAACATAACAGTATAACAGAATCTGCTGGATTCCCAACTTAACAATTAAGTTGAACAAATGGCTTTGATTTCGCATGGGCGTATTTTGGGACACACTGGCAGGTTAGAATTCTTTGTAAGTACTTTGGTTTATTCAAAATTACACATTATTTAAAAAGCTTATGTAACGAAAGATATCTAACATATCCCGTAAATATCTTTCGCAATCCCCCTTTGCCCTGGCTGCCTGAGTGATTTTAAATGATCACCAAGGTTAAGCAACACAGGGCGCGTTCAGTGCATAAATGGGTAAATCGTCTATGACTTACACAAGTGACATTTATCCGAGCGGTTCCGTGCTTTCCAAGCACGTTAATCAATTGGTGCCAGCTGCCGTCGATAGATGGCAGTCGTTAAGCCAAGGCAGAGGCCTTAGGGCAGCTTGAAAACTTCTGCCAGTAACCAGCCACAGGTCTTGCGAGCCTCCACCAATCCAGACTTGGCCCCCGTGGTGGAGTATAGCTTATACCTTACTCAGGGAAGAGACTCGAACCCCTCGTTGAGGAGTTGATGATGACGATCTGTCGTAAGATCGCTTCGTGTCAACCGCAAATGAAATGAAAAGGTTTTATTCGAAGTAGCGCAGAAATTGTTACAAATCAAACTAGGTGTCCATTTCAAAATTTAGATCTTTTTGGAGAAAAAATGGACAAAAAAAAACTCCAAACTTAGTCTTTTCAAAGTCCTTATTTAACAGCATTTACATAATTATTGTAAAACAGAACTCACGCATTGTACTGACTTTAATTCAATACATCATTTTTAGCTAAATAATGCTTTATGTTTTAGTAGCCCTTTTGGCACGAAGTGTACTTAACACATTTACCGACACTTTACAACTCGATTGCGTGGATTTTAGTTCAAGTTATCTGTCGGGCACTATACCTTCTCCTTGTATACGTTATCTGTGTGGTAGTACATCAAACGGGGCCTAATAAAATATAACCGGCCATTCCGCTCTCGAAATATTAACAATAAAAATAACTAATGTGCCCAAATTCGGTGCATGGCGTCCCAGATTAATCCCGGTTTATTTACGTGGGAATAAATTTATAGGACAACTTGTATTAAGTGGGATGGCTTAGTTATTGTTTTAGGCGAGTTTGCTGTGTAGAGATTTTGGTGATTTACTAGTACTTAAGCGTAGTAGACTATTTTAGTCATTTTGTGTTGTTTGTCATTGTAATTTTTCTCTGAATAAGTTCAAGTCGCTCAGCGAGCTATGGAGAGAGTTATACTCGGAGTTTCTCTGAAGGATAGGATTCGTAACGAATGCATCCGACAGAGAACAAAAGTTATCGACATAGCTCAGAGAATCAGCAAGCTGAAGTGGCAGTGGGCTGGCCATGTCTCGCGAGGAACCGACAAACGTTGGAATAAAAGCGTTCTTGTGGAGACCGCGACTCGGCAAACGTAGTGCAGGACGCCCTCCGACTAGGTGCGATGACGATCTGCGAAAAACTGCAGGCAGATGCTGGATGCGGCAAGCGGAAGACAGGGCGCTATGGTACTCATTCGGGGAGGGCTATGTCCAGCAGTGGACTATTATAGCCTGAAGAAGAAGAAGATGTTGATTCGTTCTTTGCTGATACATTAATCATTAAGCTATGTTAAGCTTGCCTGAAACGCGGTTCAAAAAATATGTCAAGTACACTTTGTGCCAAAAAGGCTACTATAACATGACGGATTATGTAGATGACAATGATGTCGGGAATTAAAGTCAGTACAATACATGAGTTTTATAATAATAATTATAATTATTATAAACTCTGTTGATTAAAGACTTTGAAGCTTGGAGGGTTTTTGTCCATTTTTTTCTCCAAAACGTCTTGATTTTGAAATGGACACCTGATTTGGATTGTAACGTTCTTAAGCCGCAGTTTCTGCTATACTTTAAAAAAACCATTTCATTTTATTTCATATAACAACATCTCTAAACGACGCATAAATTCAACCACTGACCCTCAATGCCAATACGCCGCTAGATGTTCCAAAAGTTATAATGTATAACTCATAAGTTACCCGAATGTACGTGGTCCAAGACAATGGCAATAATACCTGAAACCCTTCAAGGAAACATGGCCCGTCTCCATGACCTTTCAAACATGGCTCTCTTAATCAATGACTAAGAAGCAACCCAATATCAATGCGACATTCTCAGCCTAATCTACGGGCCCTTCTATTGAATATAAACATTTAGAAGGCGCACTCAAAATGGAAGCCTGTTTGAATCACAATTAAGAAAAAGATTTGACTTGTTATATGTAACGAACATTAAATAAGCTCACGCCTGTCTCTTGGAGGGGTAGACAGAGAGCAGGGGGGTGAGTCACTAATCGTTATAGTTATCAACCCTTGTATGTCCCCACTGCTGGGGCACGGGTCTCTTCCTGCAAGGCAGGGAGGTTAGGCCATACTCCACCACGGGGGCCAAGTCCGGGTTGGTGGAGGATTGTAAGACAGTGGCGGGCCTTACTGTCAGAAGTTATCATGTCGCCCATAAGGCCTCTGACGTGGAAAAACGACTGCCATTACATGACAGCCGGCACCAACGGCTTAACGTGCCTTGCGAAGCACGGAAGCGCTCGGAAAAATGCCACTAGCGGTAGTCACGGGACGGTCACCTACCCTGCACCTGACCGCGCCTATTGTTGCTTAACTCAAGTCATCGTCATCGTCAGGCTATACTAGTCCACTGCTGGACATAGCCCTCCCCTAAAGAGCGCCACGTTGTGCTATCATAGGGGGTAATGCCCATAATCCCCACGCTGGGCGTGCGGGTTGGGGATCGCAGTTCGGTGGAATTGTACTGCAGGGGGCGCTGCTGCCTACCCCCCGGTTTGTGGCCCTTGGTCGCCTTTTACGACACCCGCGGGAAGAATTGGGTTGGTACTATTTTCTAGGCCGACACCACACAGCAGCTTAACTCAAGTGATTGATTCCAATCACTCGGTTCGCCTAGGCCACGAGCGCTGAGTCTCTAAAATGGTATCTAAATGTTTCTAAATCAGGTATACGTATGGCTGGCAACTGGTATATTTGCTTTAAGATGACTTGAGAAAAGATGGTCACAGGGGAGTTTTTTTCCGCTGCCTTTTTCTTCACTACAAAACGGCCCGAAGGCAAGATCGTCATTTTCACAAATAATCGATATTGACCGATAAACCTACAGTTCATTTCAAGGTCATAACTGGTTAGTTACTTAAAAACCTATTTAGAAGCTATAAATTTCACCCATGCCGGGATTCGAACCCGCAACCTCTGGCTATCCACGGGCATCTATTAGCACGGGTTAGTGCATTAAAAATAAAAATAGTATAATGGTTAGTTACTTGTTTATGATACTACAAAGCTTTTGACAACTAGGTAGTGGTACTACAAAATTCATATTTTCTACTGAACCATTGGAAACATTTATAAGGACAGAATAAGAATATGATTATTATTTGCTGAGAAAAATCATACAAGTTGTTTCTTAAGGCGTTTCGGGGCGCTAACTAGCGCCGCTAATAGAAAAAAATCATAACTTGTTTTACGTTTATAATACGTTTTATCTAAAAATTAACATAAGAAATCTTAAGAACTGTGATATCTATTTCTAGAATTTTTTTGTTTTCCATTGGTGGCTCAAGTAAGCATCCTGAAGCCACTTAAGTTCAAATTATCCCTATCTGTTACACCTCTTAGCTGTCAAATGGTATATGTACGTTTTAGTGTTACTTTTATGGTTAACTTTTGAAATCAAAGTAATAAATATATAACTACACTATTTTTATTTTTAATGCACTAACCCGTGCTAAGGAACAAATTTAAAAACCTATTTAGAGGCTAAAAATTTCACCCATGCCGGGATTCGAACCCGCAACCTCTGGTACGGATAGCCAGAGGTTGCGGGTTCGAATCCCGGCATGGGTGAAATTTTTAGCCTCTAAATAGGTTTTTAAAATATATAACTAGTTTCAATAAAATACGGCAAAACAATATTAATGAATATTCTGTGGTAAGATTTTCCAATAACTTTTTGTCAACCACCTTAGGCTTCAGTTCGCACGCAACAGACCTTGATGTATGTAAATAAATAAATATGTAAGCACGTATGTATGTTAATTGTCCTAGGTATAGATGGTACTAACATACATATAAGTTTAAAATGTCCTAACCAAATATTAATGTTGTTGTTCGAAACTGGATTGGACTGGATAGTTTAAAAGTAATATCGCACAACATATTAATCTCTCGCCTGAATTCTGGAGGGGTAGGAAGACACCAGGCTTTGCCACATGCCACGATCCTGACAGATATCTGCTTCGGTCGCTTCATCAACGTAAATCAGTCGTTGCATGCGTACGCGCCGGTTTCCAGTACTTCATATCTTGCTCTTTAGATAGATAGAGAATACTTTGAGAAAAAAATGATGGTTGTAATTTTTTTTTGGGTTCTGCAATACAACTGAAAAAAAAATACAACCATCATTTATAAAATTTAAGTCATTTTATACATTTGGTGGCCTTATCACTTAGAGCGATCTCTTCCAGACAACCTGCAGTTGAAGGGGATGGTTTGAAAAATATAAATAAATAATAAAAACTAGTTTAAAAGAAATCCAACATAACCTCACGCCAGTATCCCAGAGGGGTAGGCAGAGACCAGAGACTGAATTATGCCACAATCATGACCGTTCACCTTCGCTTCATCAACGTTTATAAGCAATTATGAAGCACGATGCATGCACTCACGCCAGTTTTAAATACTTTTTACATCGCGTTTGTCTAATATATATATATATATATATTGGTAGATAGTTTAAAAGTACCCTGACCTGAATCCGAAAATCGTGTCAACACAACGTTTTCTATAGCGAGTAGAGTAGGTAAAGAGCGAAAGGGTCAAATCCGCCCTTCCACGCCACGCCGCCAGAGCCCAAACACAACCTTTTCCCAATACCCGGCTGAGTTATTTGCCCAAGTTATCAGCCAGTCGTTTATCACCGAAATGTCACATTTAATAATAATTAATGATAATTGCCACGGAGCTTAGCGCGACAAAGGCGATCGGCCAATTCTCATAAGTTATTTCACTTTAAGTTGTGCTCCTCGGGTGGAATTTGAGTGGAGCACTATCTTCTATAGTTCGACGTGCTACTTGTGAAGCGAGAGTGGGGTGGAGTGGGTTCTAAAACTTAGTTTTTTTTTTAAATCACACGTCGAAACAAATTTTAAAATTTTCAATTAGTATTAGTAGTAGTATTTTCGTTTTGAAGCTATAATATTAGTTATTGCCGTTACGGGTTGAACTTAGGGGGCCACTAATTTTAATATCAAGGAACCTCCTTTTTCTTTAATAAAAGAAGTTATTATTAGGCTTAGTCTATATATAACCCACTTAAAAAAAGCAATCAGCAAAGTAATAATTTATGTAAAAAAATATATTCGTAGTATTTATCCTGTAAAATTGTCACTGGCCTTTACCAGAAACCACGGGGTATATACGACTTTGCATGTAATTTTTAACATATTGTATGTTATTAAAATTTTGGTTCATGATAGTTTGTGCGATAAAGTGTAAAAATAAACAAACTTTTGGTCGAATTTGTCCTATGACGATTTGCTTAAATGTCATTGTGATTTTTTTATATTTCGTGTGTGTGTGTGTTTTATGTGCGTCTGTAGATGTATATTTATGTGTGTGTGTATGAGTTTTGTTGTTGTATTAGGTATTATCTAGTTTTAATTTTCGACAAAACGTTTCTGGATGTATTCTTGTTTGACGACTTAATTTTAATAAATAACTTCTACTCAACATAAAATAATAACTTGTCCTGGCTCCAAACTAAAAAATTATGTCCTAGAATAACGAGGTAAGGGCAACAAAAACATTCAAATACACCAGACTGAGGATTGATGCTTTGCAAACTATGAAATTACACAACTACATCAGATTTTACACAAGAATTTCATCTCTAACGACGACTAATGATCGTTGATGAAGCGAAGGTGATCTGTCAGGATGGTGGCAAGTGGCAGTCCCTGGTTTCTGCCTACCCCTCTGGGATACAGACGTGAGGTTATTTTATGTGTTATTGCTGTGTGGTGTCGGCCTAGAGAATAGCACCAACCCAATTCTTCCCGCTGGTGTCGTAAAAGGCGACTATGGGACACAAAGTGGGGAGGTGCTCAGCAGCGCCCCCTGCAGTACAATTCCACCGAACTGGGATCCCCAACCCGCATGCCCAGCGTGGGGATTATGGGCATTACTCCCTATGATAGCACAACATGGCGCTTTTTGGGGAGGGCTATGTCCAGCAGTGGACTAGTATAGCCTGACGACGATGTGTTATGTAATTTCATCTCTTCTATCCCCTCCCTTGCCTTCAACTTCGTCTCGCCTCAACAGTACGTTCGTTAGTACTGTTTACGCTTGCGACTCCACGACTTCCCTGTTCTAGCTCCGGAGCAGTATTCTTAATCACTTAGCAATGGTAAACGCGTAGGCGACAAGGTAAACACTATGAAGACGCTAACTTGAACAATAATTCAACGGTAGCCCCTTAAAACTTGCCCGTGCTGTACACAAGACCTATGTCACCGAGTAAGTAGAGCAGAAGCACTATTTCGAAACATCTTTATCGCTATAGGTAGGCGGGGCGACGGCCGATTAGATTCTGGTATATTTTAGCGAAAATATAGTAAAATATTTTGAAGCTGGTACTACTCGTAGGTGTCAACAAAAATTACTGTAAGTAAATTAACACCAAGATACTTTAAGGCCTCTCAAATGAAATAACAAAATGATGACTAAATGGAACACAAAATTGGACATACGTAAAAGTCAAACATGTTTGAAAATCAGCGCTGTTTCAAATAGAAGCAGTGAACACTGAAATAGCATCATTGTCTATAAAAAAACACATTACCCTCCCTTGAAGTTCCTTAGTCGGGTTAAAAGATGTGATTTTTTCCTTTGGTCGCTCTAGTACTGCCTAGAATCCTCTAATGCAATGACAGAATTCAGACCCTGCGCCTTAAGTATGTCACTTTTATCGTATACATTTGTGTGCAAAACGAAATATTTACATATCAATTTGATACCACTGTCAAGTCTTAAATATGTACTGAAATGTTGTCCACGTTTTGACAGAACTAAAACTTTTCTTCTCCAACGGAGTTTTTTTGTCCAGTTCTTCTCTAAATTGATCTAAATTTTGAAATGGATTGTAACCTAGTTTGGAATTGTAACGTTCACTAAGCCGCAGTTTCTGCGCTACTTTGTATAAAACCTTTTCATTTCATTTTAATATATTAGTCACGTCCATCCAAAGTTTGTTTCATAGTGATAACGCCATCTTTTAATGTACAATGAAATGTTCTCTATATCTAGAATAAGGATGAAGAATGAAAATAATTTTATTGCCATTCACAAACATGCTTAAAGTTTAAAAACCTATTTAATGGCTAAAAATTTCACCCATGCCGGGATTCGAACCCGCAACCGCTGGCTATCCGTGCCAGCGCTCTTCCAATTGAGCCAATGGGCGAGTCACCGGCATCAGTGAAATTTCGAACCTCTTTACACTACAACTTTCTCTGTATTACGTGAAATTTTTAGCCTCTAAATAGATTTTTAAATTTGTCCTTAGCACGGGTTAGTGCATTAAAAATAAAAATAGTATAAGCTTAAAGTTAACTATCTAAACTTACTGTTTGGCACACAGATGTATACGTTAAAAGTTCACACACAATATGCTGGTGCTTCCTTCGTTCGTTCAATCCGTCCTTCTGTGACACATTGAGCGGTGCCGTTCTAAGCAGCCAACAGTTAGTTGCATTGTTTAACTATGACATACGGCCGCTGAAGTGCGGATCTTTGCTAAGTAGCCGAAGATTTGTTTAGGACGTCTTCCACTGTTGGCCTGGACAAGATACTTAGTGTACGTATCGGCCGTTTGCGGTTGGGCCCTCCGCCCAAGTTCAATGTATTGGAATTGGTTTATCAGCCAGCAGTGGTAAGCACGATATTTTATTTATCACACAATGGTTTTAAAAACCTATTTAGAGGCTAAAAATTCCACCCATGCCGGGAATATAATATTAGCCTCTAAATAGGTTTTTAAAATTGTCCTTAGCACGGGTTAGTGAATTAAAAATAAAAATTGTATAAACGCAGTGGTTACTCATTATTTTCTTTAATTTAAAAAAAAAACAATTTTCTATAATCTATATCTATAATTAGCCCACGTCAACCCACTGATAGGCATAGGGCTCCTTTTTACTGCGCCGTTCCTCACGGTTTATATTTACAATTTTATATTGTCTTACCTATTTTCAATAACCCCAATTACCTCAAATTTTGCAAGTGTTAGGGTGGATAGTTCTACCAGCGTAAGTCAACGGTCCAATTCCCTCTCAGTAGCACTAGTGATACACAATCGGGTGATTAGTACTACTAATACTAATGGTACAGCTAGTGACCCAGACGGGTTGCTTTTCGCTTAGGCGATGAGGTTTCATTTTTGTAAATTCTGGGAGGCTAGCCTCAGATTTAGATTTATTCATTGATTCATATTTATTTATTGCATTGTCGTGTGTCATTACAGTTCGTTTTTAGTAGGTACATAACAAGGGCACGTCAGGGCACTACAATAATATTAAAAAATAGTATCTAAAAGTAATAAAACATTGAGCCTTAAACTAAAACTTTCGTAAGCACAACACATTGTAGACTTTTAGTCCGGATCTACTTACAGTTGTTGTTATATCGGAAGAGTCCGACCAGGTTTCACTCACCAGAGTGCTTAGTGCGAGTTTGACAGGTCCAATCGAATAACTTTACTACCGCGTTAATCGAGCATTGAGTAGTGAGTAAGAGTAAGTTAACCGTTCGAACTGGCAAAACGCTGTCACAGTACAACTCGCATTCGCGTTTATTCGTGTTTTGGCTGGTAAACGTGTTCACTTTTCAAAGTAAACCATTACAAATCACACTCAGAAATTTTAATTTCCATACTTGTCGGTAGGTGGCGCTTCCTCGATGCCATAGAAATATGAGTTTACGTTAACGCGATTGAGTAGTTAAAAAACTCGCACTAAGCACTCAGGTCTCTGCTCACCATGATTAAGCTCTGCGAATCGGAGCGAAACCTGGTCGGACTCTTCCGATATAACAACAAACGTAAGTAGATCCGGACTAAAAGTCTACAATTGAGCCTTAAATTTTTAATCTAATACTTTAAGCCCCGTCAATCGCGTCATGCGAAATCATTATTATTATATGATTATCATTATCATTATATGAAAAGATTGGAGTTACTTAACTCTGAACTGGAAACTTGCCTTAAATTTAGATTGGATTTATAATTTTTTTAAACCAAAGAAGACAGTTACACTATTTTATTTTTAATGCACTAACCCGTGCTAAGGAACAAATTTAAAAAACCTATTTAGAGGCTAAAAATTTCACCCATGCCGGGATTCGAACCCGCAACCTCTGGCTATCCGTACCAGCGCTCAATTGGTAGAGCGCTGGTACGGATAGCCAGAGGTTGCGGGTTCGAATCCCGGCATGGGTGAAAATTTTTAGCCTCTAAATAGGTTTTCAAAGAAGACAGAACATTTTTTTTCTGTTTTTCAGCGTTATAAAGGACTTATTGACTAGGCACTCGTAGCTTACGCAGTTCCCTCTTCTTGACTTCTCTATAAAGCCGTCATCTGTATAACCTTACTTATATTTAAAGAAACGCTCAATAACGCTACATGAAGGAAAATATCGAGAGGAAACCTGAGTGTCTGAGATGTTCAAATAATTTAGCGCTTGAAACAGTTGAGAGAACGCACAGGCATTCTCCCAGAGAGAGAGAGTGGGGGTTTTATTACCACATTTTTTTATTATCATGATTTATTAATTTTAATGAATTCGCGCTTTGCGTGCTTTATCCATAACCTACTCGTCAATAAATAAATAACTGTCCTACATAGAAAAATTTCAATTATATTTACTACATATTATGGTTTCACTCATTATCTGTGAAACAGCGCTACTACAGCGAAAAAAGTGGCGAAAAACAAAATTACATAGGTACCTATTTAAAAAAAAAACTATTTAGAGAAAGATTTCATTTCAAGATTAAATAGAAAAATTTCACCCATGCCGGGATTCAAACCCGCAACCTCTGGCTATCCGTGCCAGCGCTCTACCAATTGAGCCAATGGGCGACTCACCGGCATCAGTGAAATTTCGAACCTCTTTACACTATTCTCTGTATTACGTACAGGCAGCGACATCCGGCTTAAGCAAATTGCATCACTTACAGCCCTGACTACCTACTTTGCAGTTAGGTTTTACATCGGAACGATATCACTGTACCCACATGATTATACTATTTTTTATTTTTAATGCACTAACCCGTGCTAAGGACAAATTTAAAAACCTATTTACATAAGTATTTTTTTTTTCCCGGAAACATAAACAGCAATAAATAGAGTAATAGAACAAAAAAAACACTTCATCACACTAATAATTATAATAATTAATAATTACACTAATCATTCTGTGCATCAAATTTTGTAATTTAACTGTGTCATTTTAAATAAATATTTTTATAAGTCTGTGAGTGTGTATGTTTGTTACTTCTTTACGTCTAAACGGCTGGAGCGATTTAAAAAACAATTATATGGAGTTAGTTGACACCCTGGATTACCACTTAAGCTACGTTTTATTGCGGGAAAATATCTTATTCCCATGAGAAAGTCGATTAACCGTAGTTAACACCGCAGGGCACCGCTACTTTCTTATAAATGACAAACTCGAAACGACAAGTTTCAGGAATTGCACTTTATAAAAATTCTTATCCCGTCTATCTTATCCACTATTGTATAATGTATTTAAACTACGTTTCAAATATTTAAGTTACGTCACACATTATTCGATTTTCCTCATTTTTCATCACTACTACTTTACCCTCCGACCCAGATCTGACTTTTTTACCTGCTTATCCGTTTTTCTCCAGTTTTCTGTTTTATTAAAATATTACTACTTATCTACAAATAAAGCCACAATTGAAGTCGATCCAGTATTTCTTATTATTATAAAAGATATCGAACGTTCCAAGTTGTAAAATTTCAGGTGGGCTGTGCTATTTTATTCTAATTCCCTTCTCATTTGTCGTAAATGGCTGCTGCACAAACAATCCTTGGCTTCTGGTGTCCTTCAAGGGCTGTAGTGGATGGAATTTTTATACCTATATGTTAAGTTTTTACATCTGTCATCATGCGCGTGTGTTCTTTATAACATTAGTATAATTATACCCAGATAGGTATAATTTAGTTTGAAAATCGGTCTGTTCGGTTGGAAAATCTTGCCTGAAAATCGGCAACTAGTTGCATATTGGTGTACATTAGTTACAAGCCGAGGCACTGACCTTTTTGTCTTCATTTGTACTTTACAAACTGTTAAATAAAAGTCTCTTTAAACTGTCATTAATGCCTCTAGTATAAGTGATTGTTGTGTCTTATTTCGCTTGAAGACAAATAAATATATTCTATTTTCTAAGGGCAAAATTCAAGTGGGCTGAATCCGAATCAAAATCTCATTTGTACGCTCAAAATCCAACACAATAAGTTGTTTGCGATAGTGATCAGATCATCAGAAAGTCTGTAATAAAGGGACGTCGAACGTACCCTTTATTTTATCGCGAATCAAAGTACAAATAGGTAGGACCACTTGAATATACAGAAGTCCTGTGAAATCTCCCACCAAAAAACGTAACATAATCTCACACCTGTATCCCAGAAGGGTGGGCAGAGACCAGGGAAAGCCGCTTGCCATGATCCTGACAGATCACCTTCGCTTCGACAACGGTTATAAATAACTATTATATCACTGTCCTGCTTACCGCATATGCCACTTTAAATTGAAACTTAGTTTTACCTCCACATCTACGAAATGAGATGATTTATGCATTCACTCACACTAGATGGGTGAAAAGACCACTCGGACGTTACATTGGAGACATTGTTTTTTAGTTAGTGTATTCTTGCCCAGCATCTTTACTATCCGGACAGCTTAGTCGACCCAACCTACAAACCAATAGGTGAGGGATTCCTCACGATGTTTTCCTTCACGGTTAGCATTGTAATTAAACCTGCTGACTCTTAAAAAACTCTTAAACCAACTGTTTATATGTACAAGATTTGCATTGAAGATGGTCCTTGAGTAAATTATCGTTTAGCCAGTGCTTTAGCTATGCATATCTGCCTATAAACAGTTTACAAACATTCACGCAAAAACCACGATTGCTGAAAAACGGTTTTCTGTATCTTGCTCCATCGCGATCAAAGGCAATCCGAGTTAATCCAGCCTGTTTTGGTAACAAAGAGATCTCCGATACACAGGTATCAAAGAAAGTGACACGGTTATTGGTAGCAAGGATGTGGTAAGGAAATTGATGCGAAGTGAAGAAGGTACTCGAAATGCCCGTGGCCTAGCCGAACTGAGTGGTTAGAATCAATCACTTGAGTTAAGTAATAACCAGCGCCGTCAGTGGGTGACCGTCCCGTGACTACCGCTGGCATTTTTTCCCAACGTTTCCATACTTTGCAAGGCACGTTAAGCCGTTGGTGCCGGCTGTCATGTAATGGTAATCGTTAAGCCATGTCAGAGGCCTTATGGGCGGCTTGACAAATTCAGACCGTAAGGCCCGCCACTGCCTTACAATCCTCCACCAACCCGGACTTGGCCCCCTTGGTGGAGTATGGCCTAACCTTTCTGTGATGCTGGGAGAGACTCGTGCCCCAGCAGTGGGGACATACAAGGGTTGATACAGAAGAAAAAGAAGGAGGTACACGTCTGTACTCTTAGCTTAAGAAACATCTGTGTAATTTACATTTTTATGTACGATTAAGTGTTTTCTACCTATTTATCTATCAACACATACTCGTATATCTATTTTCACATTGACACCTTCGTTTTATAATGAAGCGAGCTTTGGCCTGAACCCCAAGGTAAAAAAAGCGAGGCGGTACTTGTCTTGTGTTGGCAGAAGCGGTAAGCATCAGAATGACGTGGAGCGAGGTGATTTGTAACTCATAAAGTCATATTATTAATAATTATGTATATTTTAATTATTTCAACATCTATTTTTTTTATCCTGTAAATGTGCAATAAAGTATTATTTTATAGTAATGTTTTTTTTTTAACTAACACACTACTTTTCCTGTTACACCCTACATACACACACATATATACTTGCATCGGAGGCTAAAATAAACTTTAAACAAAGACACATATAAATAATTATGTAATACCAGAGTCCCGGGTTTTTTAAATTCATAATACTACACGCTAAATAAGTCGTCTCCATGCTACGTATGCGATTAGTTTTGCATTCCCGAATTTTCTGAAATCCCGGGATTTATGTATAAAAAATATGTTTTAAGAAGCCGCTTCCATAATTTCTGAGCCAAAAAATTACTTTAGGTAAATATGCATCCGATTATTCGATCACTAGTCATAACCTATCGCGATGGAGGACCTGTGAACGCCCTCTGTCCCATCTCGGAGATATCGGACATTCAGTCAAGTAAGGAATGCAAAAAGAAGTAGATTGCTGGCACCGGCTGGATAAGGATGACCAATGAAAGAAAAAAAGTGGCGTGCTTGCGGAGGCCTATTTCCAGCAGTGAATCAACACATACTGATTAATAAATTTATGCTCACGCATTTTTTTATATTTATTATTCGTCTGAGATATCGATCCTACGTTTTGGCGCAGCTTTCTCAAGGCAGAAAAGATTGTACAATGGCTGCCTGCGGAGTTGAACTCATGGTCTGTGAATTGGTAGGAAGTAAACACTGAACTAATGAGACTCTGCCAGTCAGTCACATATATTCTGCTACCCCTTTCACATTTTTCTTTATCGTCACACTTTCCTTTAGTGATTTAATAGGCTTCATACTTTTCCACTCTTGACTCACGCTTAAATCTCCGTCGCTGACTTTTCTGTTTCCGTCACAGATTTCTACTCCTGTCACCACAAATTTATACCGGTCACACTTTGCTATTTCCCGTCAAACACTTCAACGGTCACATTTTAATTCCCCTTGAACTAGTTTAATCCTGTCACGCTTTTTTACCCACATTACCTCACTTTTTTTCCCCGTCAAACTTTTCTAATTTCCTGACGCATTTTTATCCATGTCAAACTTCTACTATTTCCATTGTTTTTCATTTCTATCACTCACTTTTACCTCCCCCGTCTCCCCTATCTACCACAGTCAAACTTTTCTATCAGCTTCCACAACACCAGCTGCTATAAGCCGTTCTATGCTGCATATGTATACCTTGGTCTCCATAGGTACCTCGTCATCGTCGTCGTCAGGCTAATACTAGTCCACTGCTGGACATAGCCCTCCCCTAAAGAGCGCCACGTTGTGCTATCATAGGGGGTAATGCCCATAATCACCACACTGGGCATGCGGGTTGCTGTTCGGTGGAATTGTAGTGCAGGGGGCGCTGCTGCCCACCCCCCGGTTTGTGTCCCTTAGTCGCCTTTTACGACACCCGCGACATAAGTACCTACCTTACCTTAACTACTATAACTACCTCATCCATTTCACACGACGTCTCCTCCACGCACATTTCAGATCGTTATCATCGGCTCTTACATCCCATTAATTCTTGGGAGTTTTAGTAAGAAGCCGAAGTCGATTCGGTAACTTTGTCGCAACAAACACCTTGTAAGCTAGCCGGGGGAGGCGTTATCTTAAATAACTGTAATGCGCATCTTCTATAGAAACGCTCAAAGGAGTCAGGTTATTGGCTGAGTTTCGGAATTGGGTGAAAAGCGTCGAAGAAGAGCTGCAAATCTTATCCGCGCGGGCAGGTAATCAGTGTATCTATTAGTAAAACAGTCTTGTTCATTTGGAACGAGATAATCTGGCGATGGTAAAATTACTGGCTAAAAACGTTTAATTTGATTATTTATCATCACATTTCACTGGTCAAAACATAATTTGATTTAGATAGGTAGAGAATACTTTATTGCACAACCAGAAAAATATTACAGCCATGGCTTAAGAAATATAAGTACTGTTATACAATTGGCGGTCTTTAATTATTTTTGAAAACAGTAGCGTGGCTTCCTTTTGACTGGAAGGTACCAAAATTGTATTAATATGAGCAATCTATTAAATAGATTTAGCACAGCCGTGGCATAAATTTTATCCCACGGCTGTGCCACATGGAGGGGAAGTACCCTGAATATTGTAGATGGCAAATTTAACTTCAAGAAGAAATTATTATAAGAGAAAAAAAAATTACTACATTCATTACTACATTACCTTTCTTTTATTTGTAAATATGTAAATCTTTTTAGTATTAATGCTGTATGTAGTTAGATAAAATTAATATACATATTTTGTATGTTTAGAAAATTTAATTTAAGGAGCCTCATTTGCCTTTTTTTACATTAAATTGATCGTGTAATATAATACTCATAGCACCACGTTGTATTTTATACTTCAAGTTTTCATGTTTTGTTACGTACCGAAATTTGTTGAAAAATAATATTGTTCCTGAAATATTAACTAATTAGGTAATTTATGATGTTTATTTATGTAAGTCTGACTATTTTAAGCCCCTACATTCACAAATTTTAAAATAATTACATGGTTGAACCGGGAATCGGACATGTCGTTTTATTATAACGATCCAAAGGCCTTAATCTAAGGATTAGTTTTGTTATACAACTTAGCGTTAGAAATAAAAGGAAGACCCTCTCACATCACACTAAAATTCACACTATCACATCACACTAAAATTATACAATCGAAAGTTTAATGTTTGCTTTTTCTTCACATCTAAACGCCAGGAGCGATTTTAATAAAATTTTGGTATGAACTTAGCTGACACCCTGAATTAACATAATGTTAGGTTTTACGTGCAAATGGAAAGATAAAAAGTATCCGGAACCGGCGTGCGTGCATGCAACGACTTATGAACGTTGATGAAGCGAAGGTGATCTGTCAGGATCGTGGCAAGTGGAAATATCTGGTCTCTGCCTACCCCTCTGGGATACAGGCGTGAGGTTATGTATGTATGTATGTATGTATGTATGTATGTATGTATGTATGTATGTATGTATGTATGTATGTATGTATGTATGTATGTATGTATGTATGTATGTATGTATGTATGTATGTATGTATGTATGTATGTATGTATGTTACGTTTTACAGCGGGAAAACATCTTATCCACTCCATCCAAAGATTGTCTGGAAGAGATCGCCCTTAGCGATAAGACCGCCAACTGTATGACATTACTTCTTCCATCTTTGCTGAAATAAATAATTTTTTATTTGTATTTCTACTTAGATTTAAGAAATCCTGGTTGTAATATTTTTCTGGTTGTGCAATAAAGTGTTCTTTATCTACCTATCTATAGTTTGTCAAAAAATTCAAGAAACCGGAAGTGAAACTTTATTATTGGTATTAACAAAAATCACGACCATTTACTACCTTTAATTAAGTGCAATACATAATTTTATTCATTTAGTCCCGTGACTACCGCTAGTGGCATTTTTCCGAGCGCTTCCGTGCTTCGCAAGGCACGTTAAGCCGTTGGTGCCGGCTGTCATATAATGGCAGTCGTTAAGCCCTGTCAGAGGCCTTATGGGCGGCTTGATAACTTCTGACAGTAAGGCCCGCCACTGTCTTACAACCCTCCACCAACCCGGACTTGGCCCCCGTGTTGGAGTATGGCCTAACCTTCCTGCGATGCAGGAAGAGACCCGTGCCCCAGCAGTGGGGACATAAAAGGGTTGATAACGTAACGTAACATAATTTTAATGCAATGACTGGAGTTTTTATTTTTATAATGCTTGCAGGTGCAAGAAATTAAATAACACAGACAAAAAGTCTGAACAAAACCTTACTCTTTAATTTCTTCACTTTTTGGACAAACTATGTCTATCCTATTCCCACGGGAAATCGATAAACTGCGGGTAACACCGCGGAACACAGCTAGTTGTGAAAAAAACCAAACTACGTTTGTAAGGGAATTACTCCTCGAGGGAGAGTCTCAAGTAGACACTAACTTACTCTTAGTGTAACTCCGGTACCAAATGTTTGGAGCGAAAATGCCAACGTCGTACTTACCTATCGATGTTACCTCGAAATTATATTCTTTTTAATGCACTAACTCGTGCTAAGGACAACTTTAAAAACCTATTTAGATAAAAATTCCACCCATGCCGGGATTCGAACCCGCGATCTCTGGCTATCCGTGCCAGCGCTCTTGAAACTGAGCTAATGGGCGATTCACCAGCATTAGTGAAATTTTGAACCTCTTTACTCTCTGTATTACGTACATATTACGTACCTCGAAAGCCAACTTATCGCCTGACAAAGTAATTGTTCCACGAACTGATCAAGCTGCCAGACAGATAGGTACAAATCGGCCCAATTTATAAAAGCACCTCCACACTTGAAGCGTCTTAAAGATTCCACCCCGTTTCTTGTTTAATTAAACGCGAATTAGCCGATCCCGATTAGACTAACAAACGGTGGCTCTTAATATTTAAATAACAGAAGGTTAACATAGTATTAGGGCCTAAGTATGGGCACGAAATCTTGTGAGAATTCTGAATGAATCTTCTTCTTATGGTGCCTCGTCGACTAGCGAAGATTGGCAGTCGGCACTGCATATTTAGCTCTGGCACTTGCAAGGCAAAACAGCTCGGCAGCACTCGCGATTCAAGTCCACTCTTGTAGGTTTTTCAACCAGGATTTCTTTCTTCAATGTTAAAATGACGTACAATAAGGCACAAGTAGCCTAATAAGTCTTTCTGGGCCATATATGAGAGACAATACACTCGAGAGCAATGACTATCGGTGGATTATGAAATCTTTGATATTTCAACAATTAAGAATGCTTGCTCAATAAAAGTAAAATACGTTGTATTTTGTATTGTAAAAGTAAATAACGATATCAATATCACCCCTTGTATGTCCCCACTGCTGAGGCACGGGTCTCTTCCTGCATCACAGGAAAGTTAGGCCATACTCCACGGGGGCCAAGTCCGGGTTGGTGGAGGATTGTAAGACAGTGGCGGGCCTAACTGTGAGAGGTTATGAAGCCACCCATAAGGCCTCAAATAAATAAGAAACATGAAAATTTCCATTTTCAAAGCGATATTATGCATTCAACAGTCGAGTCAATTGGCGATGCACAATAACTTTGTGCTCCGTTAATGAAGTTAATCTTCTTTAAGCAATATTTTGTGTTGAAAGGCTTCTGTTTTATTCTCGGGTCGGTGTTTTATTCGTCCCAACTGTTGGAGAGCGGGTTCCGTAAATATACCAATCAACGTGGGACGTTGTCTTCTAGTACGGCCAGCAAAAGATTCTACAGAATATTTACAACCTGCTTTTGTCCAACTTCTATAGAGTGTAACATATCCCTTTTTCATAGAAACAAGAAAGTAGGATTATTGCAGTAGAAATGAGATCCTTGAGAAATATTGTGTCGTGGTTTTTTGAACGACAGGATACGCAGAGTCTGATTAGAGAGCGTTGTGAACTAAAAGACTTCAGAAAGTTGATCCAGCTGTTAACAAACGGCGTGAATGATACCTACCGCTCTAATTCCGCCGTGTCAGTCAGCTTTTTTCAACGCTATCGGTTTAGTGGAGCACTGATTAATTCTTCTTGGTACTAAAACAAGACCACTGCTTGCCATTAAACAATAAAGATATGCTTCTTCTTCACAGCCTTCTCTATACTTCCACATATCCTATCAAATTGGCCTGCAATAGTTCCAAACTGTAAACCACGCCAGACCTTACCACACTCCCTGATCCAGCTGTCAATAAACGGCGTGAATGATACCTACCGCTCTAATTCCGTCAGTCAGCTTTTTGCAACGCTATCGGTTTAGTGGAGCACTGATTAACTCTTACTTGGTACTAAAAAAGGACCACTCCTTGACCACAATAACGACATCCTTCTTCTTCCCAGCCTTTGCTTTTCTTCCACGTTTTCATTCAAATTAGCCTGCAACAGTTCCAGACTGTAAGCCACGCCAAACCTTACCACACTCCTTGATTCAGCTGTCAATAAATGGCGTGAATGATACCTACCGCTTTAATTCCACCGTGTCTGTCAGTCAGGTTTTTGCAACGTTATGGGTTTAGTGGAGCACTGATTAACTCTTTCTTGGTACTAAAAGAAGACCACTCCTTGCCATTACACTATAAGGATATCTTTCTTCTTCACAGCCCTCTCTTTTCTTCCACATTTCCTATTAAATTGGCCTGCAACAGTTCTAAACTGTAAGCCACGCCAAACCTTACCACACTCCCTGATCCAGCTGTCAATAAATGCCGTGAATGATACCTACCGCGCTAATTTCGCCGTGTCCCAGCCAAGGTGTTCCGGAATGTTAATTAAACGTGAGACTGATGGCCACCCTACTCGATCAACTATGCTAGGGTTTCCGCGTGCGGATCCGTGAAACCTTTACCTCGAATTTTATGAGTGTAAAAGTTTGTGTATTCGAATGTTAATCATTCAAAACTTGGATGAAAGGAGTGGTCCAGGCAAAACAGGCAAGGCGCTATCAATAACAGCCTCTGTAGTGCAGCGGTAGTGCATCTGCCTACCATGCGAGAGGTCCCGGGTTCGAACCCCGGCTGGGGACAAAAAAAAACCACCAGATCTTGGATGTTTACATGTTTGTGATGTCGCTGTTTCTGGTTCCGACGACACAGGGTATCCTAGTGTGGAGCTAGAAGCAATGTATGTGCCTGTATGTAAATATTATGTTATGTTAATAACGTTATTGTAAGAAAGTAAAGAGTAAGCGTGACTAAAAAAATATTACACTATTTTTATTTTTAATGCACTAACCCGTGCTAAGGAACAAATTTAAAAACGTATTTAGAGGCTAAAAAAAAAAATATTTATTATAAACTACACCAGAGATTAAGTTTTCCACATTCTAAAACATGCTAGCCTAATATTAAAATATAACTTTTAACATTAAAAGTTAAGTTACGAACTGACAGGCAAACACTCGAGGATTTCTAATATTATAAAATGTGTCAAAGTTTTTATCCTGTACTCATAAATAATACTCCCATAATCTCTTAATACCAAGGTTTACAACCAATGTGTCCTGCCCATACTTACTTACGGTGCGGAAACATGGACGCTCACCAAGCAAAATATGCACAAAATAAAAGTTGCATATCGCTTGTGGACCGCGTACCCAACGTAGAAATTCGTCGAAGAACCAAGGTCGAAGACGTTGGTAAGCGGTTCACAGAGTTACAGTGGAGATGGGCGGGACACTTGGCTAGAAGGAAAGACGGCCGGTGGACCAGGGCAGTATCGGAGTGGTGGCCAAGGGCGGGAAGGAGGTTGGTAGGCAGACCACCGACACGATGGTCAGACGACATCGTGAGGATTGCGGGTCAGAGATGGATCAGATTAGCACAGGACCGTGAGGAATGGCGTAGTAAAAAGGAGGCCTATTTAAAAACCTATTTAGAGGCTAAAAATTTCACCCATACAGGGATCCGAACCCGCGACAATTGAGCTAATGGGCGACTCACCGGCATCAGTGAAATTTCGAACCTCTTTACACTATTCTCTGTATTACGTACATGCAGCGACATCTGGTTTAAGTAAATTGCATCACTTACAGCCCCGACTACCTACTTTGCAGTTAGGTTTTTACATCGGAATGATATCACTGTACCCACATGATTATTTTTTTTTTATTTTTAATGCACTAGCCCGTGCTAAGGACAAACTTAAAAAATAATTGGAAGATCGCTGGCACGGGTAGCCAGAGGTTGCGGGTTCGAATCCCGGCGTGGGTGGAATTTTTAGCCTCTAAATATGTTTTAAGAATACCTCAGGCAACCAGATTTCAAGGTAAAATAAAAAAAAGGTAATCGTAATATACTGTTTTTGTTTTGTGTTTTTTTAAGTATAAGTATGTATATCAATATTCATATTTGCACCAACTACCCGTCTCACTTTTCCTTCAGCAACTCTCCGTCATGGGTTGCCTGGAAGAAATTGCTCTAAGCAATAAGGCCGCCAGTTGTACTGTATCTTTGTAATTATGTTTTGTTTGTTTTTCCCTGGTGTACAATAAAGAATATTCTTATCTTATCTTACTGTTCAATAAACTTCAATATACATCACTCAAATTGGCGACAAACATGTATTGTTTTTGCTCAGGAATAAAATCCAGTCCAGAACTATTAACAATCTTGTTGCGGGTAAGGATTCCTTTGTGGCACTTATTTACGTAATTTTGTTTTATGTAGGTACTCTCATGTTTTTGCAAAATCATTTTTGCCTCAAGCCCGACAGGGGCGTTAAAGTTAAGATTTTCTTACAAGTTTTATCACTTTTCATCGATTTAATTACAAAAGGTAAAAAAGATGACCGCCGCACTTTATCATCGTACCTGCAGGCTTTGAATTCAAAATAGAGGAAGATAGACACAGAAGATGCACTACGCCATTGATCACCAAGGGTTAACAAATGTTAATCCCTAATCTCGGGTCGAAATTAAATAAATGCTGCCTTAGATAATTGATAAATCTTCCCAAGTTAAATGGTGGACATATATTCTTTCATAGGATCCTCACTAATTTAGGTAAATGAGACATAACAGTCCAGTAAAAGCTTGCTAACGAATCCACCGTTTTAAAATCTATAATATTTGTTTATATTATTTACGCATTCTTAACATAACATTTACATACAGGCACATACACTGCTTCTGGCCCCACACTGGGATACCCTGTGTCGTGGGAACCAGAAACTACTACATCACAAACATGTAAACATCCAAGACCTAGGGTTTTTTTTCTGTCTCCAGCCGGGATTCGAACTCGGGACCTCTTGCATGGGAGTCAGACGCGCTACCGCTACGCCACAGACAGTTCTTGTAAATCTTGTAAGTACTTTAGAGTTAGGTTTGATTATTCAAACACTCATTTGTTTATACAGCATCCAAGTTTTTCCAAATCATCAACCTGCAACATCTATACTGCTGACCCCGAGTTCAACACGGCACGGCTAATTAGATATAATTTACTAAATTTACAAAATAACTTAAAACGCGTTACATACCATTCCGTTTCTTGGCGGTCCTTCTGTGCACACTTTCATCATACTTCCCAGGACTAGGGGACGTTTTCAAATTAAAAACAAAAAGTCAAATCATTCGGAAAAGTTCCCCTTTAAGACGCTTCATTTGAAATTCATTTAACCGATGGCAATTAAGTGAGGAGTACGAAACAAAGGGTTGGGACATCCGACTGGAAAAAGTAAAAATACTTGGAAAAATAAGCGACGAATGACCACGCGCATTTTATAAAACTTTTTGATTGTTTTTGTCTCTAGTGTAGTCAAAGGGCACTTTCGTACCAATTTTAAATTGGCCAATAATCTCTTTGTCTCACGGAAGACATGTGACCTGCAGTGGTACATGTATAGGCTACATAAAAAATAACATAACAATAACAAAACATAACAGAGTCTTCAAATTAAAGTTACACTTCTTCTTCAGGCTATATTTGTCCACTGTTGGACATATCCCTCCCCTAATGAGTGCCATAGCGCAAGGTTGTTCCATCATTGGGGGGTAATGCCCATAATCCCCACGCTGGGCATGCGGGTAGGGGATCGCAGCTTGGTGGAATTGTACTGCGGGGGGCGCTGCTGCCCACCCCCCGGTTTGTGTCCCTTAGTCGCCTTTTACGACACCCGCGGGAAGAATTTGGGTTACACTACACTAGACATAATTACCCCGTTAACATTAGTTAAATACCAGATATGTTTGTCTTTCAAATACACAACTTTTTATGCCACGTTTGTTTTTTTTATTTGTTTTGTCTCGTACGTTTTGTTTTTGTTGTTGTTAATATTACATAACTTTTCTATTTGTGTTGTTTCTATTTTACTGTTGATACATACATTATCTGTGTCTTCTTTACCCTTCGTTTAAAGTTATACCGTGTTTGTCTGTCCCCCGCTGTCCTACGCCATTCTAGAAAGAACTCAATTAGAGGAAGGTTTCCCAAAATCGTCCCGCATGCAAGTAATGTAAACAATTTGAGCATTATCTATTAAAACAGTGCTACTAAAAACCAGAAACAAAGAAACGAAAATAAAATCTGAACAAATACTACAGAACAAAGTTACTGTAAATGTCAATCTAATGAAAGGAATGCCTATTTAGCGTAATTTCAAGAGTTGAACATTTTTAACTACTCTGTATATTATTGAACGTACACTGTTCAAGACGCAAGCCCTACCAAACACTACCGTTTCCTCCAATTTCCGGAAAATCCACCAAATGTGAGAGACCGAACGCCGACAATCATCCAGTTATCAAACCAATTACATACAACACCCGTTTAGCGCAAGACCGGGAGCGCGGATATAAAACTGCACCGCTATCGCCCCACGCTGGGGGACGAGACGATGCAAAAAGGCGCTAATTCCCCGAAACCAAAAAGTGGTAATGGTTATGCGACGCGGGCGTTTGTCTCGCGATAACGCGCGCTTACAATTAGCTGGACGGATGGGGTTCTGCAGGGTGGAACTAAGGTTCGGCACAAAGAAGCGCTTCTGCAGCTAAGATCTTGAGTGGGCGCTGTAAATATGCTGTGTTGCTTAGTTAGAAGAGTTTTTTTTACTAATGTGACCTTAAAAATTTAACTGAGTATTTCATTGAAATGTATTTGATCCGATTTTTTTGGAGACATGGCGGGGCAAAACGTATCAAAGTATCTTATATGTATTTCTCTACTAGTTTTCTTTTACCGTTAGAAAACCGTGAAGAAAACATCGTGCGTAAACCTGAGTGCTTGAGGTGTTTGCATATCTTAGCACTTCAAATCGCCAGTTCGTGGCGGATATGTTTCTCTCTCTCTTTCTCTTTTTGCTACAATTCTACCCATATTTTTCGCTACCCATACTTAAATGTCAGTACTGCTGTGGGTTCACAGTTAAATCAATCCAAACGCTAACCGAATTATTTTTATCAACAAATCTTTAGAAGGATGGGAGGGTTTTTTTTTTTTGTTTTATGTTACTAATTGGATTAAATACTCGTACGTTTGTTTTGTCCTCAATTTTGTTTTTCGTTTCGCATACCCACTCTCTACAAAGCTTGAAACGGCCACTCATTCAAGAAACCCATTGAACCACCGGCCATCTTTCGTGTTTTAAAAAGTAAAGTAAAATTTAAAAACCTATTTAGAGGCTAAAAATTTCACCCATGCCGGGATTCGAACCCGCAACCTCTGGCTATCCGTGCCAGCGCTCTACCAATTGAGCCAATGGGCGACTCACGGCATCAGTGAAATTTGGAACCTCTTTACAATATTCTCTGTATTACGTACAATTACAAAAAAAAAAAAGTAAAATTACTAATAGCAAGAGAATATTCTTCTTGGCTACCTTTCGCATGACGCCCGCCAGTGTCGCAATTAGACGTGACTTGCTGGCTATAATCGTTAATGTTTAGCACCGGCCACATATTTCTGTACCTTTTGTGCAAATGCACCTTCCCAGGCACATCCTGCGTATATTGTTCCGCGTTACACACATACACACACCCTCACTTTCCCACTCCTTCAAGTACACACACAGAGGCGAACTTGACACCCTCCAATCAGGACGGTTCTCTTTTATTGCGTACCGGAGACTGTTATGGTTTGAACAACCTGAAATTATGTTTGCGTCGGTGGCAGATGGGTTTTCTACGCCGGATGGGTCGAATGGCCTATCAATGATGTAAATTAGCAGCTTAACGTCTCACTGCTGAGCTTTCTTCCCTCTCTTAGAGTATTGGGTTGAAAAAACTAGATAGCTCCTTTTCAATCGTTGTTAATACAACTGCAGCGGAGAAAAAAAGGAGTGCAATGTGTTTGGCTCATAGGTAAGTATGAATTGCTCGCAGCCCCGGCTGCCTCAGTGATCTTAAACGATCACGAAGGGTAAGCAACATAGGGCGCGTGCCGTGCATGGATGGGTAACCGTCTATGACTAACGCTAGTGGCATTTTTCCGAGCGGTTTCGTGCTTTGGAGATGACAGTCGCTAAGCTTAGGGCCCTTGAAAACTGCTGACAGTAAGACCAGCCACGAGTCTTGCAAGCCTCCGCCAATCCGGACTTGGCCCCCGTGGTGGAGTATGGCCTAACTTTCCTGCGATGCAGGAAGAGACCCGTGCCCCAGCAGTGGGGACATATAAGGGTTGATAACGAAATACGTAAAGTAATTTATATAAAAAATTAAATATACTATATGCAGTAGAATAATAGCACATCTATGATGTATAAATTATATAACAAAATAATACATACCTATTTTCTTGTGTACCAAGACAGATATTGACAACCATGCGCCTTAACGTCTAGAGTCTAGACGTTATGGCGGTTGGGTGTCAAGGTCTGTCTTGGTACACAAGTAAATCTAGACCAACGAGCCAGTTATATGCTCTTCTTCTTCTTCCTTGGTTCCTTTACTTCTCCTTGAAATCTGGGGCTGATACAACTATTTACCACTGCACAAAAATGCTATTACACTTTAAATTAATTTACAGAAGAAAATTCAGGCAGATGCTGGATGCGGCAAGTTGAAGACGGGGCGCTATGGCGCTCATTAGGGGAGGGCTATGTCCAGCAGTGGACTAGTACAGCCTGACGACGATGACGACGACAGAAGAAAACCATTAGGCATCTTCTTCAGGCTTCATTAGTCCACTGCTGGACATAGCCCTCCCCTAATGAGCGCAAGGTTGTGCCATCATTGTGGGGTAATGCCCATAATCCCCACGCTGGGCATGCGGGTTGGGGATCGCAGTTTGGTGGAATTGTACTGCAGGGAACGCTGCTGCCCACCCCCCGGTTTGTATCCCTTAGTCACCTTTTACGACACCCGCGGGAAGAATTTGGGTTGGTGCTATTCTCTAGGCCGACACCACACAGCCACAGCCGTATTAGGCATACGGAATAGCTATAAATGGTGAAGCTCTCGTGCTTCTCTGCGAAGTCAGTCTCATCTCCTTCCTTCTCCTCTTCTCTCCTCCTTAAATACTTTAATGTAGGCTGACTGATGCGGGTCAAAAATATTATTAAAAATTTCTTCTCGACAGTCAGAATTCAAACGAATGAACCCAGTAAAAGTTTCGGAAACCTCGCAGATATTTATCTATAATAGGTCCCTTCGATGTCTTTGCCATTACCACAGATGGCGCTAACAATAAATTAATATTATAGAAAAGGGAGTATAGTTTATGTAGACAATAGTGTTAGTGATAAGTTGGACTAAGTTAGTACTGAGCAAGAACCTACTCGTATTAGAGTAGTATTTGACTTACCTACTTCTAATATTTTTGTTAAAAAAACTTATGACATTATTAGTGAATAATGTTAACTACGTTGAAGTGCTCTTACAGGGCTCATGTTGAGAACTTTATATTAAGTTTATATTCACACCAAAATGTACCACATGAAGCAACAAACGATTGAACTTTTAACATAACTCGGGATGGCTGAGCACTGCTCGTGAACGAGTGCTGTTCGTGTGTCTGACTGCGGCACTTATATTTTCCCCACTTTTGATGGGATGAAAGACATTTAACAAATGCATTTAGAATTATTGATGGCAATCACGAAATCTTATTAGTCATACGTATAGGTGGCAGTTACTGAAGATAAGATGAGAATATTCTTTATTGTACACCAGAGCACATATTATAAAACATATTATAAGAAGATGAGTTTAGAAAAGATGGTCAGAGTGGAGTTTTTTTTCCCGCTGCCTTTTTCTCCACCACAATACGACCCGAAGGCAGCGGCTTACATTTTACATTGACATTCAGCATTCAAACAGAATGTAAATTCTTTACGTTGAAATAAATTGATTTGATTCGATTTACTTTGATTTGGTAGCTCTATACAAGTCACTCCCTTCTCGAGCTCGGATCATCACAATTTGCTGCTCCAATTTAAAACAATCGACGCCTCAGCCACCCCGCGGGACACATGACGTCGCACATGACCGAAATTGAAAAACCAACCTAATTAACAGCAAAATCCGCTCGCGCCCGACCAATTTCCGCCTCAGCCGTTCAATTAAGGCGGATCAAAGTCGCAAGAGCCGAGATTCTTAATTAAACGTACAGCTGGAGATATGCCGAGATATACCGACGTATGCTGGTGATTTCTCCTGGGAGTTCGGCGGTCTACTGCGGATGCGGCGAGCGTACGAATGACAATATACAGTTTTTTTATAGAGCCTGTAAAGGTCCCAATCCACTGAGAATGGGCTTAATTATCACGCGTGCCCTTCACCACAACCAATTATGTCCCCACCGAGGGGCACGGGTCTCTTCCCTAAGGAAGGTATAGGCCATACTCTTCCACGGGGGCCAAGTCCTAAGGATTGGTGGAGGCTTGCAAGACTGGTGGCTGGTCTTATTGTCAGAAGTTTTCAAGCCGCCCTAAGGCCTCGGACTTGGCTTAACGACTGCCATCTATCGACGGCAGCCGGCATCAACTGCTTAACGTGCCTTGCGAAGTACGGAACCGCTTGTAGAAATGCCACAAGCATTAGTCATACTCGGTCACCCATGCATGCACTACACGCGCCTTATGTTGATCGTTTAAGATCACTTAGGCAGCCGGGACTACGAGCGATTTCTGCAGCCGTATAGTATTAACAATTAGCACTTACAATGATCTCTCGTGTTAAAAAATTGAACTACAACGGTGTCATAACCGCGTTTACACCGCGTATTAATTAAGCCCCTACTTTATATCTAACAGAAGGCCTCTGCCCTGCAGTGTGATGCTTAAGGGCTACATTAAAAAAAAGATAGTAAACAGAAAATTTATTGATATAAAACATAAAATCCCAACAATTTTTTTTATGTTTCTCACATCTAAATACTTGACTCAAATTAAATTAATTTCGAACGCTTAAAATTACTTTCCTTTCATCCTTTCCTTCCTAACCTTCCTGTGATACCTGCGGCCCTTACACTCAGCAGTGAAAACCGCCGTATTCGGGCCCGCTTCGCTCGACCAAACCAATCCACTCCGTTCAGACTCCAAGCTATCCTGATTTCAGTTCAAGTTAACTTATTCCTTCGATTGCGTCGTCGTAACAGACGAAAACGGGTTTGCCACGTTAAGGCTGATTAAAAAGGAGGTTATGAACAGGGATATGCTTCGACATTGATACTGAATAATGTATCATGAATAACGTGTAATTTGTCTGTAATGTGATGTGTATGTATATAGATTTATATACCTACTATTAATTTAATATATATGCAATTTGCTTAAGCCAGATCTCGCTGCCTGTACGTAATACAGAGAATAGTGTAAAGAGGTTCGAAATTTCACTGATGCCGGTGAGTCGCCCATTGGCTCAATTGGTAGAGCGCTGGCACGGATAGCCAGAGGTTGCGGGTTCGAATCCCGGCATGGGTGAAATTTTTAGCCTCTAAATAGGTTTTTAAATTTGTCCTAAGCACGGGTTAGTGCATTAAAAATAAAAATAGTATAATTAATATATATATATATATATATATATGTATATATATGGGGGCCCGAGGCGCGTAAACTTCAAAAAGAAATAGCGACGCGCCTCGTCGACTCATCGGGCGACCCAAGAGCTGGTAGCTACCTCGGCCAGCGCATCAGCCTGGCCATTCAGAGAGGGAATGCTGCCTGTGTCTTGGGAACTCTCCCCATCGGCAGCGGTGTAGACTTTTTTATTTAAACCTTTCTCTTTTTTTTGTTGTAAATAGGTATGTAAATCTTTTTAATATTAATGCTGTGTATAGTTATAGGAAAATTTATTATTTTACTTAAAAATCAAAATATGTATAAATAAAGTATAGTAAATCATAAATAAATTAATATATATGTTTAGTGTATTATATGTGTAAGTATATAATTAATGTTATGTTATGTTAATGTGTAAGTTTATTTAACTACACCATTTTACTATATTGTTTGTCTTTTTCCTTTTTTTTGGCACGTCTGCCAACATTTTCGTTACCTCCTGAGGTTGACTGGTAGAAAATGCTTATGGCATTAAGTTCGCCGCATTGTACGATTTTATGGTGCAACAAAGTATTAATAATAATAATGAGTGAACTCTTCCCTTTATTAATGCTCCGCCATCCCGGACTTGGCCCCCGTGGTGGAGTATGGCCTAACCTTCCTGCGATGCAGGAAGAAAGAAAGAAGAAATGTGTTTCGGAGGAGCACTGTTTATCTTAAATCCACAGGTTTTTAGCCTTTTTTAGGGAACAGGGTACCACTGCCTTAGTGATAAGGTCACTGTAAAATGTTTTTTTTTTTTAAATAAATTATCTTTATCTTATCTTTATCTTATCTTACCATAACATTTGCGGGAGCGTTTAACATTTGCATAGCTGCGGAAAACTCTGTAGGTTGTCTGGAAGAGATCGCTCTTAGCTATGACAGATGTAAAAACTTAACATTATATACCTATATGTTAAGTTTTTACATCTGTCATCATCATGCGCGTGTGTTCTTTATAACATTAGTTTAATTATACCCAGATAGGTATAATTTAGTTTAAGAAAAGGCCTTGCCTGAAAATCGGCAACTAGTTGCATATTGGTGTACATTAGTTACAAGCCGAGGCACAGACCTTTTTGTCTTCATTTGTAATTTATAAACTGTTAAAAAAAAGTCTCATAAACTGTCAATAATGCCTCTAGTATAAGTGATTGTTGTGTCTTATATCGCTTGAAGACAAATAAATATATTCTATTCTATTCTATAAGACCGCCATTGTATAACATTACTTACATTTAAGAAATCATGGTTGTAATCTTATTCTGGTCGTGCCATAAAGTGTTCTATATCTATGCATCTACATGTAATGTTGCCAAGTAGAAACTTGTCACACAAGTGTTCTTCTGGCTAATTTCAGGCTTAAACCGTCTTCAAAAGAAATGTTTGGTCTAAATAATCTGATTAAATTACTCTCTTAATCTTGGTAAATCGCGCTCATAAAACTGGCAACAGATATAGGCCCTACGGTGGGCGCAGAAAAAGTGTAAGGGTGCATTCATACTGGTGTTTACAAGTTACAACACTGTTTTTGAAGTTGTATTCACTGTAAAAGTCTTTTGATCTCCATCTGAATGTTTTAAAACTGATTTCGAAGTTGTATCCACTGTAAAGGTATTTTTTTTAATCTGAGTATTTTTAACACTGATTTTGAAATTGTATTCACTGTAAAAGTCTTTTGTTCTCCATCCAAATGTTTTAACACTGATTTCAAAGTTGTATAACTGTAAAAGTCGTATTGTTCTCCATCTGAGTGTTTTAACACTGATTTCGAAATTGTATTCGCTGTGAAAGTGTTTGTTCTTCATTTGAGTGTTTTGACACTGATTTTGAAATTGTTTTCGCTGTAAAAGTCGTTTATTTTGCATCTGAGTGTTTTTAACACTGATTCGAAATTGTGTTCGCTGTAAAAATCGTTTCTTCTCCATACGAGTTCTTTTAAAAGACTGATTTTGAAATTGAATGAATTGTGAAAATCTTTTGTTCTTTATCTCATTGTTTTAATACTGATCTAGAATTTTACAATTACTGTAAAAGTCGTTTGTTCTGAATCTTGGGATTGATGACCTTGTCAAGTCACAAAAACACAAGAGTATCCTAGCTTAGAACCTGGACTATTGATTAAGTTGGGTGAATGTAACAAATCGGGGTACCCAAAAAATTATGTCTGGAAGAGGAAAAGGAAAAGTTTGTCTGGAAGAGATCGCTCTAAGCGATAAGACCGTCAATTTTATAACATTATATTTAAGAGATTATAATTGTTATTCTTTTTTTCGGCTTGTGCAATAAAGTTTACTATATCTTTTTCTTCGCTAATAGTAACGCCACCCCAATGGTATTAAAATATTCATATCCCCTGGAAATTTGCTCGGTCCGCGGGGCCCATCAAATTATAAATTGCGCCAGTCATCGACCAATCGTCAGGTATAAAAGAATGCTTTCTAGGGATCTGTACTTTAATTTGGGCCAGATGGGTCCCTATTATAGCGGAACCTAGACAGCCAGTCAGCCAGTCATCGAGTCAGCAATGGATGACTTTAGAATAATATTAGGATGATTGATTGAGAGATTGAAGACGTGTATTCAAATAAAAATACAGAAGTTGGTTTCTGCCAAACTGCATAACACTTTGTTGGCAGATGCTCTTGGTTTTAAAATTTAAAGTACTCTTATATTATTATTATTATTATTAATTCATTTATTTACCTCTTAATAGATACAGGGTTACAAATTAAGGCTAAATAAAATGAAAATGTCGTTAAGCCATGTCAGAGGCCTTATGGGCGGCTTGATAACTTCTGACAGTAAGGTGCGCCACTGTCTTACAATCCTCCACCAACCCGGACTTGGCCCCCAGGGTGGAATATGGACTAACCTTCCTGCGATGCAGGAAAAGACCCGTGCCCCAGCAGTGGGGACATACAAGGTTTGATGACGAAAATGAAAAAAAAAAAACTGAAAATACAAGAATTAGATTTCGAGTTAGTGGCCTACTAAGTTCAACCCCTAATCAGTAGGTGCAACCCTGGTCCCCTCGCTAGGATACCCTGTGTGGAGGAAACCAGAGTAGAAACCAGGATATATGCAGGATAAGGAAGGCCGGGGACCGAAGTGAGATGCGTGTCTTGGGGGAGGTTTATGTCGAGCAGTGGACGAACACAGGCCGATTGATTGATACAAGCCTTTTAAGACGCAGCGCGATGCTTACTAATGTTATACCAATGAAAAAAAAATTATTTTCTTTTATAATGATAACCCTTTGTATGTCCCCACTCGCACGATGGTTAGGCCATACTTACTCCACTACGGGGGCCAAGTCCGGGTTAGTGGAGGACTGTAAGACAGCGGCGGGCCTTACTGTCAGAAGTTATCAAGCCGCCCATAATATCTCTGACATGGCCTAGCGACTACATTGAGTATATTCTAGTAAAATTTAGGTAACAGATTAATAAATGACATGATCATAATTTGTCCAAAAAAATTAAAAGGCTCTATTAGCATTATACCTTATTGCAATCGAAAAACACAAAAAAGAAATACTATTTAAGAAAATACATGTACAAAGGCGAGCTTATCTCTGTAAGAGATTTCTTCCAGCAAACCTTGAGGAGTCTGAGTCGGAGATGTGAAACGAGTCTATGCACGTGCACAACATACATTACATACTTAATACAGTTACACAGATAACAAAATCCTACCAAGATAGATATCTACCCAAATAAATATATGGGCTCTTGTGAATTTATCGCCTTCAGCAAACAAGGCAAGGTCCGATAACACCTCCGGCTCAAAAAAAGGGAATCCATTACCAGTTGTACTCAGTCTAAACAACATTTTAATGTGTTGAAAACCATTGTGACTTGAAATTTCAACAAAAGTGCGACTCAACCTAAAGACCTCGTAGCCTCGTTTGTGTCCCACTGCTGGGAAAAGGCCTCCCCCAACTCAGACCAGATGTTTCTGTCATGTGCCACCTCAGACCACTCCGTCATGTGTCGGTCGAGATCGTCTCGCCAACGTTTTCTTGGCCTACCTCTCCTGCGACGACCGCCTTGTGGCACCCACTCGGTGGCAAGTCTCGCCCTCCTATCCGGGTGCATTCCGCTGATATGCCCTGCCCAGCTCCACTTCAACCTTGCTGTCTGGACACCCACATCAGCTATGCGTGTTTTTGAGCGTAGCGTAGTGTTGCGGATATGGTCAACTCAAGTTTACACGAACATAAAACAGATTTCCTAAAAACATAACAGTCAGCGTGCCAAACCACTGCGCCACCGAGGCCGTCTTTGAATGGCTGTGACACAAATTATAATTTCTCACTTTTTTGCAGAATACAAAGCGAAGGTTATGCCGGGAACGCGGAAATGGCAGTTTCTGGTCTCTGCCTACCCCTCTGGGATACAGGCGTGAGGTTATGTATGTATAATGTTTTGGCTATAACATGTTGTTTTTTTATTAAGTTACGCATAACTTATAGTGTGACCTACGTGCTTATAGCTGTGTCACGGGCTGGAGTAAAGAGATGCTCTTGTGACTTCTGTCGTACTCTCGTGACAATACATGAATGTGTCCAAAAAGCACCGGGACACAGATGGGCATGTCCGTATTTGTTTAGGACTAACTGCCGACCGTTTAGCGGAAGCAATGTACAGGGCGGTACAGGTGCGAGATTAAACCACCCGGTAGGGTGCCGGAGTCACAGTGAGAGCTATAATATGCAATTTTGACATACACCACTTTCGATAGAAGACCTTGTCCAGATTTAATTAAAACTCAATAACTATCATATATGTAAATATAGCGCCATCTGCCGGGCTGATATGTTAATTTAAACCATCCAGGACGCCACCCAAACGCATACAAAAAAAATCATTCAAAACTGTTTTTTTTTCTCTCCGTAAGAACCATTCTCGTTCTTCAAGGAATATTCTAAAAAAAAGAAGTAGCAAAATCGGTTCAGGTGCTCTCGAGATTTGCGCATCAATTCTTTAGTTTATTTAATTTTTTCTCTCCGTAAGAACCATCCTCATAATTCAAAGAATATTCTAAAAAAAAGAATTTGCGAAATCGGTTCAGCTGCTCTCGAGATTTGCCCTTGCCAACACATTCAGCGATTATTTTTTTATATTATAGATGTACAGTATGATATCGCAGTAGGTACACGTATCTCTCAGTGCAGTGTGGCACTTATACAGGCTGTTCATTACCGATATTGCTGCGGAAACAGCGGGTATCGTGCGTCGCGTTTATTGACCGCTGATCTCGTTGTTTTTCTGATGACGGGCGAAAAATGTGGAGGCTGTATGAATGATGTTTCAAAATTCAACTCAAACTGGTCTTAATTGTAATTTTGTTGTGACGTGTATACTGTGGTCGAGTTACACTAGGTGTTTTAGATGGAGTTAATCATATTAATTCCTTTAAAGAAGTGCTTCAGAGCAGACCAGTTTTTACCGGACTCCAAAAAAGAAGGAGTCAATTCACTTATCAATTCACGCGTATTAAGAAATATATAATAAATGATATCATGATATCACTTCTTTGTATGTCCTCAATGTTGGGGCACGGGTCTCTTGCTGCGTTGCAAGAAGATTAGGCCATACTGTACCTTGAGGGCCAAGTCCGGGTTGTTAGAGGATTGTAAGAAAGTGGCGGGCTGCTTGCTTGCTGTCAGAAGTTATCAAGCCGCCCATAAGGCCTCTGACTTGGCTTAACGACTGATTACATGACATTCGGCGTCAACTGCTTAACTTGCCTTGCGAAGCACTTGCGCTCGGAAAAAATGCCACCGCGGCTGTTGTTGCTTAACCTGAGTGATTGATTCCTTTCTCTCGGATCGACTAGACCACGAGCGCGTTATTGTTAATGTAGTCGCGTTTTATAGTTGAATAAAAAAATAGGCATGTACTTCATTGACGCTTCAAAGAGACGATACGTTTATGCATGTGGACTTAAAGACACATGTTAACCCAATACTGGCTTGGTGCACACAGCTGTTTTATGTGCTTGGCGGTGTTGGATTCTACTAACCATAAAATAACAAGCAAAATGAAACAAATGAAAACCGTTGGCCACCGCCAGCCAACCACGTCCGCGGACATAAGCGGCACTAAAATTTTAATTAAATTTATCGAAACAAAATCATAAATACGGCGTGACGTAAATTCGTACCTTTATTAAAGCCATTAGGAGGGTCGCGCGGGCCCCCTATATCACAATTATTGTTTCCTCACACGATTCACTAGACAAACGGCACAGAGGGTCTATTCTGTGTGCCCTCTGAGCGCGAACTAAGTTCACTATAGAAGCCTTAGTCTCTTTTTAATTCACACCTAGAGGTATTGAATTCAATTCACCTTCACATTCACATCCACAAAAGACATTTACATACAATTTAATTCACCTGTAGAGGACAAAATTTCACTAAGTAAATACCTACTTAAGTAGTGTTCTGTCACACTCTTTTCTTAGAAATTCGAAGAGACCGCACTACAGTTAACTCTTCTCGGCGAAATTCTCAATTCACAACTGGCCTTATAAGAAATTATAGTCTTGTAAAACTTTACATAGAAACTATTCACAAGCCTACAATTTCTTTTTAAATAATAATAAATATTTTACTTAAATTTTTAAGTAAAATATCTATTATACTGATTTACTTACTTATAATTTTGAGTTTATTTATCATTTTATTACTTATAATTTTAAGTTTATTTCCAATTTCCAGCACGATCAAACCTCAATTTGTGTCTTCTAAAAGTATTGGTAAAGCTTAATTGCAATCCGGCATATCGTTTGTAATTAAAAACGAAACTACATTTGTAAGAGATTTTTCCTTGAGGGGCCGCCTTAATAAATCTAATCGCAAGTACCTATCTAAAGTATGAATTAAAGTCAACATCTAACATCGCACAATATCCAAAAAAAAAATGCGAATGTAAAAAAGACAAGTTTACACTATTTTTTTATTTTTAATGCACTAACCCGTGCTAAGGAACAAATTTAAAAACTGGCACGGATAGCCAAGAGGTTGCGGGTTCGAATCCCGGCATGGGTGAAATTTTTAGCCTCTAAATAGGTTTTTAAAGACAAGTTTACTTTTGAAAAAAATGGTCTGAAAGTTTGATACGTCACAAAATTCCAGAGATGTTAGTACATTTTCGAACATTCTACAAATTAAGACTTTTGATCGCATGCTAAGGCGTTTTGGACCTAACTCCTATGGTAATACATTTCATCCCTTGTATGCCCCCACTGCTGGGGCATGGGTCTCTTCCTGCATCGCAGGAAGGTTAGGCCATACTCCACCACGGGGGCTAAGTCCGGGTTGGTGGAGGATTATAATACAGTGGCGGGCCTTACTGTCAGAAGTTATCAAGCCGCCCATAAGGCCTCTGACATGGCTTAGCGACAGTAATTACTTTACAGCCGGTACCAACGGCTTAACATGCCTTGGGAGGCACGGAAGCGCCGGAAAATTGCCACTAGCGATAGTCACGGGATGGTGACCCATCCTGCGCCCGGCCGCGTCTGTTGTTGCTTAACTCAAGTGATTGATTCCAATCACACGGTTTGACTAGGCCACAAGCGCTCCATTATAGCCCCATTGTAATAAAATAATTTATTCTCTGTCACTTACACGGGGTTGATCTACTGTTGGTAGTTGTTCCATCCACGAATACAGAAAGTGGACTCATCCAGCACCCCATTCCACTCCCCCCATTTCGGGTGGGACCGCGAGTGGTCAATACTATTACGGTCGCTGAAGATTTCGCACGTACTATTTGAATTTTAAGCAATAGTTTGTCATATAAATTTAATTTTATGCCCTGATGTTTGCTTTACAGGATGCCCTTCCATATGTTGCAGAGACTCCTTTCCAAAGTTTAAATGGCTATGACGCATTAAATATGTATGGATAATAAATAAAAAGGTAAAATTAGAATAGATAGTAATAGGTTTGAAATAAAAAAAACCTTCAAATGTCTTTTTTTAATAAAATGACTGAATAGTTTTAATGATGAAATCTTGAATTAAATATATATTTTGTAAATGTCTTGATTACCGCCACCATTTGAATGACCTTTAGCCAACCTGCAGATTTAGTTCTTGTCAGTTATAGAACCGCTGTGTGGTGTCGGCCTAGAGAATAGCATCAACCCAACTCATTCTGTAATATTCTTATCGTTAACATCTCACAGCCAATTATATATATATATATATATATATATATATATATATATATATATATATATATATATATATATATATATATATATATATAATATATATATAAAGCTACAATGCGATATACTCACTTATCTATTCATCCATACGTTTTCTCCGAAACGGTAAGATTTGGACGAAAATGATGTATGAGAAAGTTGTAGGAAATGTATGAATTACAGCCATCCTATGAAGCCGATTTTTGAATTTCGAACGCGTTCCACTACGCGAAGGTGCTAACTCTAATCTAATCTAATCGTTTACCGGCCGATTTGGATGAAATTTTGATAGAATGGTGAAATAGTGATCCGATTGAAAAAAAAATTTGGTTGTTCGAAATTCAAAATGGCGGCGCAGATATAGCCGATTGAAAAATCGACCTTTGCGCAAAAAAGTCGGCAGCCAACTGGGCATATGCTGGAGATATGCCGTACACGGCATCGCGTTGCCAGAGGACCCAGGTATATAAGAAAAATCCGACATCTTGGAATTTCAAGATGGCGGCCGAGATATTGATGATTGAAATTGACAAATTTTTGTATGGAGATTTTAGTACTAAAATTGACTTTTCAACAGAGAAATGGGACTAACTTGCGAGGCCGGAGGCCGAGCTCTATGAAACGGGCACAAAAAGTTTTGTCGCGGCGAGGCCGAAGGCCGAGCTCCGTTTAGGCCGAGGCCGAAGGCCGAGACTATTCAGGTTACGGCGCACAAGTACCAGCGCAAAAGCAAAAAGGGACAAACTTGCGAGGCCGAAGGCCGAGGGCCGAGCTCCGCGAAGCGGGCACAAAAAGTTCTGCCGCGGCGAGGCCGAAGGCCGAGCTCCGTTAAGGCCGAGGCCGAAGGCCGAGACCATTTAGGCGCACAAGTACCTACCAGCGCAAAAGCAAAAAGGGACAAACTTGCGAGGCCGCAGGCCGAGCTCCGCGAAGCGGGCATGAGACACCCCGCCACGGCGAGGCCGAAGGCCGAGCTCCGTCCAGGCCGGGGCCGAAGGCCGAGAACGTTCAGGTTACGGCGGACAAGTAACAGCGCAAGAGCAAAGAGGGACATACTTGCGAGGCCGGAGGCCGAGCTCCGCGGAGCGGGCACGAGGAACCCCTCCGCGGCAAGGCCGAAGGCCGAGCTCCGTCCAGGCCGAGGCCGAAGGCCGAGACCATACATGTTCCCATGCAACAATTCACTACAATAAGTGTCTAGCGAGGCCCTAGGCCGAGCGCCGCGGAGAGCGCAGCTCGGAGCGGCTGGGGGTTGGCGCGCGTAAGCGCGCAGGGGGCTCGCCCCCTAGTTTTCTTGATATATTTCCTATTATGCTGCGTTTTACCCGTTTTCCATAGAAGGCCTTTTGATGCAGAAAATTATTAACAATTTTTTGTTATTTACTACTCAGATGTACTTTTATTGACAAAAACTGTACAAAGTCGCTTTCTTAGCATATGAAATACAAATTAATATAAAGTAATACTAATTAATAACTAAATTTAAACTGTGTCAAGGGTAATTCTATCCATTAAAAGCAATTTAAAGAACTTTAATTTCGAAACACCCTGTGCTGTCCAAATGAAGTGTCCACCTACACGGTCCGTAAAACTGGACCCGACGAGGGTTTACACAATTAACTCTAGTCTTGCGTCATAAAGAATAAACCGGGTTTAACACGAGCCTAAACTATTAACCTAACTTCTCGTTTGATTGTCCGCGCCCGTAACGTGCCGTTGTATTGCGATTCGTACAAATTACATTAGATTACAACGCGTATATTAGAAAACTCTCTATTGCACACTTCACAGAATAACAGTAATAATAATTATAAATTTATTGATTTATTTGGTTTATTAGGTAACAATCATAGTACCTGCAATATAACTGTAGTATACTCGCATACTAGTTTTAAGCTAGATTGACACCCAAAAGTAACATGCGCGTTAAAATACATAAACATACTAAATAAGGTAGTCCTCATATTTAGAAACAAGCATTATATATAACACTACAAAGGACCTTCCCCAACTTTGAACAACAAAACTGCTCTTTAACCTTTTATTACATTTATGAACAAGGCCTTCGAAAGCACTGGGTAAGTAACAACATGCATCAAATGAACCGGAATACCCTAACGGAATACGAAATTAAATGAAAATTAAACATTTACTTTTTTATGACAATTCTGAACATTTTTTTTAACCAGCACAGATTATATAAATATACATGGTTAGTGATTAGTGGTTAGTTGATATAATCTCCGGTGGACACGAGTGGTAAATAAGGCTTTTCCTCTCTGAGAGAAAGGCTATGCAGTGGCCTATCCTTTTAAGGCCCAATGTCCTCAAGTTAAAGTTAAAAAAGTTAAAAAGTTCTATTTTTATCAATTAGGTTTAATACATTGTTGACAAATAATATTTTGATCAAAGAATTAATAAAATATTTCAATGAGTATTTGTCATTTTCTTACCCTAACTTGCACACTAGGATTCCCTGGGATTCCAAGTGATCACAAAAACAAATGTTATTTTCAAGGTCGGGCCTTACGAGGCTTTACAGAACATATATAGGCTACTGAAACTGCATCGTATTAAACTAGCGGCTTAATTGCTAAAGGTCATCTTTTCTAGACAACCTTATGTGTAGGAAGGGAAGTTAGCAACTGTTTAAGAGAGATTTCTGACATGTGATGACTAGTATGCTAATAGTAAGCAGACCTAACTCCCAGGCTCAATAAAGTATTTACAACTACCTCCAACTGCTCCTAAATTTAACAACCCATGTATTGACGTCCTCTTTTATTGTTTTAACTTGGTTTTACACTTCATAAAGACAACGATTAGCCACGAGAGAAAAGAGGAAAACGCGATGGCCGAAAATTAATTCAATAAATAGAACGACTAACGTAAGCAAGCGTAGACAAAAGCGGACCAAATACTCAACGATTAAACAGAATACCTGCCTTAAGTTCGACGTGATCTAAAAGCTGCCTGTACGGCACTCTGTAGAATCGTTTCTTTACATAGTTATTTTATCGATATCTACCCTTGGTATGTCCCCACCGGGCCATCGGTATCTACCTGCATCGGAGGAAGGTTTGGCCATACTCCACCACGGGGGCCAAGTCCAGGTTTGCAGAGGATTGTAAGACAGTGGCGAGCCTTACTGTCAGAAGTTATCAACCCGCCCATAAGCAAACTATTATCTAATCTGTGCCATAAGGCATCTGTCATGGCATACCGACTGACGTTACATGACAACCGGCACCAACGGCTTAGCGTGCCTTGCAAAGTACGGAAGCGCTCGTGAAAAATGCCATTAGCGGTAGTCACGGCATGGTCACCCATTGAACACCTCACCGCGCCTGTTGTTGCCTAACCCAAGTGATTGATTCCAATCACTCGGTTCCACTAGGCCACCAGCGCTTCGAGCGAATTGTTTTATGCGACAGCTTAACATAAACTCAACGGAATTACTTATTGAGAAATTAATAGAAATATGTCTATGCTTCCCTTCTTTCGAAGCCTTTAAAAATCTTGACTAAAGCGCTTGAGAATAATTCGATGAGTAGGTAGGTACAGTGCTACACAAGAAATAAGTCTCGTAAATGTACCTGCGTAGATGAACAAATTTTGGATGTGCGGCAAGTTGATCGACCAATCAGATAGTTTCATTTTATGGCAGGCCGCGCGCCTTTGTTGCTATTGGTTGATTCAACGTCATCGATGCAGGTGACTAGGTATTACTTTGGCAATATTAGCGTGAGCGAACTAGGTAGCGCTATTGCGGCAATCAATTCTGCACCTTAACCGTATCGGTTCAAGATCATGCTGAATGTACTTATAGCTTCAGGGACTTTCGTTACACTTCTTTCTAGTCTGCGCGAACGTAGATTCCCGAAGGAACTTTTATGATGTGTTGTACTGTAAGTGTTCTTGGTTTTAAGTTCTTCCACAGTTTATGAAAATTGTACAATGAGATTATCAAGGCAATTTATTCTTGACGTGCATCAGCTCGATAGTATTGACATACATACACAACCTCACGCCTGTATCTCAGAGGGGTAGGTAGAGACCAGGGACTGCCACTTGCTACGATACTGACAAATCACCTTCGCTTCATCAACTATCATAAGTCGTTGCATGCACGCACGCCAGTTCCGGGTACTTTTTATCTTCCCCTTTTCTAATACATTCGCTATTGGTTGATGTATGTCCGCCTTGGACGTCCCTTACCAGCCCTTCCAATCACATTTTAGGAAACACCGTTTGGCAAGGGCTGTAACCATATAACTACGAGACATTCATTTCTATATCTTTGAGTAGAACAATACAATCATTACGCAGATTATTTTTATTCGTGCCGCTAGATGGCGCCAGTTACATTATACATACATTACGCAGTCTGAGCTAAAACCCGCTACTTGACTCATATAAAATTTGACGCGATAAATGAATATTTCCTGTAGTATTTAACTTAAGAAACTGAAATGTATTGACTTTACTAATGTAAAATGACTGCAAAATTTCAAAATATTTTTTTCGCTTTTAATTCGGAACGATGAAAACGCTATCCGCCATGCTGAAAGCAACTTTGGCTTGTAAACAAACATCTGTCAACCAGAGTCTGTGGACATTGATTATTATAGGACTTACATCAATCACGTAAATGCACCCGAGTTTCAGTCGATAAAGTATCGGCAGTCGATAAAGGTCTCTTTTGGCAAGTTTGAGCCATTTTTTTCATATGTTTATTTCACTGGGTACACGAATCCACAATTTCCCGGGGATCTTTATTGACATGTTTTTCCATTCTCAAACAATGCAATAATGGTAGGTAATTGCTATATTTTACATGTAAACTCGATGAAATCATGGTTGCGTTGTTGTTATTTCACTATGCTCGTAAATCACTCACAGTTGTTCAATGTCAAACTTTGTTTACAATTCTTCAGGTCTTCAAATCATAGACAAAAATGGCTGACCGCGTTTTTGGCTCGTTAGCAACGCAAAGTTTTCAAATATATTTTTTTGTTGCTTTTAGGTCCTCAAAAAATATACTATAATATTTTTTGGTGTAATGGAAGTGATATTTATCATTTAAGACTTAGTTGAAAAGAGAGTCAAATAGCGGATTAACGCTTACCTACTTATAGATCGATGTCAGTCTTGTATGTACCCACAGCTGGGCACGGGTCTCTTCCTGATACTTATAGATGATTTGCATTAAAACAATGGTCATGTAATAACTACAACACACCTCCACCCGTTTATTTTAATCAATGAGGCATTGTGTAACTACGTACCAGCGAGAGGGGACATTTCAAACAACCTCAGTAAAATTGAGATAAGCGAACAAAAAAAAAATCATGGGGTTTCTTTTTTTAAATAGTAAGGTATATTAAGATACTGTTTTTTTATTCAATGTATAGATAATTATAGATATAAGATATAGCATGTATGTACTTTTTAACAGACTAAACGGCTGCAATCAAGTGGCTACAACTTTAGCGACACACCTACTTTGGGATTTGTTGAAATTAAATGGACTATCTGTATTCTTTCTGGCAACGAAAAGAGACAATAATTTGCACCCGCGCTGCGGTCACGTGGTCCGGCAAGATGGCGGCACAAGATGGCCGCTGGCGTTTAGGCGGGAAAACTTAATGGCCGTCCTACCTGCTTGCTAATTACATGCATGTGTTTTGTAATATTTTATCTGCTGGCTCATGGAAATTCGGAAGCTATTTGGGACGTAGTACTCCTTTTTTATTTCATGAACAGTTGCTAATGCAACGGACCCACAATTATAGATCAGATATAAATAGTTAGGTAAATTAGAAGAAAAAAGAGTAAGATCAAGAATCTTGTCCAGGCCTGCCTACTACTCTAAGGTCTAAGGAGAAATATGAAGGAGAGCCTCTTAGTTTTATAGATGAAATTAATACAAATTTCATATATCTATTCCTTGAGATTGTCGGTGTACCTATGTGGTTTTGCTTTTTAAGTGATTAATCTACATAGGAAATATAGTATTTTGAAGGATAATTTTACTGTTACCGGTGTATAGAGATAGAGATACACCGCTGGCAGTAAAGTTATATAATATTCTAATATAATTATGTAGCCAATAGGACCCACTGAAGGGTAAATGCCTACTCTCAGAGACTATGGGCTTCATTACCACGCGTGACCACTGCGGCAATTTCAAGCGCTGAGGTATGTGAACAGCTCAGGTTTCTACACGATGTTTTCCTTCACGGTCAGTTTTATTGCTACCTACAACAATTTTAAGTAAATTAGACAAGAAATGAATTTCACATGGCAGAATTTGAACCCACGACATCTTGAAAATGTAGCGGGCGTTCTAATAGCGCGCTACCACCGTTCTCTCCTTATAACATATGCCGTATTATCATCGTTATAACATACAATCGTCATAAGCAATAAACAATTACAATTAACACGATTATTTAGGAGATCACCTACGAATGTGAATACGGGCGAAACAAAGATGGCGGCCGCTTTTAGCGCCATCTGTCGCGTGCGGAGGGAATTTATTTATACGTCTAATTGCTTTGTACGACCGTCGCGACGCGCATGCTCTTTATTCGCTAAGGGTATGTGCAGACAAGGTGGCCGTTACGTCGAAAACCTCGGAAAAAGGTTTTCGAAAAAAAAAACTAACCCGTGTTAGTCCATTAAAAAGGGTATAACTTTTGAATAAAGTTTATTTGTTTTTATGTAGCCACGATTTGTACCACAGTAGGGCAGAGACCTTCTGCAACGCACGCCTTCTTTCTGCTGCCGCTTCTGCCTCTAAGGACAGTTTAAAAACCTATTTAAAGGCTAGAAAATTCCACATATGCCGGGATTCGAACCCGCGACCTCTGGCTATCCGTCCAGCGCTCTTTTCAACTGAGCTAATGTGCGATTCATCGGCGTCAGTGAAATTTCGAACCGTTTTACAATATTCTCTGTATTACGTACAGCATGTTAGCCTCTAAATAGGTTTTTTTATTCAAAAATATTAACCAAAGTAACCTAGCTATGACAAAACATACAGTAGATATATAAGTAGGCACTGATTTTCTTGTAGATAGTTTTAGTTTGTGCTTTACTTGCCCTTTTTCCATTTATTCTAAACATCAAGGATGACTGGAAGAAATTGCTCTCGAGATAAGTCGGACTTTGCTCATAATTATACTATTTTTTGTATAATTATGAGGATAATTATGAATAGTTTTCGTATGCGAAATTCTCGATTTAACCGGTTAACTCGAGTTAAATGAGCTAACCCGAGTGGACGCAAATGGGCCTAATAGTAATTGTCTATTCATGGTCAATTTGTATGAATAAAGTTTGACAGCGAATACCAAAAATCTGTGTAGTGTAAGAATTATCTAAGTAATTATCAAATAAATATCAATTTTGTTACTGATTATATACCTCAAGCAGGAACTCCCATACAATCATAAGATAATGTTAAAAACCTATTTAGAGGCTAAAAATTCCACCCATGCCGGGATAAGAACCCGCGACCTCTGGCTATCCGTGCCAGCGCTCTTTGCTCATAATGTAAATCAATCTTGTTTTTAAGTGCTATATTTTGTGCAAACTTGAAACAAACCAACATTTCAATTAACAATTTTGAAATGGTCAGAGGCTCAGCGTTAACACTGTTTTGCTGTCTCTAACATTTCCTGCGCTATCGGTAACAGCACCTTTAATTTCCGGAACTACAGACCTATATATTCTTCATTGCAAATTGTAAATTCGAAAGATCATTACATAAAATTTGTTTCAAAGGCGAACTTATCTCTATAAGAGATCTCTTCCAGCCGACCTTAGCATTGGGTGTCTAAATTAAGATAGCGGGAGGAAGGGAGAAATATTTATAACTATATAAATAAGTAATAATTAATATTAATAGACGTATTCGCCGAGTGAATGGCCAGCCTTATTATTACGCTAAAAGCGCTCCGCCCGTTTAGAACGGAGGTTATCCTGCAAATTGTCATTGTATTTTGTATAAAACGTAACCGGTTGACGCGGCACTTTAAAAATTAACACCGCATTTGTGCTTCTGTTTCTGTATTGCAGAATTTCCGTACTTATTTAAAGTGCTGTCAACAAAATACAAAGCTTATTATAATTTATGGAATACGCTAATTGCCAAAACTTTTTTGCTTTCGTTCGTGTGATAAGATGTCCTGTTGAGTAATAAAGAAGCCATATGAATAATAATAGTTTATAACTAATTTCTAATATGACCTGTGGAAAAGTAATTGTGGTAACGTGGTTCCAAAATATTGAATACTAGGTATTTGAGCGCCAACCATGAAGTCAGAAGTTGTGAGTGACACCTATAGCTTTCTCTAAAACTTTTGTCATTACTTCAATTGATGATGACAACAACGCTTTGTCCGTCTCCGCTGCTGGAGCACGGGTCTCTTCTCTCCTGAAGGTAGGCCATACTCCACACGGGGCCAAGATCAGGTTGGTGGAGGATTGTAAGAAAGTGACGGGCCTTACTGTCAGAAGTTACAAACCCGCCCATAAGGCCTCTGACAGGCTTAACGGCTGCTATTACATGACAGCCGGCACGAACGGCGAGGCATGGAGGCTTGTCTGAGACGTCTCCAATTAACGTGCCTTGCAAGGCATGGAAGCGCTCGGAAATAATACCACTAACGATAGTCATGGGATGTTCACCCAATCTGCACCTGTTTAACCTTAGTAGGTAATTGATCCCAATCTCTCGGTTCCACTAGGCCACGAGAAAAACATAATTATTATAACTTTGAAGAAGCGCTTCTTCAAAGTTATAATAATTATGTTTTTCTATAACATCTATGTATTTGCTTAAAAACCACATTGCTTAGAAAAGAAAGATTACACTAGGAAACTGGCGGCAGTCCACGACATTTTGAGTACAGCAAGCATGACGATGCGAGTTACGTTAAGTCGGGCTACAATGTCACAATAACGTACAGCTCTTATATTACACGCACCAAATCCTGAATGATTTCAATCACCTAACTATGAAATCCCATACATATTTCTATCGCAAACATGTGAATGCCGAAGCACTGCATAATTAATGCTCTAGAAACTAGCTACTTTCGATATTTGACCGCATAAAAACAAGCGACTCCTATGGGTAGCCCTAGTTACACTTAGCTGCATTCTTCCACCTGACAGCAGACGCATCTCTCTCGCAGAATCGGCGTAACAAAGTCGGGCGTCGATAAAAAAACAACATTTAATCAACCGAATGGCATTATTGAGCGTCGAAATCGTTTTGGCAAAGTGCAAACTCCTAATTACGAGCAGTAAATTAGGACGGCCGCCTGACACAGTCTGGGGTGCTACTCCCTTTTTTTTGCCACGTGACATTCGAGAGATGAGAGGAATTCATTCTTCATGCAGGCATTTCTTGTGCCTTACAGTGGCTATAGCTACATCATTATGAATTGTTTATCATTACTTAGATTTAAGAAATCATGGTTGTATTGTTTTTTTCTAGTTCTGCAATAAAGACTTACTTACACTTATAATGACATACCTAGCACGTTGACCTGGGCAGTAACAGACTGGCAGCCGAGAACAAACGACTGGCCGTGGGACCAGCACCCCGGTGGTCGGATGATATCGTCGTCGTCGTCGTCAGGCTATACTAGTCCGCTGCTGGACATAGCCCTCCTTCAAAGAGCGCCAAGTTGTGCTATCATAGGGGGTTATGCCCACGCTGGGCATGCGGGTTGGGGATCGCAGTTCGGTGGAATTGTAGTGCAGGGGGCGCTGCTGCCCACCCCCCGGTTTGTGTCCTTTAGTCGCCTTTTAAGACACCCGCGGAAAGAATTGGGTTGGTGCTATTCTCTAGACCGACACCACACAGCACATCTATCGAACACAATGTAAATACTAGAAATAAATATAAACTTTCATCCCCCAGATGGAGGACCGGTTTTTCAATTGAGAATTTCACTAAGTAAAGTAAGTAAATATTTAAGTGACATTCTGTCACGTTCTTTGCTGAGAAATTCGAAGAGACAGCACTGTGCTGTGTGGTGTCGGTCTAGAGAATAGCACCAACCCAATTCTTCCCGCGGGTGTCTTAAAAGGCGACTAAAGGACACAAACCGGGGGGTGGGCAGCAGCGCCCCCTGCACTACAATTCCACCGAACTGCGATCCCCAACCCGCATGCCCAGCGTGGGCATAACCCCCTATGATAGCACAACTTGGCGCTCTTTGAAGGAGGGCTATGTCCAGCAGCGGACTAGTATAGCCTGACGACGACGACGACGATATCATCCGACCACCGGGGTGCTGGTCCCACGGCCAGTCGTTTGTTCTCGGCTGCCAGTCTGTTACTGCCCAGGTCAACGTGCTAGGTATGTCATTATAAGTATTTTCACTACATCATACTAGTGTTCGAGCAAATGACTTTATATTGATCGAGCAATGTTCTCATCACGAGACTTCTCTCCCACAATACGCTTAGAGCAGACGTTAGACTTTCAAAAGATAACCTCCAGGAATGGGGATTTCTACCACCCGACGTCTACACACCACTATGCGTGTGTACAATGTCTACAGTGCCAAGTGACTTGCACCTGGTTCGACCATATGAGGGCTACTCCCCGTGCGATTGCAGTGGCAAGAAATTATCTGACATAACCAAAATCGGCGGCTTGATCACCCTCATTCAAATAAGAAGATCACGTAAAGTACGTGGGTCAAAACCGGGCTCCTGGTGAGAATTTCTCGCACAAACTCAAAGTAGGAGCCCAGTCTTGTCTGAGACGTCTCCAATATTTATTGCGAGTCCGCTGCGCCCACGAGCTTGACTTTTGCCGCCCGAGTGACGTATATGTCGGAAAAACTTGTCTAATATCCTTATGCTCATGACTCACAGCGTATACAGAGGGCTTGGCTGATTTACTTTTATATTTTTGTTATCAATACTTATCTACTGATCCGTTACGCAACTGTCCCCCGTTTGTTACATTTTGACTGTCAATTTATATGCTATAATGATAAGTGACACATTTCCATAATACCTTGACGTTAGGTAACGTACAAAAATGTACCAGAAAATAGAAGGCTGCAGGCATGTAAATGTTTCCGAAAGTTTATTTTCCGTTCGGCAAGTCTTTGATTGAGGGAGATTCAAACAGTCAGTTGTATTAGTTTTCACTGGTTTCTAAATTTAATTTTGACTATGAAGTATGTACTAAGAAGTCGTGAAGCCAATATGATCAGCAGATGTCGCTTACTTAGGAGCTTAAGAGATCGATGACATTGCTTAAACCTCTTATAGGCGTCGTTGGAGACGGCAAGTGAAGGGTTCTGAAAAAAAGTACTGTAGTGGCACCTGAAACTCCTACGTTCAAGACTAAGATCGTCTTCTAAGTTGCTTAGATAGATAGATAGAGAACACTTTATTTTACATAAAAAGGAACTTAAATAGATATTTCTTAACCTAAGAGTACAGACGGCGGCCTTATCATTACAAGTGATCTCTTCCAGGCAACGTTTGGATGGACTGGAGCAATATATTGGAGAGGAAAGTAGATGTACAAACAAAGCATGCTTAATTAAGACAATTATTATACTAACTCTAAATAGATACATGCAAATAAATAGAAAGTGATATAAAAATATATGTTTTATATAAATACATACATTTATAGGCATGACAATATAATGAAATGAAATGAAAAGGTTTTATTCAAAGTAGCGCAGATGCTGTGGCATAATGAACGTTATAAGTCAAACTGGTGTCCATTTCAAAATCTAGATCATTTTGGAGAAAAAATGGACAAAAAAACTCCAAACTTAGTCTTTTCAAATTCCTTAATTAACAGAGTTTACACAGATTTTACAAAACTCATACATTTTACATGCTTGAATTCCAGACATCATTGTCATCAAAATAATCCTTAATATTATAGTAGCTCTTTTGGCACAAAGTGTACTATATGGACAGGACATAAATAAAATACCGTTTAGAGTTATCCAAAATGCAAAATTGGTGCATAAAGGACACATATAGGCGCATCAATTAGTTATGTCTCTAAAAAGTACTGGAGTCACCAGGGCATCATTATTCGTTAAGGCTCTGCTAATAACCACGCCAGTGTAAAGTAAAAGTTAGTTTTAAAATCGTCTTTGGTGCAGTCACAGAGAGCTCATTATTGGGTGAGTTATTATAATTACCGTTGGCCTCTGCTTGTTGCAGAAAAGTTCGGGGCTCGGAAGTCCTATCTGGGGAGGCAGAGATTGTGAACTGTTGATTTTTCCGGTGCCTTTTTATATAAGTGACAGTTGGAAAACATATATGCATAGAAAGGCCAAAAATACATTTATCATAAATCATAATGTCTGTAAAATGACATGCTTATCAGTGCAGAATCCTCCACACGTTTCGGTCAAGCCTCTTCCACAATCTAGTTAGTCACTATGATTTAAAAAAAACACAAATTAAAACAAAAGTGGACATACGAACTGAATGCTAACAGCAATATCTTCCAGTTACGCATTATATTAGTTATTCTATCCTTCACTTATAAAGTTTTTTTTAGTTTGGTCAAAATATCTTTTAAAACCCTATTTAGAGGCTAAAAATTTCACCCATGCCGGGATTCGAACCCGCAACCTCTGGCTATCCGTGCCAGCGCTCTACCAATTGAGCCAATGGGCGACTCACGGCATCAGTGAAATTTCGAACCTCTTTACACTATTTTCTGTATTACGTACAGGCAGCGACATCTGACTTAAGCAAATTGCACGTAATACGTGTACCACGTAATACAGAGAATAGTGTAAAGAGGTTCGAAATTTCACTGATGCCGTGAGTCGCCCATTGGCTCAATTGGTAGAGCGCTGGCACGGATAGCCAGAGGTTGCGGGTTCGAATCCCGGCATGGGTGAAATTTTTAGCCTCTAAATAGGTTTTTAAATTTGTTCCTTAGCACGGGTTAGTGCATTAAAAATAAAAATAGTATAATCAAAATATCTTTTTCATGATGTTCTTGTAATTACTCCAGTCCAATTCAACCTATTGGCTCATATTCATCATCTGCTGTAGATCGTCAATCTAGACCTAAAGGCCGGCCTAAGATGACGTATTAATAATGTTCTACGGCTAGGACACCCCTCTCACTTTCTTACGACAACAGAGTATACAATTTGCAAAGGAAAACATCGCCAGGAAACACATTTATTATAGTTTCATATAATAAGCGGGCCTTATTGCAATTACTTATAAGGTGAAATGAAATTATTATTATTATTATAAGGTGAAACGTAATTATCTTGATTTTCGACGTTTTGGCAAGGTTTAATTCATAACTACTATTATTAATACATAACTACTGTATTAGCATCGCGAGTCATTAGGAAATACTGACACATTTATTAATTGGGTCCATATACATAAAAGGACGAATAAGCTGTGATGACAAGAGTAGGGCAAATATAACAACAATATGTTGCAGGCAGATACTAGAGATAGTATAAGTTGCAGTATAGTATAGTTAAAGTTGCCACAAGATGCTTTATAAATACTCTAATAAAATACATAAAAAACTTATTACAAAACAAAAATTCAATCTGATTAGCATTCACTTATCAGCTATTTCATAATTATATCATAATATATATATATATAGAAACAGACACTTAATTAATAGTAATAACAACTTATATTAAAAAGAAGTAAAAGTTTTATTTAGAAATTATGATTACTAAGAAGTATTTTTTATTTCATAATTATATATATATATATATATATATATATATATATATATATATATATATAATTATGAAATAAAAAATACTTCTTAGTATATATATATATAGAAACAGACACTTAATTAATAGTAATACCAACTTATATTAAAAAGAAGTAAAAGTTTTATTTAGAAATTATGATTACTAAGAAGTATTTTTAAGTAATACAAGAAACATTAAAATTCATGGACCATAAAGAAAAAAAATCAAAATAGGCATCGTCAAGAACTTAAGTTGATAACATTTTAAAAGGCCATCTAACCTAAATTTAGATTTTTTTTATGTTTGTATGAATTTAATTATTTCTTTTTTGCCTATATAAATAAACTACACAGTTTTAGACAAAAAAAGTTATAAGATAACTATGAGAATTTAGAAATTTTTATGAACATAAAATCACCCAGGTTTCTTTGAAGGCCTATTAGATGTATGCGAGCCAGACAGTTGCGAACCCCTGCTCCATATTGTCGTTTGCCGCGAAAACGCGAAGTCGCCTAAATGCGCGACTGGCCGCGCTTATCAAATCTACGGGGCGGATCTTAATATTTTAACTTAACTTAAGGATATTTTAAGTTAAGCTGCACTCAGTTAGCGCCCACTGGGGGCAATTAGGCTCGACTCTACTTGGAGTTTCAATGATAAGTTATCACTGCCTCGGCTTTAAGGAAGATTTAGACTTTGCGATGGTATTGGCTACCTAACTGCACGTGTCTTAATTTCTTCATGAGTAAATATATGAAATAATTAATAATAATAATAACTTCAACTCAATCGCTTGAAGTGGTCCCAAACTAGGTCCTGCCAAGGACACCACAAACATCAGCTCACAATTCGTTGAAATTATTGAAATTCTCAAAGTTGTAATTCTGAAACCGTGATGGATGAACACTCTTGGTGTTTAAGCCCATAATTTGACCCTCTTGGTTTTTCTAAGAGAAATCTGCGGTAAGAAGGAAAGACTGCTTACCGTACACAATAATATAAAAATATAAAATTTTCTAAGTTATGTTTTGTATATGTCTGTGTGGCGTTAAATAAATGTATTTCTTTTTCTTGTTCTTCAATATAAACTCAACTCCTTATTTATTTAAAGAAAAAGGATGGCAGTCGATGGATTTCACTCTGCTAGTTGAAAGTAACCCAACGAAAGTAATAGCGAAACATCAGAGATACTTATTGTAGTTATAACTACAGATTGTAAAGGAGCCGACAAGAGAAATAGAAAAAAAGTACTTTTCATAACATTAGAATGTGAAAATTACTTTGCTAAATTCCGCCAAAAATCCTACAAGCACCATGCGGTTAGTTAATGCACCGCCCTACCTCCCCCTTATTCAAGCAAAAATTCAATGGCAGTAGCAAGACACGAACACACCACCAACGACACCAATACTTGTGTAAAAAATTGCGCGACGCGTTTCGCCTCTAACACAAGCCATCCTCAGGCTCACAAGCGTTTTCACATTTTAATGCTTATTATAGATTTCCGCAAAGTAACACCTGATTCCATACAATACTTTTACAATACTGACACGTTCTCAAACATTTAAAAGGCCTAATCGCGTTTGGTTGTTAAAAAACAAGTAAACTTAATTAACTTGTAATAGTAGGTATGTCTTAATGATTCGCGATACTTATACATACATATATATATATATATATATATATATATAATACGTTTTACCTAATAAATAATCACAATTTTACCCGTTTAACTTGATTCCCTTAGAAAATAATTTCACAAACATTCGTAAAAGCCAGATATTTTCGCGAGACTCCAAAGAAATATCCTAAAAAAAATACCCAGGATATTATTTCTTTTAGGAAATCATAAGCTCATCTAAAACTCCCCCATAACCACAGAACACGGATAGACGGCTCTGATATACGTTATGGCTGCCAAAAATTCACGCAGGAACAACTTGGGTGATTGCCGATGAGTTACGACCGCGGAATTTTGACTAACTCGCGGATACTTTGATTTGGTTCACCTCGCTTTATCGCCTCGTAAATTCTCGCTTAATTTCTATCTAGATAATGAAACGGGACACCGATTTTGAGGACGACTTTGAAGAGCGGAGCGAACTATCACGTCTGCCTATTATGCCGGAGTAGATTTGAAAACATGGCCTTATGCAGAAGTTGAAAAGACTCACCATTAAGTATTTTGTTTTTTATTTTTCTCTGGTACGATCTAACATGACATATTTTTAATGCAACACTAGAATACATTCAAGTTTTAAAAACCTAATTAGAGGCTAAAAATTCCACCCATGCCGGGATTCGAGCCCGCGACCTCTGGCTATCCGTGTCAGCGCTCTTTCCAACTGAGCTAATGGGCGACTCACCGACATCAGTGAAATTTCGAACCTCTTTACAATATTTTCTGTATTACGTACAGGCAGCGCCTGTTTTATTTTTATTCAAGTGTTTTTTTTAACGATATAATACTTTTTAAGTCTGAGTTTATTATTATTCTTCTTCAGGCTATATTAGTCCACTACTGGTCATAGCCCTCCCCTAATAAGCGCCATAGCGCAAGGTTGTGCCATCGTTGGGGGTAATGCCCATGATCCCCACGCTGGGCATGCGGGTTGGGGATCTCAGTTTGGTGGAATTGTACTTTATTATTACTATTTATTAATTTAATTACAGAAGTCAAAAAGGCACAGAATTTTGTTTGTCCATTTTTTCTTGAAGCGATACCATGGCATATTTTTCAACAAAACACTTGAGTACAAGGGTTTTATTTAAAGATTTATTAGTTTTTAAGTTTATGACTATTTCTTATTCATTTAATTACGTGTGAATCTACTTAAATCGATATGGACGTAGGTCTGCATTAAGTAATTATATTGAATTGAAATGAATTGAGTAATACCGAGTTATTGGAATCAATCACTTGAGTTAAGCAACAACAGGCGCAGACAGGTACAGGATGGGTGACCGTCCCGTGACTACCGCTAGTGGCATTTTTCCGAGCGCCTACGTGCCTCGCAAGGCACGTTAAGCCGTTGGTGCCGGCTGTCATGCAATGGCAGTCGTTAAGCCATGTCAGAGGCCTTATGGGCGGCTTGATAACTTCTGACAGTGGCCCGCCACTGTCTTACAATCCTCCACCAACCCGGACTTGACCCCCGTGGTGGATTATGGCCTAACCTTCCTGCGATGCAGGAAGAGACCCGTGCCCCAGTAGTGGGGGCATACAAGGGTTGATAACGAACGAACGAACGAACGAGTAATATGTTGACGACCTCGGTGGCGCAGCGGTTTGGCACACTGACTGTAAAACCGAAGGTTTTGGGTTCGATCCCCGGCCGGTTCAAACTAGGAAACGAACTTTTCTAGTTAGTCTCGGATCTTGGATGTTATCTATGTTTTATATAATAATAATATACGTTTATTTCAGACCAATGATCCATAGTTATTAGTATGACCTTAACCTATGTTAGTGAACATAAAATAATTTGGACATTAAAATTACAATGGGTGTGAGACATGCATTTGTACCCAATGCCTCAAGATAGGACAGTCAAGCGTAGCCGATATGCTAAGAAGAATGCCGTTGGAGCTGTCACGCACCCTGTGCAACAAAGAGGCTGTTCTGTTCCTGAGTATCGCGTGAAAACCATTTGTCCGCGTCTCTGCAAACATACCTGAAGCGCTGCAGTACCTAGGCAGCCCCAACAACATTCTCAGACCATTATTATATTGAACGCGCAGGGCGTTGATAGTCTTCTGCGTGTAGCTGATCCATAGATTGCAAGTGTAAAAAGACTGGCAGTATGCCTTAAATAATGTAATTTTTACCTCCTTCGAGCAACGAGCAAATCTACGGGCCAACTTGTTGCATCGGACTGCCAACGCCCTACGTTCCCTCTCTATGTCCAGGTTGTCTGTGAGGTCTTCAGTGATCCAGTGACCCAGGTATATGAAGTGTGAGACTCTGTTCAAAGTAACACCACCGAGTATCACAGGCGGTACCGTAGTAAGTTTTCTTTCCCTTGGTTGGAATACTAAGAGCTCACACTTCTTAGGATTATACCTCAGTCCATGGGAGTCAGCATATCTTTCACATGTTGCAACGAGCTTTCTTAGTGCATTGATTGAGGGACTCAGCAGCGCCATGTCATCGGCGTAACTGATGTTATTAATCATCGTTCCATCTATAGAACATCCTATTTTGCCACCACTGAGTTCCTCAATCAGGTCGTTCACATATAGATTGAAGAGCCGAGGCGACGTCAACCCCCCCTTGTCGCACTCCACAACTCATCACATAAGTGTCCGACATAGCGCCGGCCCATCGCACTACATTCTTTTGGTTGTTGTACCAGTACTCAAAGACTCGAATCACCTCATCAGGCCATTAATTATTTAAAATATATCGTCGAGTTAGAGCTAATAACACAAGTCATTTAGTTGTACTTAGTATAGGGCTAACGAGATCTGTGTAATATGTCCATGAATATTTATGTGTTACTAGCTGACCCAGCGAACTTCGTACCGCCTAACAGTCGATTCTTTAATATTTTTTTTTATTTTTCTCACCGTAAGAACCGTACTTCAAGGAATATAATAAAAAAAGAAGTAGCGAAATCGGTTCTGCTCTCGAGATTGGCACTTACCAACACATTCAGCGTTTAATTTTATATTATAGATTATTATTTATGTTATGGCAGCAACAGAGACAAAGACCACATGTTATCACTGTCTCCGTCGCTCCTCAGTTGGAACAATAACGCTTAGTTTTACCCGCTTTTTATAGAGAACTAGCTTTTGCCCACGACTCTGTCCGCGTGGAGTTTTTTTGCAACCCCGTTCAATCCTTTAAGGGTTAAATTTAGAAAAACGGCGAAACACGTGTTCAATCAATTGTGTTTAAGAGTATTTATTTCAAGAAAATTAGACAACATTATTTATACTTCCCGTACAAATTTTGGCAACCCATTTTGCCCCCTTAGGGGTTGAATTTCAAAGAATCCGCAGCAGCTCGAGCTTTACATTTTAGTTGTAATGTCGCCCGTAATGTGGGTCGTCGGTTCATACTCAATACTCAGTTAATCCTAAGACCAACTTCTCAGCCTCTCTGATAAAAGTACATATCTAACTAGCTTTTGCCCGCGACTCACGGAGTCGCGGGCAAAAGCTAGTTAGATATAGTGTAGTGTAGCTACTAAAGTCCACGCGGACGGCCGCGTGGACTTTAGTAGCTACAAAATTTTGCAACCGTTCACTCCCTTAAATTACAAAAAAACGGCGAAACACGTGTTCAATCAATTGTGTTGAAGAGTATTTATTTTAAGTTTCAAGAAAATTAGACAACATTCTTTATACCTCCCATACAAACTTTGGCAACCCTTTTCGCCTCCTTAGGGGTTGAATTTCAAAAAACCCAGTCTTATTCCTTGCCCACATTATATATAGACCTCCTGTGCAAAATTTCAGCTTCCTAGGTCCAGCGGCTTGGGCTGGGCGTGACTGAGTGAGTCAGTCAGTCAGGACTTTGAATTTTATTTAATATAGATAAGCACAGTTAAACCTCGCAAAATAAACGAGGCCGCGTCAGTGGAGTTAAACCGCGGCTAGTGCGATTTGCATCGCAAATCCTGGCCACATCTTTCAACCGCTAAGTCCGTATCTTAATTGTCAACGTTTGTTACCCTCATGCCTCCTGTCTTGGGCTCGGTATTAATACCTAGCTTTGCAATAATCTGCCTTGAATTTGAATGAACCAATTTTCTTAAATAACCTTCTGAGTCATGTTAATTTAGTGTGGTATTTTTTGAGCGAGTCCTGAATTACGTCTTATGTATAATATTTATTTGGCAATACTTATGTTTATATTTGTAAGGAAAAATGTTTTTTACTGACAGCATCATCTTTCATAAATATGGTGGGATGACGATCTGCGCAAAACTGCCGACAGATGCTGGATGTGGCAAGCTGAAGACAGGCTCTATGGTGCTCATTAGAAGAGGGATAACCCTCCAGATATAGTCCAGCAGTGGATTACATAATATAGCCTGAAGAAGAAGAATAAAACGGAACCGGCGTGGGTGCATGCAACGATTTCTGAACGTTGATAAAGCGAAGGTGATCTGTCAGGATCGTGGCAAGTGGCAGTCCCTGGTCTCTGCCTACCCCTCTGGGATACAGGCGTGAGGTTATTTATGTATGTAAGAAGAAGAAATAAATATTACAATGTAGAGAGCGCCATGGTGGCACAATAATCACACGTGTCAACACTGCTCCGCCTGATCGTGATGTAGGCGTCCCGGATAAACTGCTGATTTGATTTTATGTCTACAGGGGCTTTTATGGTCGATAAACATCGATTTGTACAATTGCACTGCGGAAGCAATTTAGGGTAAAGCGATGCGACTCTATTGGCTGTCGTTTAAATGTGTACTACGACAGGTTTTCTGCTTTTGAGCTCTATGTAACTGTTTTATAGCTATTCTGTGGTTTCTTTAGCTAAGCCTGCGAAAACATGGATTACAAACTGCCAAATAGATGACGCATATTTTTGTAGTACAAGGATGAAATGTCAGCAAAAAGGCCTATGCCTACAGATAGATATATATACCTAAAAAAAAAATTACTTTGTAGAGTAACCACGACTTTCAATAATTTTTAATTTTCGTAAATGCTAACTACAGCGTCTTATACAGCGTCCAGTTGCATCTTTACACACAATAGATGGGTGAAGGGACCACTCGGAAGCAGCAGTGCCTGAGACATTGTTTTTTAGACGGAGGACAAATCCTGACATCCAAACAACAAGAAATTAAATGAATAGCATGTAACAAAGTCGAAATCTTGCGGAATTGCCTATATATTTTACAAGCATTCAATTAAGGCAAGTATTCAGTTACTTTGCGAAGTGTTTATATATTTTGGTGTAAATTATAGTTAATCACATTACTTTATTATTCTGACAATACACCTGCCACCGACCCCGTTTCCTATCCCCATTTAAAAGCATGTGACTTCCGCAAAAGCTTTTCCAAAACAAAAACCCACAAGGAAAGCGTCATCGCAGACGCCATTACCGAACTTTCTCAAACTACCCCCTCGCACGTCCAATAAATAACCCTAAAAACGGGAGGGGGTGGGTATGTACAACAAAAACTCCAAACGTCACATCGAACCGTCACCCCGCTCAGATTTCATTACCATAAACAACCTTGGTGCCTTAAAACCCCCCTGTTGAATGTAAAGGTGACGGATTCCTGCCAATTTCCCTTGACCCCTCTAGAACCTCTCCGAAACCCCTCGGACTCCCATTTCATGAGGAGTTTCAAGAGGGTGGTGAGGTCGGCGTTAGCTGGTAGAGCCGAAGCTCGCTAGGGGCTGGGTGTTCGTCGTAAATCGTCATAAAACTGTCTCGGCCCATGATGTGACGCTGCCCGTGGGGTAATTAAAGAACAATTTATAGTTTCTGCTTACCCCCGCACGCTCGGAGGGGTGATGGCGAATCTGCGACGGGTTCGTTTGTAGAGTTATCGAAGTAGATGTCGGGGCTGTAGGATTAGAGGTAGGTATATTTATATCAATCGTTGCGCTGAAGACAATCGGACTGGATTGTGTGATTGTCGCAACCGATTTGTTTTATTATGTTAGTGCAGTTACCAGCACATTGACGTGGTACGTCAGGTCGCGGGTCGCTGAAAAATCATGGTCGATTTTGCTGACGTTATCGACTCTGCTTTTTTTGCGGACTCAAGGTCATTGAAGACTTCGGTTTCTCAATTGAAAGTTTCACGGTTTCACTGTACCTATAGGTAATTTTATTACTGAAGTAGATAATTACTATCTTATTAAATTATACTAGTGTAACTATCTTTTTACTTAATTAGTTTTACCATTCGGAAACCGGCGGTACGGCTGCTAAAAGTTAAAATTAGCAATTGCTTCCAGCAATAAGGCCGCCAATTGTACTCTGTATCTTTACATATTTTATAATATGTGCTCTGGTGTACAATAAAGAATATTCTTATGTCATCTAACATCTTATCTTAAATAGTTGTTCTTTACAATTTAATAGTTACCTATATCAAAACTTCACTGGCGCATCTTTATTCGACTATTACTAGCTTTGCAAAATTTACAGAGCTTGTAATAGCCGAATCATAAATGTCATGCTGCAAGATGATTTTGGACCTATTCACTGGATAGAGCTTAACCCCGGATAATCTACATACCTATATATAAAATTTATAGTCCTGACTGACTGACTCACTCATCAACGCCCAGCCCAAGCCGTTGGACCTAGGAAGCTGACATTTTGCACAGAGGTCTACATATAATGTAGGCAAGGAATAAGACTGGGTTTTTTGAAATTCAACCCCTAAGGGGGCGAAAAGGGATGCCAAAGTTTGTATGGGAGGTATAAAGAATGTTGTCTAATTTTCTTGAAACTTAACATAAATACTCTAACAAAATTGATTGAACACGTGTTTCGCCGTTTTTTTTTGTAATTTAAAGGAGTGAACGGGTTTGCAAAATTTTATAGCTACTAAAGTCCACGCGGACGGAGTCGCGGGCAAAAGCTAGTTAGATATATACTTCTATCAGAACAGGCTGAGAAGTTGGTCTTAGGATTAACTGTGTATTGAGTATGAATCGACGACCCACATTACGGGCGACATTACAACTAAAATGTAAAGCTTGAGCTGCTGTCAGCTGTACCAAAACTCCCCAGCCGAAAGTGTGCCCAAAGTCGCCCCGAATCTTGCGGCGTCGCTTTGACTGACGGACGACTATGCATTCAAATCGGTTACTTTACTTTTCCGGAACGTAGAATTACATACAATAGAATAAGGGAACGACCCAGTTTTTCGTGACGTATCGAGCATTCTTATCGTAAAATTGAGAATTAATAGAGAAGAAATTGGGTCCTCAATGAGGTCGGTTCTCGGTCCTCACGGGTCATCCTAAGCTTTTTCAAAAAAACTTCTTGTAAGACTTTGTTTCAATTTAAACATTGTACTCCTACCTTTGGTCTCTGGCTACCCCTCTGGGGACAGGCGTAAGTTTATCGATATCCACCCTTTATATGTCCCCACTGTTGGGGCACGGGTCTCTTCCTGTATGGTAGGAGTGCTAGGCCATACTCCACTACGGGGGCCAAGTCCGGGTTGGTGGAGGATTGTAAGACAGTGGCGAGCTTCACTGTCAGAAGTTATCAAGCCGCCCATAAGGCCTCTGACATGGCTTAACGACTGCCATTAGATGACAGCCGGCACCATCGGCTTAGCGTGCCTTGCGAAGCACGGAAGCGCTCAGAAAAATGCCACTAGAGGTAGTCACGGGACGTTCACCCATCCCGTACCTGACCGCGCCTGTTGCTGCTTAACCCAAGTGATTGATTCCAATCACTCGGTTCGCCTAGGCCACGAGCGCTTCGATATAAATATAAATATGTAAAGTTAAGTCAAGAAGTCACCGATCTCTCCCGGCGTTTTCATACTTGATCTATTCCTCTAGCACACTAGCTATTCTACGGCCGGGGGTGTAAACAGCCCGCGTAGGGCGGCCAATTTAGGCCGAATTTGTTGCGGGCCAAAACGAACGCTTCGTGGGCCATTCGGCTGAGGCGGGCTTAATTTGCACTAAATAATGCCCCAGTTTTTACTTTTGCGAGATAACTGCGAAGGTTATCTTGAGCCTCAAGCCTACAACGTTGTATTACCTCAAGTTTGAAGACCGTGGTGGTCACCGCTGGCAGCGTGGCTCTGTGGCACTGGCACTGTGGCAGCTCTGTGGAAGTGCAAGTGAAAAGTAATTGAAGGCAGCATCATAGTAGAAAAGATAGAATGGTAGGTCACAGAGTAGAGATATTTATATATTCTACCAAAGTATATATATATATATATATATATATATATATATATATATATATATATATATATATATATATACTTAATGAATATACTTAATGAGATGATTATATATCAATTAATCATCTCATTAAGTAAAAGGATAGGTAATCAAAGGATTAAATTTATTTATATTTATTCACTGAAAACAATGCAATATTACAACATCATTAGTTTGCCAAACTAATGATGCAGTTTATCGGCAAGCTTTTGGTAACAGTTCTTTGTAACTTTCTAAACTAACATTACTTTCTACACACTAACATTTCTATCGATAATACTTTTATGTCTACAAACTACTTAGGTAACACAACACGCTTAAGCATACTTTTAAATTGTGCTTTTCTGAGGTGCTTATTACATAATTCCTCTGGGAGGTTTTTGTAAATTGCAGGTACCAAACTTAGTTACCTACCTACTTAGTCTAGATCCACAATAATTTGTGTAGGTAGGTATTTAAGTATTGCAAATTTGACCTGTTTTCGTTTAGTGCTACGCGTTGGATAGCTATGGCTCGACCGTTTTAAAAGGTCCGACTTGCCAAAAGTTTATGACGAAATATTTTTGACGAACTGGAATTGACAAACTAAACACATGTAATTACGACAATTTAGCAACAACTCACTGAGTGAGTGTGTATGTGTTAGTGTCTATCTGTGTGTGTGTGTGTGCGTGTTTGTCTGTATGTGTAAGAGAGAATATAGTGTGTATAAACAGGTTCTTGAGGTTAACAGTACGTGGTCGTTATTTCCCGCCAACCCACTGGCGTTATTATTTTCGTCCGCCCAGACACCGCATGAGCATAAGTCCGCAAGTTTCACATTAGAGCGTCAATTGGCCATAAACAATCGCATAATATGCATTAAAAACATTAGAGGGAGGCTAATAAATCAATGGGAAAGCTTCTGCTGCCCAGCGGGGAAACTCGGTAGATGAACCTTTTTTGTGGTTTGTAAAAAGATACTTAATTCCCTGCTCAGCGACAAGAAGTCGCCAATAACTTGCCTGTGTTTGGAGAAAAATGGTGATAACAATTAATGGCACATAAACTAAATATAAATTTGACTATCTACCCAGTTAAAAAGAAAAGTAAGTGATAATTTTGCAAAGATTTTATAAGTAGTCTTTTAAATTATATTTTTTTACCCATATAGTATATGAGCTCGCCTTTGTACATGACATTTAAATTTAGAAATAAGGTGAATAATAGTAGTTCTACAACTCTTCACGGGAAGACATTTATCTATGTATTATAGGTAACTATTACTACTTCTACTTATTATTTTACTTAATGATTGGCAACTTATTACTTAGAAAGTACTGAAGTCTTTGGGCTGTATCCATTTTTAAAGATTTGATAAACTTTTAAACAATTAAAAATTTGTATTGGCCAAGTGGGCTTTGATGATATAATAATAGTTACCTACTACCTTTGTGGTGGTGGTGAATCTAGGGAGTTCCATAAATAAATAGTTTATTAGTAGCTAAGTAGGTACTGTAGTACTACTACAGCGTTGGAGTGGTCCCTTCACCCATCTAGTGTGAGTGAAGATACCACTGGACGCTGTATAAATCATCTCAATAAGTGGGTGCAAGAAGGCCAATATTTATTAGAAGTAGGTACTAATAACTATAGTAGATACTCGTAACAGTAACGTGGAAGATATCTCTCACAGAGATAAGGTGGCCTTTGTACATAATATATTTTCTTATTTGTTATTTCTTGTACTATGTATTTCGTGTGCAATATTGCATAAATTATGTTACTTTAAACTCTGCGTATGTAGAGTAAGAACTTGACTAGGGAGTTTTTTTTTGAAGATGCATGTATGTAATAAAAACTTGCTAAAAATTATTACTTGCCAGGTTCTCACTTCGGGCTGTGCCAACTGAAGTCTGCCACAATAAATCGCAACTATGGCGGGATATCTGATAGGTTTAACTTTTTATTACTTTTGTCTAGTCATTATTGTCGGGGGGCGTCGCCACCCCGTCCATCAGAGAAATATTACGACTCCGGGAGACAAACGGCTACTTTTAACGATAAACGTGGACAAAGGCATTTTAGCGCTAAATATTATTAAGGCATTGTGTGGATTTAAGTGCAGGCTGGCCATGTCAGGTCACTCGGAAGAGCTTGAAAAAATCTTCAGCGATTAAGTTCTTTGCGATGGCCAGTTGATTCGATTAAATGTAAATTAAGTACACACATACATAACCTCAAGCCTGTAGGGGTAGGCAGAGACCAGGGACTGCCACTTGCCACGATCCTGACAGATCACCTTCGCTTCATCAACATTCATAAGTCGTTGCATGCATGCACGCCGGTTCCGGGTACTTTTTACCTCCCCCTTGTAAATTAATTCTATTCTATAATCAGCTCACATCAACCCACTGCTGGGCATAGGCCTCCTTTTTATTGCGCCATTCCGTGATTTAATTAAAAAACGTTTATTCCCATCAAAAAATTACGTAATTTAATAAGGCTGTGGATCTCACACTAATCGATGGTAGTTCATTTTACCGACCGGTATGACACGACTTTAACTTTTTATTTTAATTTCATCTATATATATAAGGCCCGAATATATATATTCGGGCCTTATATATATTCGGGAAGTCGGGCCTTTTAAAACGGTCGAGCCATAGCTATCCAACGCGTAGCACTAAACGAAAACAGGTCAAATTTGCAATACCTAAATGCCTACCTACACAAATTATTATGGATCTAGAGTAAGTAGGTAGGTAACTAAGTTTGGTACCTGCAATTTACAAAAACCTCCCAGAGGAATTATGTAATAAGCACCTCAGAAAAGCACAATTTAAAAGTATGCTTAAGCGTGTTGTGTTACCTAAGTAGTTTGTAGACATAAAATTATTATCGATAGAAATGTTAGTGTGTAGAAAGTAATGTTAGTTTAGTAAGTTACAAAGAACTGTTACCAAAAGCTTGCCGATAAACTGCATTAGCAGTTTGGCAAACTAATGATTTTGTAATTTTGCATTGTTTTCAGTGAATAAATAAATTTAATCCTTTGATTACCTATCCTTTTAACCTGTTTTTTTTTTGTTTGCCTTTCCACCAATGGAATACAGTGCGTTCACATTAACTTGACGCGTGAGAGAATTGGTAACAAGGACATAACATGTGAATTAGCTTTTGGACCTAATCGGAAGATGGTAAAACAAGCCCTCAATCCTTTTATTTTCCCCAAGTAATGGGAATGATTTCTTATTTAACATGGTAACAGTAAACATCCCAGTGCTACCAATTCTCTCACGCGTCAAGTTAATGTGAACGCACTATAAAAACGTAACTTGTTTTATAATACGATTTTTTTTTTTCTAAACGTGTACAAAATGAATTTAACTGTTTTAGAAGCTTAGTAGTTTAGTAGTTCTAGTACATAGTTTAAAAAATAAAACTATTATTGTTGACAGCGCTCCCTGTGAGATACTATTGGAACTCTTTCATATTGCGACCTTCATCAGTCTTGTCTCAACTAGTTCTCATCTTTAGCAATAGATGTCACTGTCGATATTATTTTATTTTTATTTAAGTCTAGCTGTGTTGTATTTTCGAGAAGTTGTCAATATTTCTGATTTAATTTTCTACCTAGAGCTAGTTTAGCTACAATAACAATGAGTTTTTTTGCTAACTGATCCACTTTTTTATATGTCGTTTTGATGTTAAATAGGAACGGAACGCAACAAAAAAAAACCTTTTCCCGCGCTGTCAAACAACCGTCAACAAAAATAAAGCATTATTGTTTATTTGCTTTGCTATTTCTTTCCACAATTTATCTCTATGTTACCCCTTTTGCGTAGCTGAAATCGCGATGGATCCATACGAAATAGAATTTCTCGGCGAGAACAGACTCACGAGCGTGATTCCGAACTTTACTTACGACAAAATCTACCTAATATGCGGTGAGTTCGGCCCATTCCGCGCCGGCTTACCTTCCAACGTTCCTCTTTGGCTCGCCGTGATGCTGAAGCAGAAACAGAAGTGCCGGATTGTACCTCCAGATTGGATGGATGTTGACGTGCTCGAAAATATCAAGGAAGAGGAGAAACGATCCAGGTATATACTTCTTAAGGTTATGTTTTGTGAAGTGGGTTTTAGGGATTTGCCAACTTCTTTTACAGCTTTGCAGATTCTTATTGATTATACTTTATTGTACAACAATTAACAGGAAGGCTAGCTTATCTCTGAAACAGTTCATTAGTCCTACTGGTCTATATAGCTAGTAAGTTCCGGTATAACAGGATTTATTAATGAATGCTAGGACTTGATTGACTTTACCAGTAACAATCTTCCTGTTGCTCCCTAAAAGTAAAACATTCTATAAAAAGACAGAACTGCCTAATTGGAGAGTGATTATGAACCATCATCTTAATTAAAACTGGCAATACAAAATGTTATGGTAGAAAAGATTGTCAAAGGCTTATTGCTGTGGTTTAAAAGTGAATATCACTTGATAACACACCCTAATTGAGATTTAGTGAGATTTCTGGCCAACGCCCCCACATGTTTATTTCCAGAAGATGATTGGACAGTATATTTTTTAAAAATGTGACTATAACCAAAACATAACATTCCAGATTCTTCACAAAAATGCCGAACGAGCACTACATGGTAGAAGCAAAGCTAATCCTTGGAGCGGCAGCCGAAGATATTCCCCGGGCTTCGGAGATCAAAACAATCATCAAGGACATCTGGGACATCCGCATGTCAAAGCTACGGACGTCAATGGATGCCCTCATGAGGTCCGGCGGGAACTACGGTCGGCTCGATCATCTCACTATGCTAGAGATCAACTCGGTGAAGCCACTCCTGCCGGAAGCAATGGACCACCTGCTGAAGATTCAGATGGTAAGGAGAATATGAATGCCTCAAGAGCAGTGGTAGCGATGCTGTAGAATGCTGACTTCTCAATTAAGAAGTTTAGGGGTCCTGGCATTTACCAATGACTTTATTTTATATGTTATGTACATTTGTGAAGTTATCGTAGCCATACCACTAGCTTAAAGTGAAGGGAAATCACAGTAAAGGTGTAGATAACTAAACTAAAGGAACCCTAGTGTCTGAAGTGTTAACGTACCTCAGCACTTGCTACGTACAATGAATGAGTGAATGAAAAATTCTTTATTGCACTAAAAACAAATTTTTACAAAGGCGAGCTTAATATTAGATAGTATTTACAATGTACAATGGCCCAATTATGAGGCTAAGTGTGGAAATGTCAGGTCTAACTATCTATGACTGCCTCGTTGTTCTTGCTTTTAACACACCTGACTGCCGAAATAGTGGTTGAGGGTTCTACTCCCACTGGAGGCTGCCCTTGAATTGTAAAAATGGCCTCTGTTGTATTGCTTAGCTAATTGAGACCCGAAATACATCCAAATCAAAATCATTCCCAGTCAGTTCAAGTTCTTTGTCAGGCATTATAACAATGCACTACCACCGATTTGAATAATAGTATTTCTCTTTTAAACTTCCAGAAGGCACAGAAGAATGTTCCCGCTAACTTGAACAACACTACCTTCAGTCAGTCCAGTACCTCACAAGGTACCTAAGTAAAATTTGCAATAGATGTAAGTACTAACACACACATTCGTCCGTCTCATTTATGATTAAGGTTTGTTTAACATAGAGTAAAATTAAGTGTAACTTGTTTCAATAAGTGAAGAAAATGTGATACTATTTATAATTAAAAAACATACTTACAAAAAGCCTTCTTTAGTTTCAACTGTAAACAATAGGTTAGTTTGCACTGCCATGTAACTAACATTTACTTACATAAACTAACCACAGTGTCCTTTAGACATAGGTGGAGAATTTGTCTAATCGCTATGCAAGCATTTAATTCACATAGTTCAAATTCAATTCAGACATGTTTTATCGAAAGCAGCACGGTAACTGCAACTTAAGTTTCAGTTGTAAAAAGTAAGAGTCCATTTCACAATCTAGATAATTTTGGAGAAAAAATGGACACAGAAATAGCATTAAAAAGTTAAAATTACTTAAAAGCTAAATTCCGCCAAATATCCCACAAGCACCATGCGGTTAGTTAATGCACCGCCCTCCCTCCCACTTTTTCAAGCAGAAGTAAGACACGAACCCACCACCACCGATACCAATACTTGTGTGAGAAAACACATTTCGCCTCTAACACGAGGCATCCTCAGGCTCCCGAATGCAGAAGTGACCGTCTCCGCAAGAATGCTCCGTATTTATACGCTAGGCCGCCCCTCCCCCCGACACAGAAATTCCAAACTTAGTCTTTTCAAAGTACTTGATTAACAGAGTTTACATAATTATTCTAAAACCTATAACTTATGCATTGTACTGGCGTTAATTCTGGTCATGATTGTCATCTAAATATTTTTTTGTGTACCTAATCTATTCAAGTGCAGATTTTTTTTTTAAATTTTATGTGATAAAGCAAAATGTAATGAAAATGGCTTTGTTTCTACATTAATTGAAAATTCACTCAAGCGTCTACTCAAATCATAATTTTCCAAATGCAAGTTTGTGCCATTGCAAGAAAATGTGACAAGTGAGTGTTTTGTTCCAAAAAAACATGACATGCAGAAAAGTGAATAATGAAACACTTTTTCATACTGTTGTGTATAATGATAAGTAAGTACAAATTACCAGTATTATACGATTACTAGGCAAAAGACATTACTGAAGATTTAGGCAGGGTGGTTGAAGGGGCTTAGCATCATAGGAGAAGACTTATACCCCACAGTGAACTCGAACCATTGGTTGGATAGATGGATAATTTGGCAAACAATTTGGGCCCAAGCTATGCAGTGTAGTCTGTGTTGTTGGCAATAGGCATGACGAAATATTTTTCAATTCTCTTCCATAATGTTTACATTTATTATTTACAAAAACTTAATTATTATGGCGTCGAATCTGATGTCACGCCCAAGTAAACAAACATCAAATGTGTCTATGTGCAGTCAAAAAAAGTAAATACAAATGCCTAAGCGTGACGTCACGCGGTAATATTGTATTTCAATCAAAATGGCTGAAAGCACTGTTATTATAATCTTTTATCTACTCTGATACTATAAAACAAAGATTATAAAACTGAAAACAAAACTCTGATGACAAACATTACGCATAGGCCATAAATAAAAAATCAAAAGTTTTATTACGATACAGGTGTCCATACACGACCTGTATCGTAAAAAAACTTATTTTTTTATTTTTGGCCTATGCGTAATGTTTGTCATAAGAGTTTTGTTTTCAGTTTTATTATTATATTATTATTATCAGAGTAGATAAACTACTATTATTTTATTGAAAATATTGATAATCTCATTTTTTTATAAAACTAAATCAATGTTTTAAAAACCTATTTAGAGGCTAAAACTTCCACCCATGCCGGGATTCGAACCCGCGACCTCTGGCTATCCGTGCCAGCGCTCTTTCCAACTGAGCTAATGGGCGACTCACCGGCATCAGTGAAATTTCGAACCTCTTTACACTATTCTCTGTATTACGTACAGGCAGCGACATCTGGCTTAAGTAAATTGCATCACTTACATCCCCGACTACCTACTTTGCAGTTAGGTTTTTACATCGGAATGATATCACTGTACCCACATGATTATACTATTTTTGTTTTTAGTGCACTAACCCGTGCTAAGGACAAATTCTAAAAACCAATAGAGGCTAAAAATTCCACCCATGCCGGGATTCGAACCCGCGACCTCTAGCTATCCGTGCCAGCGCTCTTTCCAACTGAACCAACGGGCGACTCACCGGCATCAGTGAAATTTCGAACCTCTTTACACCAGCATGGGTGGAATTTTTAGCCTCTAATAGGTTTTTAAAATTGTCCTTAGCACGGGTTAGTGCATTAAAAATAAAAATTGTATATTTTTTTTTGGCCTTTGCGCAATGTTTGTCATAAGAGTTTTGTTTTCAGTTTTATAATTTTTGTATTATATTATCAGAGTTGATAAACTACTATTAAGTATTTTATTGAAAATATTGATAATCTCATTTTTTTATAAAACTAAATCAATAAGTATTTTAAATCCTATTAATATGTACTCTCCCCTAATACCGTTAAATGTTTGATTATTTGATACTGTCGTCACGCCTATTGACTTAAATAGAGACTGATAGTCTCCTATTTTTACGAGCCTCTTGTTGGTTTATGAAGCTGCTTGCGCCATCTTCAACGTATCTACTCCGTCACATGGTTATTGACAGCATAGGATGTTACATCATCCAATTTTTTGCTTAATTTGGCTTATTTTAAAATATTTCAGTTGAATCCCTTCCAGCCACTAAGGAAAATATAGTCGATAGAGCCAGACGGTAAGTTAAACTTTTTTTTTGCTACTAATAACAAACTACAGTCATCTTCCTCTGGGTAGTAATACTCTTGGTCGTTTTAGATAGTAGCATTGACAATTATTAGAGTTTATCATTGACAAAAACTTTTGTCTACAACCTCAAGATATTTTTTTGCTAAATTTCATTGAATATTTTGATTTTTGCGCCATGCTGTGGCGCTGTTTGAAGATAAGGTTGTCTGGAAGAGATTACTTTTAGTGATAAGGCCGCCGACTGTACTCTAGATATATCTGTGAATTTTAGTTTTTTATGTACGATAAACTACTAAACTAGAAAAAAAATGTATTGCACAAAAAAACAAAAATATAAAATACAGAGAGAGTTTTGCGTACGCGTACTTACAACGTAAATATCAGAATGAAGGTGCATATGTACTAGGATTTAAACAAGAGAAATTGCAGGACACTAGGCTAGGACTGTAACGTGGGGAACCAGTTGTATTTAAAAGCGAAAACAATATAATTGTTATTAAATTTGAGCTTTAACAATATTGGACCACTAGAGAGAAACCAGAAAATAAAGTGCGGATAGTAAAATTTGCAAATGTTATACTGTCTACAAACATCATTTACAGGGCTCCAACAGTGGTATATCACATGAATTCGCTGATTAAATTGATTAAAATACCTCTTCAATATCAAATTGAGAAAATGTCTTGAACAAACAAACAAAAGAACAAAAGTACTTGCAAAAAAATAAAAACATTTGGGCTTTGCATATACGAAATGAGGTGATTTATGCAGCGTCTGGCTGCTTCACTCACACTAGATGTGTGAAGGGACCACTCGTACGCTGCAGTGCCTGTGGCATTGTTTTGTGATGGTGTAGGCTTGCCCGGCACCTGTTACATCCTGACAGCCTAGTTACTAACATAGTCCTAAGTTGTTCCGTTTACTAATATAATATAATATAATATAATATAATATAATATAATATAATATAATATAATATAATATAATATAATATAATATAATATAATATAATATAATATAATATAATATAATATAATATAATATAATATAATATAATATAATATAATATAATATAATATAATATAATATAATATAATATAATATAATATAATATAATATAATATAATATAATATAATATAATATAATATAATATAATATAATATAATATAATATAATATAAAATAATATAATATAATATAATATAAATTATTATTATTACGAGTACTCGTCCTAGCCCTCAGAAAAGACTTGTCCATAAGTGTGGAGCCTACCAATTCCCGGGTTTCCGCACGATGTTTTCCTTCACAGTTAGCGTGTGGCAGGTATTGCGACTACAAATTCGCAAATGTACGAAAACACTAGCTATAAAACACAAACAATAATTGTTTTTTTTTTCTATCAGGAATTGCCCTCAATTAATATTTTGATTTTATTCAGTATCACCAACTAGACTTAAAATTACATATGTGGTTCTAAAAAGTGGAATTCTAAAAAGTCATTTGAAACCACAACATGCGTAGGAAGAGATTTAAACTCTGTATTACGACACAGGGTATCCTAGTGTGGGGCCAGAAGCAATGTATGTGCCTGTATGTAAATGTTATGTTATTTATTTCCCCAAGGCAAGCACCAGACGGAGGAGCAGGTGCTGGACCGGACGCAGGAAGCAAAGGGCCGGACACAGGGATAAGCTCAGGACCGGGCGCAGGAAATAGTGCAGGACCAGGCGCAGGAACAGGTGCAGGATTTTCACGCGTACACAAAATCCCACAAAAATTATTAATACTGTACAAACTTTAAACAGGCTCGTTTTAACATTGATATTGCAGTTTAGGTTTTTCTAGACTTGATATTTTTTCTAATTCATGCGTAATTCTTTATTGCACTAATTACGTGAGTAAATATACAAGTGCGTGTTTAATGCAAGCAGCATTCTCTTCCAGCAAAGCTTGTGTTGAAGAGACTGGCAAAGAAAAAAAATAATGTATTTTGTCTTTTTATTTTAGTAGCGACAAATTTTCTTTGAAACATAAGACGGGGGCAGTGTATTCTAGTGTTTCCTAGTGCAGGGCACATAGTCATAAATTAAGAAAAATATATTTTTGAAATGGATTCAATGTATTTGAAGTCCAGATGCAGGAACAGGTGGAGGACCTGACGCCGGAACAGGTGGAAGACCTGACGCCGGACCGGACGGAAGGCCAGACGCAGGACAAGACGCAGGAGCAGACGCAGGACAAGACGTAGGAGCGGACGCAGGGCAAGACGCAGGAGCGGACGCAGAACCAGGCGCAGGAGCGGACGCAGAACCAGGCGCAGGGGGCGTCACAGCAACGACGAAACAAGTCGCCACTCGTAAAACTACCCCCACTAGCACAACCACCAAGTGGAAGAACCTAACTCTGCCGAGAAGCCTTGAGAAGTTCTACCAGGAGCTCGGCCCCTGGACCGGGATGAAGCCTGCTCACGGTTACGAGCCTTACTGGGCGGGAGTCGACTGGATAATGACGCACCAGAAGAGAACCAAGAAAAGCAGGAAAACCAAGAGCACGAAGCCTGGAGAAACCACCCTCCCGCCCTTGACGACCACCGGGATGTGCGGCGGCATTTGCCCGCTTAGATATAAAACGTAAGGATGGAGGCCAATTTCTGAATTGAGAATTTCGCTAAGTAAATAGTTAACTGTAGTGCTGTCTCTTAGATTTTTCCAGAAAAGAGTGTGACAGAGCGTTACAGTACTACACATCATAATAGTCCCTTCGGGAATCTACGTTCGCGCAGAGTAGGAAGAAGTGTAACGAAAGTACCCGAAGCTATAAGTACATTCAACATGATCTTTAACCGATACGGTTAAGGTGCAGAATTGATTGCCGCAGTAGCGCTAACTATTTCGCTCACGCTAATATTGCCAAACTAATAGTCACCTGCATCGATGACGTTGAATCAACCAATAGCAACAAAGGCGCGGGGCCTGCCATAAAATGAAACTATCTGATTGGTCGATCAACTAGCCGCACATCCAAAATTTGATCATCTGCAGGTACATCCGCGAGACTTATTTCTTGTGTAGCACTGTACCTAAGTATTTACTTAGTGAAATTCTCAATTCAGAAATCGGTCCTTCGTTGCTGAAAGCCAGTTGCCAGGAATTGGCTGCGGCCCGAAGTGACAGGAATTGGTTGAATACGCTGAAAATAAGAGTCTACTATTACACATTTCTCTTAAGCCTTATCAAAGCTTGATACGGCTATAGTCAAGGTTATAGTCAACCTAACAGAGGCCAACGCTGCTGCCAACTGTTGGGCAGGAAAAATAGGAAGAAGAAAAAGGCTACGTTTTAAATTAAATCGGAGAACAGGAAGTTGGAATTGCAGATATTTCGACGTGTACTTTCTGCATTGTACAACTGGCCTCGGTCTAAGTGTATTTCCATATTTGTGGTCTGGTTACAATTACACAGGAAAGAGAAATGTACGTCCACGGATGGCTAAGGATGAAAGAATTGCCCTGAGGGAGGCCTATGTCCAGCAGTAGACGAATACGGATTTATTAATTTGATTGAAGGAAGAAATAATGAAGAGATAATTATATTCTGTTTTCTATTTGGTGGTTTTTCACTTCGAAGTTCCCTTGGTAGGGACATAATGTTATGATGATGATTACAAATTTATCATTGAATTGAATATCTATTGAATGAAAACGTGCAACGGGCTCGACAGTACCGTCCTCTTGCATTTGCGGTTTTTTTTCAGGTACGGGGCAATCTGCGCTCGCAACAAAAGGAATGAGTTTCGATCCTTCGTGAACCTTTGCGCGATGAACGATAACGATTGTGCTGGCTTAATAGGTGAGTATATAGAGAAAACATCCAAGTGCAGGTCGGACTCTCGCACCGAGGGTTCCGTACCACCTCCTTTTTTGTAAATATTCTTAGCCTTACTAATAAACTTGGTGTAAGTATTGAATAACTATGCAGTGTTTTGTCTCTTTTCTTCCAACTGAAAATTACATTCAAATGACGTGAACAAAACACTGTGTGACAATACCAGGCTTATACGGTGTTTATTAGTAAGAGCCGCAGTGTTTAGGGAGTTCTACTCGCGCTTGGCCGCTTCTTATTGTTTGTCGCTTGAATACAACAATAAGTCCCAAAATCACGTCAAGGTTTATCACTGTATGCGTTTTCACGATAGAGCATAAACAAAAAACACGTTGTATAGTGTGTATGTGTGTGTGTGAGTGCTACATGCTTGTTCTGAGGTGGAATCGTGACTTCCGAATTCTAGCTACCAATGACTTTTTGGCTACATTTGTAAAATTGTTGTAGCAATGCCACACGTTAACCATGAATGAAAAAATCTTTAGGATAGCCTAGTATTTGAAGTGTTCAAATAGCTCAGCACTTGCTACGTACCTACAATGGTGCAACTACGTACGGCTCATAGAAATCTCTGGTCAAGTACCTAGAAATCTCTAGTACGGCTCATAGAAATCTCTGGTCAAGTACCTAGAAATCTCTAGTACGGCTCATAGAAATCTCTGGTCAAGTACCTAGAAATCTCTAGTACGGCTCATAGAAATCTCTGGTCAAGTACCTAGAAATCTCTAGTACGGCTCATAGAAATATCTGGTCCAGTACCTAGAAATCTCTAGTACGGCTCATAGAAATCTCTGGTCAAGTACCTAGAAATCTCTAGTACGGCTCATAGAAATCTCTGGTCAAGTAAAGAGTGCGTTAGGTTAGAATAGAGGTCTAACCTAACGCACTCCTGAAATCATTTAAGGGAGGTACTTATAAGTAATGAATTATAGGTGAAAAGATTATCAGAGAATATTTCGTTACCTTTTTTCCACTGCAATCTCGACCCGAATGCATCGGCTAACTTATACAGTGACGTTCACCAGAATGTAAATTCTGTACGTTGAAATAAATTCTAGATTTCTTGATATATACTTATTCCGATTCACGGGCTATTAGACCCGAATGCATCGACTAACTTATACAGAGACGTTCACCAGAATGTAAGTTCTTTACGTTGAAATAAATTCTAGATTTCTTGATATATATTCTGATTCACGGGCTGTAAAAACAATGGGGGTTTGGGGGGATGAAGGAAAAGTTTCCGTTAGAGTTGTTGGCCGGCGCCTGAAGAGCCGTCGATGTGATCTTCGTTTCAGGGCATACCTGTTGCATAGATTTTCCTGGCAGTACAACGGGTAACGCTGATAGCGTCATGGGAACTTTTGGGCCGGCTGTGTCCCGGGGCGATTTTTTATTAATCTACCATCTTAATTTCTTGTTGTTTATTGTGCTACTTTGTATGAAGAGGCTTTCTGTGATTGTTTAGATTTTGCAATGCTTTTTCTGTGCTCTCAATAAATGTATTGCAATATGACTCAGCAAACGTAGTGTAGGACGCCCTCCGACCAGGTGGGATGACGATCTGCGAAAACCCACCGGCAGATGCTGGATGCGGCAAGCTGAAGACAGGGCGCTATGGCGCTCATTAGGGGAGGGCTATGTCCAGCAGTGGACTACATAATATAGCCTGAAGAAGAAGAAGAAGAATTTTATTCAACTTCCAGGCTGGTTGGTCGTGTATAGAGGCAATTGCACGCACGATGAGCTGCCCCTATTCCCGACCGTCACGATCCACCAGCACGCTCTGGAGCTGATGTCGAACCTGTATACCACTACTCGAATGACAACCGAGGATTTAAATGCAGAAGTCTCGTCCATCGAACTGTCTAGCTCGAGCAAGGACTCTGAAGAGGCAGGTGTAGAGGCTGACAACAACGACGGTGGTAATAAAACTGTTCACTTATTTTTTTCGGGTTCTTCCACGTAGTCAAACTATTTTGTCAAACTGATTTGACCATTTTTGAACTAAAACTTTCGTAAGCACAACATTGTAGATTTTTAGTCCGGATTTACTTAAGGGTAGTGTGAGACGAGCAACCGACGACGCGAGCTCCGTCTCTGCTCACCATGATTAAGCTCTGCGAATCGGAGCGAAACCTGGTCGGACTTTTCCGATAGAACAACACCCGTAAGTAAATCCGGACTAAAAGTCTACAATGATTTGACCACGTGAAAAATTCGTTCCTCGTGGTAAATTAAAGTAATGATCCTTCCTGTATATGATTCTAAATGCCAAAAAGTACAGTCAAACCATAGTCAAACTGATTTGACCACGTGGAATTATCTTTCCGCATAGTCAAATTAGTAAAATGCCCTTATTCCGTACCGACCAACTAAACGAATCAACTTCCTACTTATGGGCGGCTTGGTAACTTCTGACAGTAAGGCCCGTCGCTGTCTTATAGTCCTCCACCAACCCGGACTTCGCCTCCGTGGTGGAGTTGGGCCTAATCTTCGTGCGATGCAGGAAGAGACCCGTGCCCCAGCAGTGGGGATATAGTACTTTTTTTCTCATTAGGAGACAAGGAACCAATCTTGACGATACTTACCTATAATACCGTAAACTGTTACACAGATTATTTTCTTTTTAATGCACTAACCCGTGCTAAGGACATTGTTGCTAAGAAATTGTCCTTAGCACGGGTTAGGGCATTAAAAAGAAAATAATCATGTGGATACAGCGATTTCATACCGATGTAAAAACCTAACTGCAAAGTAGGTACTGCAAGAGATGCAAATTACTTCAGCCAGATGTCGCTGCCTGTACGTAATACAGAGAATATTGTCGAGGTTCGAAATTTCACTGATGCCGGTGAGTCGCCCATTAGCTCAGTTGGAAGAGCGCTGGCACGGATAGCCAGAGGTCGCGGATTTGAATCCCGGTATGGGTGGAATTTTTAGCCTCTAAATAAGTTTTTAAAATTGTTGCATCTATTACTAATACCATTTTGTTTTCTTTCAGGAGAAAACGAAAACTAGTGTTTTCATTCATAACATTGAAGGTAATAAAAGAGGTTTCTTGTTAATTTTGTGACTTTGTTTATTCATCATTTTCTGTCTTATGCTGCATCATCTTAAATCTAACGAAATTCTTACAAACGCTAGCTACTAAACGTTTACTTATAGCAAAGATAAGCTTATAGCAGTAATTGATTACAGTTAGGTATTCTTAGAAAGTTCGTTAGAACGTATATTCTTAAGAAATTATGGTCCTATTGGCTTTTGCGCCCTAGGTTTATGACTGATTTAGGTAAGTCTTACAAATAGGTACGAGTACGCTAGTATATAATATTTCTTACATTTTTTTTACATTTAGAAGAATAAGCCAGACTCTCTAACACATAAAATCCTGGAATGTATAACTTTCAGTTGAGATTATTGGATAAAAGCAAGCATTTACAGAGATCTGTGTTCAACTAACAATAAGTCACACTGACGAAAATATATGAGGCATAAACGTAGATTCATTTCAAACATAAACCATAAATTACTTTTTTACAGATCTTGTAGAAATATCTAATATTGACGGCCTTATGCACTTAAATTCCTTAAACACTCCAATAACACTCACCGTGATGAAGATTTTACGGTGAAAAGCCGTAACCACAGATTAAATAAAACACTTCTAGGAGTGTTTAATTGGATCGTGTTTTAGTAAATAAGACCATTAGAACGCACGTCATCATATATTTGAGGGTACATCGTGTTACGTAATGAAATACATATATCTACACACTTCAAAGCTTTACGATGCTAGTTAAGGTACAAACAAGTTACAAGTAAAATAACTACAGCTTCGCTGCGCTATCGGTTGATCGACTTTGCGAGAATAATGTACATTTGGTTTACTGTACGCAAAGTATAATCAAAACACTTTGGTCTAACTCCAGCTTAAATACGACACACGGGCAGTTAAGCCAGCTTTTCACTATGGGATGTAATCATAATACATTAACACCCTTATTCATAATAGTCCGCTAGCTTAAAACAGCTGCTAACGAGTGTTCTCTTTCATTCTGACTTAGGTCAATAGAAGAGGACAGAGTGAGAATAAGCATTGCTTAAAGTTAACAGACTATTATGAATAAGGGGGTACATGTTGAGATATAATAATTTATCGCTCGTCATACATTTAGTTTTAGAGCTATAATATTGTCATAGCACAGTGTGAACCAGTCGCGTACCAAACGTATGACGAGCGATAACTTATTATATCTCAAGATGTAATATATTATTATACACTTCTGGACACATCTATTGGCTTGCGTTTTCAGTTTCGTTTAGCCCTAGCTAAAAAAATCTATTAGTATTTTCTAAGGTCAACACGAGTACTAGACATAATTAAAAATGTTTCGGCACTTTTACAGGTGCCGCGGTCTCGGTCATCCGAAACCACGGCACCTGTAAAAGTGCCGAAACGTCGGAAAATTGTAAAATATAATAAACGAGTGAAATCCGTATTAAAACAGTTTTAATTTATATTAGGTCGAGCAAAAAGTTTTTATGCAGTTTTGAGCCAGTCGTCGCCAGGCTATACTAGTCCACTGTTTGACATAGCCCTCCCCTAAAGAGCGCCACGTTGTGCTATCATAGGGGGTAATGCCCATAATCACTACGCTGGGCATGCGGGTTGGGGATCTGTTTTGAGCCAGGCACATTCATAATTTTATTCATTAGTCTTTAAATGTATCAGGTTTAAAACTGCATCAATAGTTTTTGTTCAATCTAGCAATCATATTTAGGTAGGGGGCATGGAAACCTAAACACTAAGGTGGGCCAATAGATGTGTCCAGGAGTGTATTACGTCCCATAGTCAAAAGACGGCTTTAATCTTCGAATACACTTTAAGACTAACTTATCTTAACTGTACAAATCTTAAAATTACCTATATTGTTAATAAAAAAAAATGGATTTATGTACAGCTTAAACTAAAATTTTATAAATAGGCAGGTAAACATAGAAGATAATCATACAAAGATCTGCCGATGGAACAAGCTAAACAAAATCTCAAAGGTAGGTGTTTGTTCAAACAATTATCTTTAAAAATGCCTTCAAATCAGTCTCTAAGGCGAATAAAATCAGTTTGAACGGAAATGTGACAACACACAATCTTTGCAAGCTTTTGTAAAAATGTGTATCTGTGAATGAGCTATGTTCGCACTCTTGTACCCATATCATATCATAAACCTACATAGTTAAATGTATTCGAAAAAATATGGCACAAGGGACATGAAACGATGAATTATATTATTGGGTCATAGACTACACAAATGACATTTACAATTGTACATTAGAATATACAGTAGAAAATGTATTTACGTAAATATGAAGAGTAGATACTTAAAATATCGAAGAATCGTACATAATAAGGGTGGTTCTTCAAGCGATAATTCCCATTCAAAAGTTAGTTATATTTTACAAAGGGCATGCTCGCAATGAAACTTAATAATATGATAGGACACAAAGTTTTGATCGTGTTTGGAATTACGAAGAAAATAATCAAAAAGAAATTTGAGCGTTGTATTGCTTTTACTTTATATAAATTCACTCCTGTAACTGGGAGAGGTAGGCAGATATTAAGAGTGGATCGTTGCGACGATCCTAAGTCCTCTTCCGTTTCATTGACTGTCAAGTTTCATTCATTCATTTCATGGTCTCAGTCTTGGTGTATTTCCAATTTTGGGATGCCCTTGCCTGGTTACCATAGCACTGGTATCCTAGTTTGGGGCCAGAATATGTGATTGTGTTGTGTGTAGAAGGTATATATTAATGCATGAAAAGGCTAGCGTAGCTCCAATTTCTCTTTTATTCTCAATTTTAAGCAAGGTCAAATCTCGATTTATATGATAAACGGGTCAAATCGCGATCACTAATTAGGTAAAACGTAATTACCTTATTTCCCGACGTTTCGGCAGCGTTACAGTTGCCGTGGTCTCGGGTAGACCACGATCGCGATTTGACCCGTTTTATATATAACTATGTATTGGTGCTGGGCAAACCTACACCATTTACAAAACCATGTCCCAGGCACTACAGCGTCGGAGTGGTCCCTTCACCCATCTAGTGTGAGTGAAGATGCCACTGGACGCTGTATAAATCATCTCATTAAGTAGATGCAAAAGGCCAATATTATTATTATGTATGAGTATCGCGAATCATTAAGGTATACTAAATCCCGATTTATTTCTTTTAATTTCATTTACCAAGATATTGGTGGAGTTTTATTGCAAGTCGTCTGTAAATTAAAAACTTAACTAATTTTGTATGGGAATCGGCGCGAGAGGCGCCACTTTACAGTACTAAGCAGAGAGGTCATACAAAAAAATAAGAATTAGGATAGGCTTTGAAAAAATGTTCAGTTTGTTGGTATCTCGACGGCAAAGAAACTCAAGAGATCTTTAGTGAAAGGATAACAATGCAGCGTGTGCGCAACCTAAACTACCGCCATTGGCATCTATGAAGGTTATATTTTTAATTACACGGAGTTTCTTGAAGGCAAAACGCGTTCTGAGTTCCGACTCCTCTAGTGCACGATTCATTTCACTTGACGACAATTTCCTGTGCATTTGTCCCTATTCATAGATACCAACGGCACTTATTGAGAAACAGTGTTTATATACAAAACGTTAGATCCACACAATATGAAATATCTAGGGTTTTAATCTTAAACTTCGACTCTCTAAATTAGTTGCTTATTACTAAATAACAATGACTGATTCGCTTAGTGCGATACACTTTGAGCATTCAGTCCTTTAGAGCAAATAATCGTGCGTTACTTAAGAGTACTTATTTAACTTTAAGCTCGCACGCCCGTTATATTAGGTTCTTCCTATTATAAAATTTCATAAAAATACATAGTTTTCTTGCTCTTTCTAGAACAAATCCGAGAAATGTGACTGTATTTTCTAAGGTGATTTCCAGTGAAGTCTTTTGCATTTGATCTTAACCTCTATAGAACCTTTTGAACTTAATTCTACGTGAAATTAACTTACAAAAAGCCTATACAGTCTAACTAAGAACTTATTGCAATTGGTCATTATGACATAAACTGAGAACGCATCTGTCCCTACCAGCAAACAGAAATGTTTGGATCATGGAAAACAATTAAGAGACTAACCAGACCCCCAGAACTTCAAAGGCGTATATTATATTCTTTAAAACAGTCCCCAAACTTTATAGAACTCAAGCAAAACCTGACTGAGATTAATCCTTTACCGTAACTATCAATTTTTCTTGGGTTGGATTCAACTCCTGTGACAAAAAGTAAATTTCAAGACAGCACCCTTAGTCTAAACAGCTACGATTTTACTGGGGTCCACCTTGACTCTCAAAAACATGACGTCGTCTTTCACGAAGCTCCGCTTCTTTAGCATCTCGTGGGACACAAACCTGGGGAAGCCGAATCCTAGCGCGTCAGGCTCCCTGGATGGCCTTTGGAAGTTTTTCCACGTGGGATCTGGGACGAAGCTCTCGACGATGTTGCAGGCCCGCTCCGGACTTGCAGACTGGTCAAAGAGGGTGAAGGAGACTGTATGGGCAAAGGGCCATCGGAGGAGGGCGTCGTATTCGCCTGGTAAGATCTTGATGTAGACTGAGATGTGGGTGCCTTCGCCAGCGCCGTTGCCGTTCAGGAATAGCGAAGCCTGCGGATGAGAAGGTAACTTTTAATACTATTCAAGGCACTTACTTATTGGACAATGATTTTTGTTGGACAACATCATTAATATACAATTAGCATTCTCTGTTAGATATCGGGCAGATGTCCCTTTGACTAATTGGATTAAATTCATTTATTAAAGTCCCGACAAAACAAAGATGCTTTTTTTCTGGTAGGAAGATATATAAGGTGCTGAAAAGTGCCTCAGACTTATTGATAAAAAAAAAACCTAAAGAATTCAGACTTTCCGATGCTCAATCGTCAACAGTTTTAAACAGTTTTAGGAACGTCGGATAACTAGATTTTACCAGGTTTCATTTCATGTTAAAAAAAAGGTCTTGTCTGACTTTATTTTTAGTATTTATTGAATGTAATGCCGTTGATTTCTCGAAATATACAAACTTCTATCTATCTATCTATCAGTCACCAGCAGCAGTCGCCATCACTTATTTGATAGGTATGTGTTTTCTGAATTCAAACTAGATTCTTACCTGTAGCTTGTACCCATACTGGCTGGTGTAGAATGTGGGGGAGACGAGCTCGACGCCGTCCTTGCACTTGGCCTCGGCCATCTTGGCGGCCCAGTCCGAGATCCGCCACACCAGAGCACCGGAGCAGTTCACGGAAAGCCTGCAATATGAAAATAACATAACATTTACATACAGGCACATACATTGCTTCTGGCCCCACACTAGGATACCCTGTGTCGTGGGAACCAGAAACAACGACATCACAAACATGTAAACATCCAAGACCTGGGGTTTTTTTTTTGTTCACAGCCGGGACTCGAACCCGGGACCTCCGGCATGGCAGGTAGATGCACTACCGTTACGCCACAGAGGTCGTCTGATTCAAAATGATTTAGGCAGAGCAAAGACAGTTCTATGGCTTGTAAAAAATACTGTGCAATTATCATAACGAACGTTCTGTTCTGTTTTCTTGTCTTATATCCCAAGATTAAGGGGCTGGCAGCTTAAGGTCGGTTATAATATTGATAGTAGTGGATTTTCTCACTGCCGTCAAACCCAAGTCAGCCTCAAATGGCCTACCCCTCTAACAGGTGTGAGTATTTACCTAAGATTTTCCCATTTGTTTCTTACATGACACGTAGTAGCGTCCACAATCGTCCGCAATGGCCTGTGGCTAAATAAGGTCCTATGAATCTTACAATATAGTAATGTATCGGGAATTTTACCTGGCAACGGCTGCTCGAAGTGACTCCAGCTGGCGAGCCTGTCTGCTGGCAAGGGAGGAGACTAGCGCCAGGTGCTGTTGACAGCTTTCTTCCGTGTGCCTCTCCAGAGCTTGCCTCGTGCCCTGAAATATTACAAAATTATCAGGTTAGTTCGGATGCTAAAGATTTTCTTTCAAACGTCAACGTTACATCTAATCGTAATCTAAATTACATAAATGAATCTAAAAGCTTAGAGTTTTTCTTTCAAAAATAGGTTCCAAGGCACTCTTCAATTAACGCGACTTGTAGGAGATTATTAGTGACCCCGTCTGTTGAAACTATATAGTAGAGCTCATCTGATTTGGTTGGTAAGGGCTATCAATAACAGAAGACGCTTCCTCCTAATACATACTATGCTGCGAAAGACTCCGCCTCCAAAACACAGAAATCCACTCCTCACCTTGAAGCGACACCCAGCATCGCGGAAAGCGCATGGCTGGCCGGTGGCAGCGCAGTGATCCCTCAAGTGGGCATCTAACTCGTCTCGAGGGACTGAAGCGGTGGCGCAGCGCTGCGGGCACGGCACGGGGGCGCGAGCGCAGGTCGCACCATGAGCGCAAACTGTGTCCTGGAAGGAAGATGTAGTTCATTTAGTGGGAGACAATATTGGAGCATCTTCTATTGACTTCAGGGAATGGCATACTCTAAAACAGAAGAGTAAAGGCACCTGCTCCTAAAGAGAATGACTGACCTCATTCGTACATTGACCGTACATATTCCATTAGGCAGACAACAGAACTCTTTGTTTTATCAAACTATATGTCGGTCTCCGCATGAGACCCTTAAGATAAGAAAGGGAAGACGGTTTGTCTGAAATTGATTTATGAAAATTAAGACTCTTATGTTTTTGTTTCAATTGACACAATCGATTGCATTGGGTTACAATTACCTACCGTGGCAAAAAGTAATATACTCATATTTTCTTGCAGTACCTGTAATCTAAACTCACCTTTCTAGATCGATATCAATCGTTGTACAACCCACTGCTGGGGCACGGGTCTCTCCCTGGAAGGTCTCTGCAAGGAAGTTTAGGCCTTACTCCACCACGGGGGCTAAGTCCGGGTTGGTGGAGAAGATCTAGATATGTGAAAAGAATCAAGATCTTGGAAGTTTACGGAGGTATCGGTCTCTCACCTGGGTGTAGCGCTGGCTGCAGTGGCGGCACGGCACGAGCCGCTTACTGCAGTGCTGCAGCATGTGCTGCTGCGTGTGCCGCCGTTGCACTTTCGCGCCGCACTTGTTCTCGCAATACACTGGCTCGTGGCCGCAGTTGCCTTGGTGCTCCTGCAATTTAGCAATCGTGGGTTAGTCTGGGCTAGACAGGTTCAGCTAACGGTAAGAGAAAAAGCACCAACAAAAAAATCAAGAAGTAGGAAGCTATGATAGCTTGAATAATCTCCATCATAACGAAGTTCGAAGAAGCTACAAAATTCAGCAGGTGCGCAGGCAAACATCTATGAAACACATTCCCAAAAGCTACGCCCTGTTTCATGTAGAGAACCTGCTCATCGCACGTGTGTTGAGGATCAGCTCGGTAACTGCTCACAGACGTGAGAAACGCCTCATTTCGACTTTCACAAATCTTAACCTACTTCTCGGATTGTCTCAGAATCCAGTAACGTTCTGATATTGAGTCTCTCTTACCTCCAACACGACTCATCAAAAAAGTTAATAGGAGCAAAGAACTGTACACTCTATGGACGTTAGTTCCCAGTCGTTTGTTGGTGCCTACCTCCAAAGCACTTCCCGAGAACTCCTTCCCGCAGTGCTCACAGTTGGCTCGCCGCCGCGGGCAGGTGTAGCGCAGGTGATCCTGCATTAGAACGCGCGGTATCATAGCGCCACACTGCGCGGCGCAGAGCACTGCGTCATGCTTGCACGTGTTGAGGTGGGCCTGTGGAACATGAAGCACTCTTTAGCGAGATCGCAAATAAATAATATAAGTAGGTAATGGAAGTTTCTTGGAGTTTGGTTGTACTAACCAAACTAATAATTGACCTTGGATTCGCACGTAATGAGCTCTCTAATAGGGAGTTCCGACAACGATAGCTTAGGCTGTTTCGTGGACTTGCAATAATAATGCTATTTTGGAACTCCAAGACGCACTTTCTTTTTTATTTTGGTATTCTACTAGTCTTATAAACAGTCCTAAATTTCAAAGCCGGTAGGACCATTCAACAGAAATTAGACAAAGAGCATCCGTCTGTACGAGTAATTAACGCCAAACTTTCCCATCAGGCCATCCATTAGTAGAAAAATTAACATAATCGTGCCAAGTAAATACACCAAATGAAATTAAATCACGCTGTCACACACGTTTGAGATAAAGAAATGTGTCAAATAAAACGTAACGCGTGGGCAATCGTACGAATGATTGATTGTAAGCCTGTTGTCCTACTTTAGGTATTCATAAGAGACAATCTAGCGTAGCGTGAACTACCGCCCGCGAATAGAACACGTGTGCATTAAACTGCGTGATTTATACCTAGCATAAAACGTGATAGTAGCGGTAAAAAACCCGGCTTCTCAATCGGGAAGTCGTGAGTTCGAACCCCGGCATGTAACAATGACTTTGTTTTCGAAGCTATGTACATTTGTGAACTTATAGAAGCAATACCACTCGCTAACCGTGAAGGAAAACAACGTGAGGAACCCTAGTGTCTGAAGTTTTAACATACCTCAGCGCTTGCTCCGTGCAATGGCCCAACCATGAGGACTAAGTGCGGAAAATGTCAGGTCTAACTATCTAGCATAAAAGTGGCTGTTGTAACTGGGCTCCAGTACAACTCAATTGAAATCTCACCTCTAATAATAGCCCATTCGTTGGTTAGAACAAAATACTAATTAGTTCTAAGCCCACCCGTTGAACAATATTTACTTGGTGCAATAAGGAATTTCAATAATTTTAGAGTAGTTTTCACCTACTAATATATTCAGTTGATGATCTTCTAAATTGATTTGTGAAAATTTTCGTACCTACGTCGCAAACAATTATCAACTTTAATGTATGATCATCGACGACAGTTGAAACTACGCCGTGGTAGCTCTTATTTTACTTGAAATAGAAGCTAATATGGAACAAAAATGTGTGGGTACCTACATCACAATGTGGTTGACTCTGCCAGAAATAATGTTTTAAGTTACTTAATTTTGTTTAGTTTGTTACCTTGAGTTTGCGGAGCTCGTCGGACCACTGACATCCCTCCTTGTGATGGATGCAGTAGACGACCGAACCCATGATCGCCTTCTCGGACTCAGGGTCCGGATATATCTAGAACAAGCCAAAAAACATCGTTAATAACCCGTCAAACGCTGCGCAAGCCAAATTAGGTTCCCTATCACACCTTTTTGATCTTAGAAATAATAAACTTAAACATCTTCACTTGTTTGTTGAACATAAAACTGAAAACGCGACTACAAACGCAACGAATGCCGTGAAAACTGATTGGGGCACTCGCCACACGCTATGGAGGATTAAATAGGACAACGCGATCAAAAATAAACCTCATCTGAAAAGAGAGTGCTTTAACAGTCGCTGTAACGTACCGCGCGCTCGAATATGGAGCACATCGCTTGAAAAGATATGCAACAAAATGGCCGCTGTTTTTCGCGTGTAAACCTTTGCACAGCACAATCACTTGCCCTCAACTGGGATAACTTGCAGTTCAAACTTAAACCACTTGAACGGACTTTTTTAAACTTTATTTCTGCCTAGATATTTACCAAGTAAATTAAACAGAATTTCTAGAATGGAATTTACGGAAGTATTTAAAAGTCATCCAGAAATCTCGAAACGACCTCAAATGGGACCAAATATCTAAAACGCGAGCACTCGTGTCAAAAGTCAGATATGCAATGGCATGTAGTGCGGGGCCCTTATCAGCATGGGTGCATCGAACAGTTGCCACGCAGCAACTTTGGACCAACTGTGCCGTTTCCTCTCAGATAAGCGTGATTTTTCACTTCCCAGACCCGCTTGGTGTTATGGAATGGGTAAACAGTAACGGAGACTTTTAGAGGTGCAAGCGTTTGCTAACAAGATGCCAAAGCAACTTGTCAATAGAGCGAACTCAATACCTCGTGTTTCATTAAACTGCCTAAGTACGTAGGTACTACATTCGACTTGGGTGCGTTACGGTCCTATTAGCATAAAAAAAACAAAAATTTATTAGATATGGTCTGTTTAATAAGATTCCTAAAGATATATTAAAAATATTCGGTGCAAAAAGCCTATTATAACATTAAGGATTAGTTTGAAAACAAAGTTGTCTGCTATTCAAATATTGTTCACAAGGACGATTATGTAGGTAAAGTGAAGTGAGTTGAGAACTCCGATAATTATGTACCTAAGTTGAATTTCTTTATAAATAACGTAAATAACAAATGCTGGGTTTCTTTGTCAGCTTCTTTTCTACATAATATATTAATTGTGAAGGCCGTTCATTAAGTAAACAGTTTCTTTCTAGTATAGTAAATATATTTTTTTATTTTGACTGTAAAACCAACCACCAAAAATCACTAGGCATAAGACAAAAGCGCAGGTACCTATACACTAAATTCGAAATCTCCATCTATTGATAGAAAAACATGCATAGCTTATTTTTTGCAAAATTATGATATCATCCCCAAAAACTCGTCCCAAACACGTGTGGTAGCTGTATTGTGAGTGACAAATCCATGAAGAGATAAAATGCAACAAGAATATGGTTGTTTACAAACACAGAGCGCGACGAAGCAACGCGGCATCCGAAGCGGCTTCTAATAGACTTGGACGTCGCTATCCAACACAGCGTCCACATGTGTATGTAATAAATTACTTTTATGACCGATAAACTACCTGCCAGTCACACCCACTGCTGGTGCAAACCCCCACTCTGTAACGAGTAAGCTAAGGAAAGCTGTAATGGATCGGTAGCGATGCCCAAGCTACCTCATCCAAGTATGTCGATGAAGATTCCTTTCAGCTTCAGCGTTCTATTTACAAACAACTCCGTGCATGTGGTCATCGGCACTGCCGCATAACCGCTCTACCTTACGATCCGAGCTTCACGCGCAAATAAAGAACTCAATCCTTTTGACCAGTGCCATTCGATATAACATCCTAACCCCTTGAGTTTAAACCGATGTTTTCGTGGCAAAACGCAGAGTTGGAAGGTGTAGATCAAATATAGAAGGTTATTCCTGTCGCAGTCTAAAAAGATGGACTGTGATGTGTTGAACTCTCCCGCATCGTTCGATTATAGAACTCGTACCAACGCTGGCTGGTCCAGAAGCGAAACGTCGGTCGGTTTCTAGGCGCAACTGACGTTTGTGTCTTTTTTGGTCGGTTAACGAGATGAAAAGCAAAAGGATAGAGCTAAAAACACTTCTCGCGGTAAAATAGAGAAACACAGAAGTCACCTCGTACCTGTTAGCCGAAATAGCTATCTCAACTAATCCTTTTCCTAGAACTAGTTTCAAATTGATATCCATTGTCAAAAAACGATGCCATATACTTATATATCATAAGTAGGTGCATCATAATGTTTTTCTAAATAACCTACAAAAGAGTCTGTTTGATGTCCCAGGAACTTAACGTGTCAATCTAAAACAATACATATTCACGAATCCACGAATTGATCTTATATGTAAAGTATCTTGTTTTACTTTTCTATGTAAACTTTATTCAAGTAATTTGTCAAGAAAAATCTGCCAAGAAATGAAAAGTTGCATGTACCTTACATACATACATACATACATACATACATACATACATACATACATACATACATACATACATACATACATACATACATACATACATACATACATACATACATACATACATACATACATACATACATACATACATACATACATACATACATACATACATACATACATACATACATACATACATACATACATACATACATACATACATAACCCCACGCCTTTATCCCAGAGAGGTAGGCAGAGACCAGGGACTGCCATTGGCCACGATCCTGACAGATCACCTTTGCTTCACCAACGTTCATTAATCGTTGCATGCACGCACGCCGGTTCTGGGTACTTTACTTAATTCAATTCAATTAATTTTATTCATTGAAAAAACAAAATGCTAGCTTCACAACTAATAGATAATATGGAGAAGATACTAACAAATTAACTTTAACTAATTTTTTAATTAACACATTTTATCTTTTCAAAAAATGTTTATCTTCATTACACATAGTTTTCAACTTTGAACACTAGACACAATCATCTAAATACATTTTAATTTTATTCTACTTACTTTTTAGCACCAGCCATCTTTTCTACTAAATAATGAAGTATTCTAACGTCGGGAATGAAGGTAATTACGTTTTACCTACTAAATAATTGTAGCCTGTTTCATAAGTGTACTTCTGTTACTTATTTCTGTATGATTCTCTTGCGCAGCCATTTGTAAAATATCATTAGTTCAGAACGTGACAAGGAGCAGTCCGACAAATGTTCTAACATTTTTAGATAAATAAATACAACGCTTCAAAGAATTCTCTGGTGGCCAATTAATCAATCTGAAGACCGAATCGGCGCATAATTAGTGCTTATCGGATTTGTTCTAATGGCAGAGAAATAACTGCATATTAAAGTTGACCATCTTTGGTGTCCAGTAGGTTAACAACACGCCTACACCACCACACCTATGTATATAAATACGAAAACGGATATAAAAACTGACTAAAGTCAATGTGTCAGTTGCTAATTAATTAAAAATCAATGTGGACATTATGCAGTCATAAAATAAAAACAGAATAAAATAGTCAATTACGGAGTTTTTAAACTCTTAACTTGATTGCGGCTCTCAACCAAGTGTTTCCAAAATTTATCTTTGAAAGCTTTTTGATTCCCTAAGAGTCCCCAAGATTTTTGCCAGGATGGAGCAGGAGTCGAGCTTAGCATGAGCATATACCTACCATCCGAGAGGTACCAGGTTCTAACCCCGGCTGTGGACAAAAAAACCCCAGGTCTTGGATGTTTACATGTTTGTGATGTCCTAGTTTCTGGTTCCCACGACACAGGGTATCCTAGTACGGGGCCAGAATCAATGTATGTGCCTGTATGTAAATGTTATGTTACAATTAATTTTAAATGTGAAACAGTTGTCTTGAGGTAATATTTCTCTCATAGGCTACGCTTCCTTTAGGAAGTGGCATATTTTCAGCTACATTATGTACGACCAGTGTGGCAATATAGCCGAGTTACGTTTTGCGTTACCTCTATCTGACAAGACTAACTCTCTGTTTATCCATCGATAAGCCCTAATCAGGAAGTAACCACAAAAATGACTTGCACTATGACATTTATAGAGCTATCTAGTAATGAATATTGTATCAATGAAAACACTTTTAATTAGATATTTATTCGTTTTTTTTCCAGGATGTGTGTTTGAATATTTAATTGTTTATCCTATGACTTGGCGCAAACCGTTCGAAATTTCGTGCTTCACAGTTTCGTTAGCACTCCACGTTATTAAATTAATTCAAGAATCAGTCACGAGCAACCATCGACGCGACCTCCGTCTCTACTAACCAAACCTGGTCGGACTCATCCGACAAAAAAAAGCAATTGAATCCGGAATTAAGTAAAAGTAATTTGAATATTGCTGCCAATATTCTAATTACTTTAGTATCGGCAATATTTACGGCTCGCACACCACTATTTACTTATATCATAAGTTTGTAGTCTCTCTTGTATCTTTAAAAATACAAACCTGATGTCATTAGAAATGTGTTCCTGTTACTTGACACAAGTCCCAAGGTCCATACTAACATGAGAAGGTTGTTTGTCCGTCAGTGCGTAGGCGAGCCGTTGCAACAAACAGACAGGTAGGTATGGTTTTAATCGAACGTGGGCGAAATCACACGAATAGCATATATCTATCGCCTTCAATTACCAGGTATTTCATTTATGCCTTTTCGAGAAGACCAGTTGTTGGAGTTCGCCTTAAGCGAGCATCGCTGATTTTAGTAAGTCTAGACGTTATACTTTTCGTCTCTTTTGGTAAGAACGAGATTCTTTACTCGATTGATAATTGGTGAAAATTTTTGGTCATCGTTCTAGTGGCAATCTACGCCACCGTAAATTCTTCTGCTTAACCTAATCCTGTTTTAGAGAGATAAACCCCGTGAAAGATTTAAAAAGCAAAGCTATGGGATGCATGGCACCCTTGTATATCCCCACTGCTGGGGCACGGGTCTCTTCCTGCATTGAATAGAACAGAATAGAATATATTTATTGCATTGCAGGAAGTTTAGGCCATACTCCACCATGGGGGTCAAGGTGGGTGCGTGGAGTCCAAAAAATTTACTTTTTTCAACAGGTAAATACTTAATGAATGTAGGAACGATAATAAATTGCTGTGAAGTGCAGAATGGCGCGGTTATCTGCTTTTACCTAGTTATAAAGAGTCTTATATATAAAAATATGATTCCTTAAAACAGTCCTCAAATCCTCAAAATTCGTTACCTTTACCACAGACTATAATACACTTTATATTATAGTCTGTGGTAAAGGTAACGAATTTACCACAGCCTATCTAAATTGCATTTGAGGTATATTTGAAATGAATAGTGTTTTTACCAGTAATAGGTACCGGTAATTTTTTGTTAAAAACTGCGTAGACTTTAGAGCTCATCCGTAAAATGATAAGTACTGTAAAAGAACTCCGTCCAAAAACAATGTGCCTTTACCCACCTAGTGCGAGTGAAGGTACCTACCACTGAACGCTGTATAACTCTGTATAAAGATGCTAAGGCAAAATTTATGCTGCAATGTTGTTAAGGTGAATCGAGTGGCTAACTGGCGCCACCAATGAAACAAATATCATAAATTGTTTTATACTAAGTTGTTGCCTAAAAGTGAACATGGAAAATCTTAACAACTGCCAAAAACGGTCGTTTTTAGTTTAAATCCATTATAGTCCTAGGATATTTATACTACATTCTATGTATGTTCTAAAGATAGTTACCACAGAGTTTAAGATTTCTCATGTTTACTTTTTGAAAAACATAGCGCCCTAAGCACCTTAACCAATTCAGTGCACGGAAAAATAAAACTAATGGGGGCATAACACAGTAGGCGCCAAAGCGATTCTTTAGCCGTAGATGGGTGGGTATAGCAACGCGTTATCAGTCGACGAGATACGGCGTGTACGCGCAAGAAAAGGCCCCTAGAGAAACCGATGACAGACAGACAGACCGGGTGTCGTGAACCGACGTGGGAACGTAAACAGCACGAAAATAACCTGCCATGGACGGTTTTAAAGAGGACTCTTGTAGTGAAAACTTGTAAAGAGTACGCTGGTGTGTTGTTTAAGTAAGATTTAAAGCAGGTGATACGTAAATGCGATATTCGCATTTAATGCCGTGTCTGACGTAAAGTTTTTACGGCGATCACGTATTTTAGTCGACGGTGTTCGCGACATAGATAATTTTACCATGTTTTTATTGTGGCAACATTGATTTACAGTCTGTTATCTTTTAGAATATACATCGGCTATTATCGGATAGAATCGTATATATCCTTGTAATAGAAATATCGGAACTAATACGACACTTAACTATATATAATTTTTCAAAATAGTGAAGAAAAGTTTAATACAGAGCAGGAAGTATTATATTACATTCGTGTGCTTTCGGTGATAACCGAAGCCTGCTCTAGAGTCCGAGGCTTCTAAAAGCTAACAGACTGTACATTGTTATGTTGTCACTATTGTAAGCTGAGTTTGTGCTTTGCCGCTCCCGCGCGGGCTATCGGATTTTATAATATAGTCATCAAAATAGTAAATTTCGGTTGTAATTAATCACCAGCCTACAAAATACAGTCCACTCAACTACCAGTGTGTGCCACATGCTCTAAATTTTACACGGCATTTTAATATTATAATTACCAAGTACATAGGGCATACTCTCCTTGAAACTGTTGAAAGAAGCCCACAATTCGGTTTTTATTTTCCCCAATTTTACATCTAACGCTCGCAATTTGCAATATTATTGCAATTTGTTATATGAAGTTAACTAATTAATAGTTAAAATTAGGAAAATGCTTCAAAGTCTTATTTAAGTAGTTTTTGCATTAATTCATTCATTCGATCAATCAAAACCCATACAGGATCTGAGGCGGATTGCTGGGCGCCTGAATGAGGATGGCCGAGGATAGAGCACAAACAGAAGAAGCATGTCTAGCTTTTGCACAGACAGAAGAGGCATGTCTAGCTTTTGCATTGATTTAACCTTTGAACGGTCAGAGCTAGTATAAATTTTTAATTGGTTTTCGACTTTCTTTCAAAGTAATAATATGGAATGAACTTGTGGTCTGTACCTTCTATTATACCAACGCCTCGTAAAGCGTTAACTTTCTTTAGTTATACATAATAATTAAAGAAATCTTACTGCTTCTCTCGTTAAGGCGAACATTACTGTTAGGTACAAACGTAGTGTAATAATTGTAATAATAAAACTGAGATTATTATCTACGACTAGCACATCGAGCCGACGGAAGCGGTCATCGGTATAGGCACCATGGGTTGGGTTTATAATTGACAGTTCATCATACAGGGTGTGACGAATTCCCAATATTCATCCGACAATTTTAAATTGCTTATTCAAACTCGAAGTTTTTGTAACGTAACAATTGGAGTTCCAATATGCAATTTAAAATTCTGAATTTTAATTGCCTCATCAGAGATATCAATCTTGTACGCTAAATAGCTGTTAACAAACAGTTGTCAGTTGTATTTTAAAATACAACTGACAACTTTACTGTTAGATTAAAAGACTGTTAGTGTACGAAAAACCTGGGGTAAACATGAATCGATCGCGTTAGGTTTCATTGTTGTATGAAAAATAAATAAACTTAGGATTGTGGAACTTTGCTGCATGGACTTGTTTTAATCATACAAAAAAGTATGAAGATCCTTTTTTCTATTGATACTGAAAATGTTTCTGGACAAAACGTTCTAGAGTATTCTAGGCTGTATTTTCACCAGGAACATTTGAGTTTCACTAAACTATCTTTTATGTCCTGAAAGAACAAAAATCAAATGGAAGTCTTCATTATCTTTTCATTTTAACGTGAAAACTTCAACATGTGTACATACAAGTTTAAGTCGCTGGAAAGCGCTCAAGTGTAGATGTTGGTGTGCTTACCATCATTAGATTAAATATAAAACTTATGACATTTTTTAAATAAATAATACTGATTTTATACCTACACACATTTTCAATCAGCTCGTTGGACAGATACATAATTATGAATTTTCACGCATGTGCCACTCATGGTAGCCCTAGGTTCGATGGCCGGCAGCTAGCGGAACCGCGGCACAATGCATAGTTAAAGAAAATGGCCGCTAATTTGACGTAAAAGCCTTAGCACCATGCCGGGAAGGATGTTGGTGCGGGTAAACAATAGTCATAGCCGGTAATGTCCTTAATTTCCTGCCATGAGCGATTAGTGCAAAGATATTTTCTTACCTATTCATTTTATTGGAAAAAAAAACAATTTTCTATTCTTACTTACTCCCGCACTCACTGAAAAGTCATGGGTACTTTAAGTATGTAGAGTTTGGTGGAATATAATTTAAAAAAACACAATTCCTTAAAATACTCCAAACACGCGATTTTACACGTAAGAAATGTAACCACAGATCAAATTAAGACTCCTAGAAGAGAGTTTCAGTGGAAATGTGTTTTCTGTACTAATACTATATTTTTTTTCTGGTTTTTGCAATAAAGTGTTATTGCAATGTTATTGCTATATATGGAGAGGAAAAATGTAAGCATGTAATTAAAAAAAGTTTACCTAATTCGTGGTATGGCCTAACCTTCCTGCGACGCAGGAAGATACCCATGCCCCAGCAGTGGAGGCATACAAAGGGTTGATATCATGTAATTCGCAATGCTCGTAAAACGTCAATTTAATTCCTGACGTTTCGGCAGCACTGCAGTTGCCGTGGTCACGGTTACGGTATAAATAATCGCCATTGTACTCATTTAATCTAATGACTAAGTGTTAATGTATTGGGTAATCTCCGAAAGTATATATCCGATTAAAAAAATCTTTCATCAGTATTTAGAATGAAATTTGAGGATGAACGTATTCTATTGGGTAATCCCGACCGAGCCTTACCGTTTACCAGGGAAAAGCGATAAGAAAGCCTGCCACTGTTTAACGTGAAGACCGTGCGAAAAATAAATACCTATAGACAAGACAATAATATTCTTTACTAAGCACTACAAAAAAAAATTAAGATGTTTACAAACATACAGTACAACTGGCGGCAAATAAAACTAAATAGGGTGACATGTATATAATACAAGTTGCTCTTAATCCAAATCCCGTCTCAAATTGTTATTGTAATCATATTATTAACATTCAGATACGTCTTGGTAGGATTACTTCTTTTTGTTTGAACGTAAGTACAATTATCAATTTATTAACCAACGAGTTTACGACTAGAATGCAGATTTTCCGTATTCTGTCACAGCCAATCATAATTTGTCTTTATCCAAAGTAATTCATATTCTAATGAATGGACGGTTAATATCATGTTTCATTGTTACATCACATCGTTGGCCTATTAAAAATACAAACAAATCAACTCACAACAACAATACCTGTGTATTAGACTACAACAATAGACCAAACTATGACGTGGGCGGCAGAAAATTACCTGTTATTGCTTTCTTACTAATGTTGTGCATTCAACAAAGAATATTCGAGCATTTTTTATCTTCTTATAAGCTGTGCAATCGATTGCATTAAAACCCTGGCTTTCTTTCTTCAAAAGAAAGCCAGGATTTCATAAAACTACAATTAGTCGTTAAATCAATTTGTTTTATTCAAAATTACACAGAAAATGTGACTTATTTAACTTTATAAGTTAAACTAGGTGTCCATTTCAAAATCTAGATTATTTTAAAGAAAAATTGGACAAAATCTGTAATACTTAGTTTATTAAAAATCCTTAAAACATCCTTGTATAGTTTAGATTTCGACGTACATTGCATGGGTTACTTGACAATCCGGTTAATAGCAATGTGCATTTAATTGCCATAGTAAACCATGAATTGTACTTCTGTGGAGCAGACCCCACTTCTCCGGCCCATAAACTATATCTACCCAAACAACTATAAATTCAACATTTGCTGACGCCATATGATTTGTTTTTATCGAGAATGACTAAAAAAATTAAGTCGCCCTGCTGTCTTAGAAAACATTGCTCGTTTACGCTAGCGACGCATACGTACGCGTACATTTCCGCACTCCCCGCTCATTCACAAACACAAACAGCTGAGGAAGCGATCAATGGACGGACAGGCTGACAATTAATCATCACCGTTGGCTAATGCATCCATAATGGAACGTTCCATGCTATTGTTTACGGAACGTCAATCGCCGTCAGCCGAATTTGAATGACCGCGATGAAAACAACTGACAGGCGAGGCCTTTAATCCTCATGAAATCCAGATTAAAACCAAAATTATTTTACTTGAAAGAGAAATGCCCCAATTGGCTCCAATCTGGACATCAGATTCCAATAAAATTTCTATGTATTAATATACTTATAATATAGCAGAATAAATAAAAGAAACAATACAAAAAAGGACATTAAATACATGCAAATCCTCCATCAACCCGGACTTCACCACCGTGGTAGAGTATGGCCAAACCTTCCTGCAATGCAGGAAGAGACCCGTGCCCCAGCAGACCTCAGACCTTACCCCTGGTAAACAGGCAGCGTTGGCGCAAGCCAGCCTAAGACTCACTATAGCAGTAGAAGAATCAAGCGTCGAATTCAGAACTTTTTTTTTTTTAAGTCGTTTTAGTAGTGCCAACGTACCTTTACGTATACGTAATGATTTATACAGCATCCAGTCCAGTCGCCTACAAGGGTTGATTTCGAAAGGCAAGCTATTTCTGGAAGAGGTTCCTGCTATTTCAGAGATTTTGTGGAGCTTTGGGAAGTCGATTGACATGCAAACGAATTCAATGCTCTCCAAGCGTACACATTACGGATTTCAAAAGATTTCATTGTCCTAAAACGTGATTGGTTCACGAAAAAAACTAGGTATTGTACCTAATCAGTTTATGACTTTGCTTAGATTTCGCTCTAAGATAACGATGCAAATCTAAAGCAAAGATAAAGTCGCCTTGATTATGAGCATCACTTCCGAATTCGTCCAAAATCACATAGGGCCACAAGAGCGATTTAGACACGTAGGTTGGTGTATATCTAATACGTCATCAAAAACGCCTGAATCTTTTGGATCTAGATAAATACACAGCTATCGAAGGCTCATCATCATCAACCCATTATGTCCCCATCGAGGGGCACGGGTCTCTTCCCTGAGGAAGGTCTAGGCCATACTCCACTACGGGGGCCAAGTCCGGATTGATGGAGGCTTGCAAACCTAGTGGCTGGTCTTACTTTCAGAAATTTTCAAGCCGCCCTAAGGCCTCTGACTTGGCTTAACGACTGCCATCTATCCAGGGCAGCCGGCACCGACTGCTTAACGTGCCTTTCGAAGCACGGAATCGCTCGGGAAAATGCCACTAGCGTTAGTCATAGACGGTCACCAATCCATGCCCTGAACCGTATGTTGCTTAACCTTCGTGATCATTTAAGATCACTCAGGCAGCCGGGGCTACGAGCGATAGGAAGGTTTTATACGGACAAAGTAGGTGCATATTGAACAGTAATCCTAACCACATACCAAGTAGCAGATGGCGTAATGTAAACTGCGTGGTGTCTAGAACAGTTACAAAGTAAGGTGATGATATTAAGGTGTAACGTAGTCTATCAGTACCATAACAGTTAGTTAAGTATTTGCTACCTATAATAACAGTACTTCTACCCACAAAGTATTCAAATAAAACAAAGTACAATGTTGTAAGATGTTTCAATTTAGAGCGTCATAAAGAAAACCGCTATCAAACAATACATGATAAGGCATTTCTTCCAACAAGTGCCGTAAAATAAATCAATCAAAAGCATCATAGTAATATTGTAAATGAACGCAGGAAATGAGGTTAAAGATAGCTTGTAAAACATAGTGGCATTTACAGTAATAAACGATTAGATACGTTTTCATGTCATTATTTCTTTCTTTCTTGTGCAGACGACTAGAAATTATTAGACAACATTTATAAAGGTCTGAAGAGACGTTCAAGTCTGGGAATACATTATGATGAGTAAAGTTTAGTGCCTTGATTGTGTCATTTTCCACGTATTCAAATGTGGGCAAAAAGGAAATACCTATCTACTGGACTTTCTCGTCCCATTACACGTATCAGATATCCATTGAAATGCGATTACCACTATGTGTGATACGTATTGCGCCTCATATATATATATACGGCAGAGCTAAGTAATCACTCCCTTTTTTCACTCAGATATACGTGAAGAGATAAGATAGATAAGAATATTCTTTATTGTACACCAGAGCACATATTATAAAACATGTAAAGATACAAAGTACAATTACTTAATCAAGGCGCAGAACTGTTAGTCTATCGAATTCTATTCCCGAAGAAGCAAGATAGTTAACAAATTGATTTGAAATTAAGAATTAATAAGCGCTCAATTCGTGGTTTATTGTTTATGGACTTCGATATATTTTGGAAGGCATTATGTAGATGGCAAGTCCAAAGTCTTTTTGAATGTAACTCGACGACCACACTTATCACCGTCTGCTGTAAGTGCACCGTTTATTTAATAATGTCGATTGTCAAGTGCGAGGGCAAAGCTACAAACGATACAGCGTTTCGTAACTGTGCACGCTTAATGACACTTTACGTAACGTAGGTACACGACAAAATGTTGGTAAAGTTCATTAACATTGTTACCTAGCTACATCTTCACCATATCGTTATCGTATTATTTTGTATTTTTTTCATAAATGAATCACAAAAAGTCGAGGAGTGCATCAAAGACAGCCGATAAATGTAATCATTATGAAGTTATGAAATAAAGTTGCTCTACATTTGATTGCTTCGTTGGTCTACCGGTATCGCGTCTGATTACCATGCCGGAGGTCATGAGTCCAAATCCCACAGGGGGTGGCCCTACGTATGTATGTTTAGGCTACATATGAGTGCATTTCCATGTCTGTTTTTGATTCATGACGTCCTTGCCTGATTACTATAGCACAATGTGACCTAGTTTGGGATAACGGCAAGTAATTGTGTTGGATGGAATTCATAATTCATCATTTTAGTGCATGCCCCAAGTAACATTGAAAAGACAAATTTATAATTAATGAAAAATAGGGCTTATTTCGAAATTTCTTGGTCCCTGCGTTAAGCTGTTGGAACCGGCTGTCATGTAATGGCAGTCGTTAAGCCATGCCAGCGGCCTTATGGGCGACTTGATAATTTCTGACAGTAAGGCCCGCCACTATCTTACAATCCTCCATCAACCCTGACTTGGCCCCCGTGGTGGAGTATACCCGTGCCCCAATAGCATTAGTGTTTTAAGTATTGTACCGTCAAATCGAAGTTTTATCTAGACATCTAATTGTACTATTTTAAATTACATATACTTATCTTTAAATGGATTAAATAACCCTTGTAAATCACTTACAAATCAACTCACTGCCAACTAATGTAAGTGCATACTAACAGTGTTTATAAGTCCCAACCGTTTGGGAACAAATTGGATAATGTCTCGTTGAGTGCGATGCGCCCGCGCAGATTGATCGATCACAGGAAGAGCGTATAAAGCCCGGTTAGTTTATTTTACTCTTATTGTCAGAAGCTTTAATAAAAATGTTACAAATTATGTGCTACTTTATTAAAATACACGTCATTGTTCAGTAGTTTTTCCTTGGATATTTGGGAGAACTTTACGAATTCAGCAGCCTAAAAGTTACCTACCGGTAGATTAGAATAAAAAGCATTTATTGACAATTTAAAACAAAGGGTCGAGGCACAACATTATTTAACCAAGTCAATGCAGTAGTTTTCAGCAGGATATAAATTTTCATCCATTACCCATAAAATTAAATTACTTCGATGTTATGCCAATTAGATTCAATTGATATAAAATATATAATTCGACTGTACATGTGTCATACCACTGAACTCCTTCTCAACGGCTGGACAGATTTGAATGATTTTTTTCGTATGCGTTTGTCTGGCGTCCTGGATAGTTCAAATTCACCGACAGTTGACGCTGCTTGCAGGACAATATCTGTTGTCTGGGTTCGCTAGTTATTTAAACATATATACTATCTGGTGCCCGTGAATTCGTCTGCGCAGGAACCGTGTAGATATTTTCATACTTCCTTGACCCTGACCGTCATATTTTGGACAATTCACACAGTATCTTTATAAATTGTAACCTATGTGTGATTCTAATGTGTGAGCTATATTATTGTAAAATTTAATTAAAAACCATTCAGTAGTTTCTATGTGAAAGAGTAACAAACATCCATCCATCCAAACTTACAAACTTTCGCGCTGATAATATAAGTAGGATTAGTAGGATATATTTAATTAATATAATAGCGTGATGACTTGACAATCTTTTTTGCCAGGCTAGCAAGAGGTGGCCGTGTACACAGGAGTGAAAGGGGAGGCTTTTGCCTGGCAGAGGCTACATAAAAATAACCCAATACTACGACACGTTGTATAAACCTACAGTAGGTAGGTACAGCCCAAAATAGTCCTCGTACCAAGAACCGTTGGCCACTTAATATGATAATTGATAGAGTCGTGTAAGGTTTCCCACAAACGAGGATAGAGTTTCGTGGAGAGGACGTGTTAAAAGGGGTCGCGATTTAATCCCGAGTTCCGAAGTACTGTTAGTTTAGTCGTAATCCTATATGGCTTTTTATTTATCGTGGGATTTACCTATTAACTTTACGAGCATAGTTTGTGAGGCCACTTTTCTATTTACTGTAGATAGTTTATAATGTTTTAGTGCGGAAAAGGCCACGTTGTGTCAAATAGAGAGAATTTGAAAATAAAGTCACACATCACAATCTGTCACTCTATTTCCAAATTAAATAAAACTGAGAGTTGGGTTTAGTGTATAGTATTATCTGTTACGGTAGATAAGGATACCCTAGATTGTATAACTTTGGGATAAGCCGATATAGTAGGCATTAATATCTAAATTGCTCTAATATTACGGTATTTTATATAGGTATATATATTTATTTACCAAAACCAAATAGGGGATGTATGCAACTTATGAACGTTGATGAAGCGAAGGTGATCTGTCAGGATCGTGGCAAATGTCAGTCTCTAGTCTCTACCTACCCCTCTGGGAGACGGGCGTGATGTTATGTATGTATGTTTGATTTTTTATTATTTTACTGTTAGAATAAATTAATTAAATTAGTAAATCTTTTTTTATAATTATAATAATATAGATACATAGATAGAGAACACTTTATTGCACAATAATATTATTGTAAGTAATTAATTGTTAATAGACTGCTGTACGATGTATTTTATTTTGAACTTTGATTAACTAAGCTGTTGTATTTATTACTGTCTTTATTCACGTGTTAAATCAATGAAGAGCGACACTTAAAAACCATTTGATCGATGATACAGCCTAATTTCTTTGAGACTTCTTCTGTATAAAGTTTCTAAGAATCAAAAGTTCACAATCAGAACTGCGAGAGAAATACAATAAAAGTAAGATAAGATAAGATAATTGTTTATTTTTTCTGTCCACAAATTACATTCGTATACAAAAATAACATTGGATAAATGATACAATACAGCAGAATGTACTATTTGTGGAAAGACTGGAGCCTAAACTAGATCAAAAGATCTGTACCTTAGGTTTCCAGGCCTCCCGGTCTACAAAAGAACGGTATCATATTCGACGCGTCATCAGCATAAGGTATACAATATTAAACGTTTGTATCAAAAATGACAGATGTTTGTAAAACTTATATAAAAAAGTAAGATGTATGTATGTAAGTGTGTGTGTATGTGTGTGTGTATGTGTGTGTCTGCTCAGCCCTACGACCGGAGTCTTGGGTTCGGGTTTCAGCCACTGAGCAAGAGACGTTTCTATACATTCACTGAATTTGTTTGACTGACGGATGACTTTGTAACAAAACTGTTAAGGTAGACCAACACTGTACAGGTAACAACACTGCAACAACACTGCAGTAAAATAAACTGCATTCAAACATGTTGAATAATCTTTTAGAGTAAGTCATTCATCTGACTCGCTCTTCGGGATAACTCGGGACTCGGGTCGTGACAATTTGTGAACTTAATCTCATAAAGTATCAGCTCCGATCGTCTAGACAGTAATGTAACTAATCAAACTTATTGGCTGAAAAAGCACACAATCGAAATGTAATTTACATAATAATCAAGTTTTCTGATAGCAACATGTTTTATCCTTAACAGGTGGCCAATTTTAAACACTCTAAGAAAAACTAACAATTTCAGATTGGCCATGTTTCTGCTGAATAGTTTCGTTTTGTTTTTGGCAACTAGACGGCGTTATTTGTTCCCTGTATCACAGTATGATTTGTCCAGGCCCCACATTTATAAGCAGAACATTGAGACTATGGATGGGGGGAACCAGAGAATCAGCAAGCTGAAGTGGCAGTGGGCCGGCCATATCTTGCGAAGAACCGACAACCGTTGGAGTAAACGTGATCTTGAGTGGAGACCGCGACTCGGCAAACGTAGTGTAGGACGCCCTCTGACCAGGTCGGATGACCATCTGCAAATAACTGCAAGCAGATGCTGGATGCGGCAAGCTGAAGACAGGGCGCTATGGCGCTCACTAGGACGATGACGATGCGGGGAACCAAATAAATCCCACTAAATAATGCCACGGCTATGCACCTTCTGTAGGTAAACAGTAGGTACCTGCCCACTTCAGCCCTCTTCTACAGTATGTATTGAACAATCTAGCTAGACATCTCCTACAAAGTAATTTGAAACGTGGCCACTATCAACCCTTGAGGTACAGCAGTTGAGTATAAAAACAACGTGGGCAGTCCACCAAAGACAGTCGTATTACCATATGTACGACTGCTCTGTCACAGTTCACACGCTACTGAGATTCTAAACTAATGCGTTCTCAGAAATACTTACGCGTATCTTAACGCTCGCTAAGCTGGTTAAGTAATAAGGGTGTAATGTTATGCTGTGACCCGATTAGAGTTTTGTAGTGTGCGCTGTACAAAGTAGAGGAAAGTGGGTACCTTGGAGGAGGCCTATGTCCAGCAGTGGAGGAGTAGAGGCTGATTGATTAAAACAATATTGAAGTAAGAAAAGTTCTTATCAGATAAGTTACAACGTTGAAATCTTTTGTATGAAAAGTCAAGGAAATGATTTATATAAAATACTAGTGGCTAGGCAAAATATCTTTGACACAACTTTTTTTGCACTGACATTACTGAGGATATAAATAAGGACTTGCAGTATTATTTACTAAAACACTCTTAGAGGCTTTTTATTTAATATGTGTTCACGTTTTTTCCTTGTGAAATTATCCACCACTGATTAGTAAGCGTTTCAGGAGTGTTTATAGGAATTGTGTTTCAATGGACTTTTTATGTTTATAATAATATTATCTAACAATACCGTAATGGTGCGGCCTTGTTATGTAACATCCTATAGAGCACTCTTTAGAGGCAGTTTATTTAATGTGTGGTTACTTTTTCCCCTTGTGAAATATCCACCATAGACTATTTTAATCAGCGTTTTTCAGGTCTTTTGAGGAATCTGTTTTTTTACACAAGACAATGTAAAAATACTATTAACGAGTATAGTCTTCTATAAGAGGCCTAGTGATCTGCATTGGCTATAGACTATAGCCTGCATTATTAATTGACACATTAAGGTAATGGTATATAACAATGCTCCAAACTGCAATATTTAGGTTGCCGTGAGCAAATCATGTGTTTGACAAAATAAAATACACTCTAAAACAACACAGATAAGAACAATAACAGACTAACCTCCAGCAGCTCGTAAAGGAACTCGATGTAGCTCATTTGGGCGCACAAAAACACAGAAACAAAAGAGTAGCGCGACTGACTTCACTACACGACCGTCACCGAAAGAGTGTCTAGCTGCAAAATTAACAAACTTCCATCCATTATGCTAAGCATCATGGTGACTAGACAAATAAAGAATGGACAGAAGGCGAACTCTCTTGCTTATGAAAAACGTTTCAATTAAAACACCACTAAATTAAAACACCATTAAAACACCACTTTAAAAACCTATTTAGAGGCTAAAAATTACATCCATGCCGGGACTCGTAATAGAGAAAATGTTGTAGAGAGGTTCGAGATTTTAATGATGCCGGTGACTCGCCCATTGGCTCGGTTGGAAAGAGCGCTGGCACGGATAGCCAGAGGTCGCGGGTTCAAGTCCCGGCATGGGTGAGATTTTTAGCCCCTAAATAGGTTTTAAAACATTGTCCTTAGGTTAGTGCATTCAAATAATAATACAAAACACCACTAGCTAGAGACCTTTTATTAAATCTGTGCTTACGTCTTTTTCTTGTAAAATCTCCACCACAGACTATTTTAGAGAGCGTTTTTGGAGTCTTTCAAGGGAATTGCGTTTTTACAAACACGGCCATAAGTCTACAAAGGGTGACTGACTTGCTCCAAGTCAATGGATAAGTATCTACGTAAATTTATAAACAATTAACCACGGATTAACGAATATCTAACCCGGACTTGGCCCCTATGGTGGAGAATTGCCTTACCTTCCTGCGATACACGACGAGACCCGTGCCCCAGCAGTGGGGGAATACAAGGGTTAGTATCGAAAACGAGTTAAACTGACTGACTGGCTGACAGGATTGTTAAGTGGACTATCTGTCTCTAGTTACTTTCTGGTGTACTCCCACGCTCCGTTCTCAAATACAACCTTTCTATATATGGTAACTAATCAACAGTTAATGAAATATACATCGGAGTTGAAAAGAGGTGACATGTCGCAACTTGTTTTTAACGGTAGCCAATTGGCCATTTATTTATTAGACAAGGTCATTTGTAGACTAAAAGAGGGTGTAGTGACTAGATTTGAGAAAGGAATTTTTGGTTGGTTAGGATATGTAGAGAGGATGTAGGAAGAAAGATTGACGAAACAAATTTAGCCTCTTCATTCGACATCACGAATAACTTTCTTAATTCACACCTTTAGTAGATTTAGTAGGAAGTCCGGAAAACTTACTGTTCCAGGTCCAATATTTTCCTCATTATTTTATGGGCAGCAGCTCATATACGTAGTTTTGGTATATTAAAAAAATAAAAGAGGAGGTATTAGGGGAAGATAAAAAGTACCCGGAACCGGCGTGCTTGCGTGCAACGACTAATGAACGTTGATAAAGCGAAGGTGATCTGTCTGGATCGTAGCAAGTGGCATTCTTTTATCTCTGCCTACCCGTTTGGATTACAGGCGTGAATGTATATTATGTGTTATGTTTACAAAGTTATTTAACATCCATGTATGTTAGTACCTACCTATAAACTAATAATTGTTACCTATGTATAAAATACTTACCACCAGTTTCTAGTACACAAAAAAGTTTCTAACAGCTGTAATTTTTTTTATATCCTCTTCGACCAACTGAGGGCTGCTAACAGGAGATTGACAGACTAACAAATGTGTAGTTCAAATCCAAATTCTAAAATTAGTTTTGAAAATATTATTTTCATAGAAACGAAAATATTATTTTCATAGAAACAAACATCAATCACTACAAGAATGTAGTCTACTGGGTTACGTTAGGAGCGATTTTGCTATATGAGTTGATCGGATGTCGAATGATGAAAATATTTTCATCATAGGCTACGTATTTTCTCGTTTTCACTGTAGTTCAAAGTGAGCCTGCTCACATTCGGCGGCTGATTATACGTCTGAAACGCGGTTTGAAAAATGGCTACTATAACATAAAAGATTATTCAGAGGACAATGATGTTTGGAATTGAAGTCAGTACAATGCATTCTCTGTTTTATAATAATTATGTAAACTCTGTTAATTAAGGACTTTAAAAGACTAAGTATGAGTTTTTTTGTCCGTTTTCTTCTTCAAAATCATCTAAATTTTGTAATGGACACCTAGTTTGACTTTTAACGTTCATTAAGCCGCAGTTTCTGCGCTACATTGAATAAAAATATTTCATTTGGTTTGAACACAGCCTAAGACCTCTGACGACACCCAACAAAAGTGGTCATTTATCCCGAAGGCCAAACGACATCCTCCGAAAAACAATTCGCACTTAGGTAATTACATCCTCCGTATTTTTCTCCTGCTCTTTGCTTTTGTGACTATTGCGAAAGGTGCGTTGTTGTATTAGACGCGCCATTGTCGAGAACGGGGTACGATGACCGTGGCGGTCGCCCTTGACCGCTCATTCTGTCTTGTCTTAAAAACTCACTGTAGAGAACTTAAATAGATTATCTGTGATCCACTGCCAGACACACGAATACATACGAGTGCATTATTGCTTATTATTGCTAAAGTATTCTATTCCATTTTTGGAAGAGACTAGCATGACATAGGTAGTCCTAGTGTGCGAGTTACTGTGAAACTGAAGTTACTGCTGTCATGTAATGACAGTCGTTAAGCCGTGTCAGAGGTCTCTGTGCCCTGCAGTGGGACGTTTACTCGTATAGGCTACATAAATAAATATCTACTTAATTTAGTAAAGCATGTACTCCAGCTAATTTTACCCAAATGTTCCAGTATTTAATTAATCCCCTTCAAAGTTGAGTGGGAATTGCCCTCATAATAGTAACCATGTAACACATTTCCTCATTGCCTTGGTCATGCAATGGCAATGCGGGCTTGCCCATCGCCGCAAAGATATGATCATCAATTAGACTAAAAACTGCTATTTCCGTTATTCGAAAAGCTTTCTTATAGACGGATTTAACTACGCTGTTTAACGTCATTTGGACACGAACATACTTTTTTGATAGTTACGTCTGGAAGAGAAATACGATAACCACCATGCAAACTGACGTAGCTTTCTCGAAAAAAAAATGAAACGTTTTTATTTCAGACCAAGGTCCAGGGTTACATAACTAATTAAGATATAGAATACAAAATAAGACATGTCACATATTGATTCACAAAAATCTAATATACCTAATAGTTAGTCAAATCATACATTAAAAGCAGCCACTTTCTGAATAGATAATTCGCTAAGTAAATACTTAACTGTGGTGCTGTCTCTTCGAATTTCTCAGAAAAGAGCGTGACAAATCGTTACTTTTGTATTTACTTAGTAAAATTCTCAATTCAGAAACCGGCCCAAAGTCAATTTTAAGAAAACCTTGGCGTCTGAAATTTAATTCAAAAGTTATGAATTAAATAATAAGAAAAATTACGGAATGTCCAGATCTCTTAGTGAACATATCTACAATACAAATCTTAATTTTATAAGCAATTTTTTTTTTAATTTTATCGTTAAGGACTGAATTTCTTATTTCACGTCCAGCTATTATTATTACTTTAGAACAAGACTACATTTCCGACGAGATCCCTAATTTTAGGAACATTTGTTATGTCTATTGTGCAAGGCAGTAAATAATAATATAAATTATCTAATAATGCCCTATGATTTTAACAGTTCATTAAGGGATTAAATCGTTAATGAATAGATACGTATCTAATCCCCAGAGTATTACCATTACAATACATTAGCTACCTTTTCAACTACCAATCAATCAAACGTAGTATGACTAACGAAAGTACGGCAAACGCACAGTCACTTTTATGATAACTACATTTTAACGTCAAATTAAGAATCGTTAAAAACTACGTCTAAAGAGTCGATTATTAGACACCAATTGGATTTGATATTGATCTCCTAATGATTATAACCCGTCACATGATGATTGGCCCGTGATTACGTGGTCAGGTAGCGTTGGAATCAATGATTGATCCGCTTGGGTCTAAACTGATGGGTTTATATTTGAAAACCCTTTCGAAATTACAGCTGTCCAAGGATTTATGCTCAAAAATCCCTAATTGATGTGAGCGTAACGGAGTTCCATCGAAAGACACTCCCTTTAATAATTATCGTTATTATTTCGTTACTATTTTAATAACAGTGTTAGTAGCAATCCTTCAAGATTGGGCAGTTTACTATAATCATCTGCCAGAAATCTTCGAGTTACACTTCTTATAACAAAAACTTTTCAAAAGAGCATTGAGACACGAATTACCATTTTACGGTTCAGTGAATTTTCCCACAGATTTAAAAGTCTGTGAAGGACGCCGGAAGTTCAATCCACAGACGAATTACCGGGATCGCGATCCGCATTTCAAACATGGCGACGCATCCGGTCAATTGGACGCCAATAATATTAATTAAGAATGTTAGTTTCGTGGCCGTAATGGTTAAATTGATATTGATTGTTCCGATATGGAAATAAGATATGTGGTTTCCTTTTAGGAGGGGCATAGCTAACAGGTTAATGTAACTACAATGTTGTATGATAACTTGTGAGGAGCGATGACTTAAGGCTGGTTAGACGGGTGGAATCGTAATTTGATGCTGAGTGTATATTTGTCTTTTTGGGTGATATTACCGCTCTCAACATCTTCAGATCCTATTAAAATAAGTAGATAGTTTTTTTTTTAAGAAAGAGTCCGCCTCCTTGCTGCCTAACGCCCGCGGCGCGGATGTCAAGAAAAAAGTAAAAAAAAAAAAGATGGCGGCGTCGCAGCGCATTCGCGTGCGGATCGCGTGGGAACCTGCGCAACAATAAAATTTAGAATATTAAATCGGCATCCGAGACTGTTATTTACGAATTTTGGGTCTGCTGGTCGTTTAAACGAAGATACAAAGATAATAACAGGTCTTGAGAGCGATGCAGATATGACTTACGTACGGGCCGTAGGTGGGAGTCGCGGCAAGCCACGGTGAACCCCAGAAGCTGTAGCGCAAAATAAGAGTTATTTTCGATCACAAGACAGTTATTTTATTACAGAGCATGGTTTGAATTTTTTTCTGAAAAAGGAAAGGTTTTCTCCTAGTTGAACAAACTTTCACTAATCTCGATGATTTTAAAAAGTGAGCAATGTATTTTTGACATGTGCCTACTTTAACGTTATTAGAAACCTAAAAGTACTCGTAATTTAGTCAGCACTTTCCACGTTATTGCTTACTCCATACAAATAAGTGTGTACACTCCAATGAACATTGACAGTCATGTTTATAATAAAATATTTTTTATTATAATTTATGTACATCTGTGAAGCTACAGTAGCAATAGCACTCGCTAACTGTGAAGAAAAACGTCGTGAGGAAACCTGAGTGTCTGAGGTGTGCAAATACCTCAGCGCTTGAAATTGCCAATCCGCGGAGGGCACGCGTGGTTTAAGCATGTACTCTCTGAGAGAAGACCTTTGCACTGCAGTGGGACGTTTCTAGGCTACCTGCTTAAAAAAATATTATAAAATCACCTTGAACATAACTGAGTAGACGTAGGTACATACATGTACAAGTTAACATACTTTCGACTGTACCACACATCTACCTAAATAAATTAGGCCGACTCAGAGGCAATGATGCGTTACAAATCGGCGATCTGATGACCTGAATACGAATTGACAATAGAAGATTCAGTCATTATCTTGACAGAGTCGTAAGTCGTCAAGTTGACAATTGAAAACAAACTCACTTACCTAAATTGATATAGTATTTATACAAGACTTGCATCTAAATAAAGGGGAATATAGAGATAGTACAATCTGTTTGAAATAGACTGAAAAGATTAAGGAAGAGTGATGGAAGAGGGTCATAGAGATAAGATAGGGCTTATTCTGTGGTTGACTACCTTGGAGCGATGAGATGGGGGCCGGGTTTAATTCCCGCAGAGAGCTACAAATTTGCTTACAAAAATACTCTCTTTGTTATTGCCGATATTTATCAGATCCTTCGTAATTTTAAGGTCCAAGGAATATTTTACTTGCTGTTGGTGTAGCGGTAAAAATCTTAATTACCGACAGGGGTCATAGGATCGATTCCCGCTGAAACCGCCGTTTTTTTTATTCATGCAAATGACCACATGCTGGGTATCATTACGTAAAAGTGATGGCAATGTGGACGTACATTTTCTACAAAAACCCCAACCACGTAGAGTCAAAATTCCCACTAACTACGCTTAAGTTAACTGTGACAATATATGACACAAAGCTTGATATAGCGTTCCCACAGGAAATTGAATTGCAACTTAATCATTATATCAATCATTATGACGACCTCTGTGGCGTAGCGGTAGCGCGCCTGCCTACCATGCAAGAGGTCCCGGGTTCGAATCCCGGCTGGAAACAAAAAAAAAGCCCAGGTCTTGGATGTTTTACATGTTTGTGATGTCGTTGTTTCTGGTTCCCACGACACAGGGTATCCTAGTGTGGGGCCAGAAGCAATGTATGTGCTTGTATGTAAATGTTATGTTATGTTATATACCATTCAAAATCAACTAATATACAAAGTACATACTTGTTAGGGTAAAATCGGCGTAGTGCACGGACAATCAGTACTCTACGCAACTCAATAACGAAAGGACCAGAGATCAATGCTTTTCAAAAATAGAACGTTTGTTTTTTCCTCTTTGAAACAGTTTCAAAGGCTGGCCACTCCATGCAGGGCGTTCTCAATTAGGAGTCCTGGACGTTGAAAAATAAACAGGAGAGGGGCCCTTGATACAAAGCAGGCGCGCGAGCCCTTTGTTTGCACGCTGGTAAAGTTATTAAAGTAACTGCTTTCAAAAAAACCGTTCGTAAACAATATTTTTATGTTCGAGAAGTACCGAAGAAAGATCTGGTTTTTGGCATTTTTTCCAGGCGCTTCCGTGCTGCGCAAGGCACGTTAAGCCGTTGGTGCCTTCTGTTATGTAATGGCAGTGGTTAAGCCATGTATGAGACCTTATGGCCCGCTTGATAACTTCGGACAGTAACCACTGTCTTATATTCCTCCACCAACCCGACACTAAGGAAGAAAGTTTGTTAAACAATTCTAATAACTTTAAACTGTCTACTTTGGAATTCACATAGAAAAAATCTCATCAGCTTCGACCTGGCAAACCAAAAGTACATTCAGAATAAAATATCCTCGTTCAGCCAACCCTCCAATTGGAATGCAAATAACATCTGTCTAACAAAAAACACAACAAAACGACAGCTGACTGTCAAATATCGTGAACAGACGGAATCCTGCCAAAGATTCCGGATTCAGGTAATCGGAAAGGTTTCTTGAAATCGCGTCAGCTGCGTGGGCGCACGAAATCTCTACAAAAAGGACTAAAAGTTAGAAAGGTCTGACACGCTCTTAATCCCCAAGGAACTAAAATTTATAAATCCTCGGAAATTGGTCTGTTTTAAATAATTGTCGTAAAGTCGTACTAGCTTACTTCTTAAAATATTGGTTTCAAGATCCTACATTTTGCTTATGATTGTGATGTTGTAAAACTTTTCGTTATCAACCCTTGCATGTCCCCACTGCTGGGGCTCGGGTCTCTTCCTGCATCGCAGGAAGGTTAGGCCATACTCCACCACTTTTAACACATAATAAAACTGGAACGACTTTAATTTTGTGCTTTATTTAAAAGTGTTTGTTTATTTTATTCGTAATATAAACAGAAAACTGGATAAAAACAGAATAAGCAGGTAAAAATAGTCAGGTCTTGTCGAAATGTGAGGTAGCAATTCTAAAAATGAGGGAAATATCAAAAGATAAGATAAGATTATTCTTTATTGTACACTGGAAAAACAACAAATACAAAACAATTGCAAATATACATGGTAAAATTTGGCGACGGGTGATGAAAAATGGGTGACGTACTTTAAATTTTTTGAAAATGATAGACTGAATTAAAGAAATATAAAAAAATTGTGTAAAGAGGTTTGTACCGTTACAAGATGCACCTCGTTATTACTTAATTCCAAAAACACAAAACATTACACACAAAATCGACTTCAAGCTTCTTCCGTCAGTTTGAAATTAGTCCATTACTGGAAACCCAAGGACGTCACGCCACTCCTTTCCGTACTCCCATTATTTTACAACCTTATAAAAATGGCCACGGGCATTCTTACGGCCATCAATGGTCATTCCATAAAATTATAGTACCCACAGTACATATTTCTTTCACCCTTAATTTTCGTTGTCCCATCTGCCGCAGACAGGTGCTTGGATGCCGAAAGTGCACAATAAACTGAGAAATCCGGATGCGCGTGCGGCAGCAGATGGAATCCGAGAAAAGACTACAATTTCGAATACCTGAATGGTCCTAAATTAAGGAAAGATTGCCGTTGCTACATATGCGACAGTGGCTGCTTTTATACAAGCATGCATTCCTTCATCCAACCAAGTCGATTCTCGCCCATGCGAATTGAAAGCGTAGACACAAAATATTCGAATGATTAGACATTTGTCGCATAAAAATAAGATAAGAATATTCTTTATTGTACACCAAAGCACATATTATCAAACATGTAAAGATACAAAGTACAATTGGCGGCCTTATTGCTAAAAGCAATTTCTTCCAGACAACCTGACGACGGAAAATAAGCTAAGATAACTCAACACAGACATTACATATTTATTTTCTCATTCAAATTCAATCTAACGTGGCGTACAGAATACAAACTATGGCTGTCGCTCGACTTATTTATTAGGTACGTAGAATTCCAAATAAGCCTTAGACGTATACGACTCATTTGCTAATGAAGTGAGAATTGACTCCCTGCAATGTCAAAGATGTAAGACATCGCGTTTCGTTAATTGATTGCAAACATTAGAACGCAAACATAGAATAACTTCCACCGCTTCTTAAATGTGACTTAATCTCACCTTAAAAATAATAATAGACTTTTATTGTTATTTGTTAGGCAGGACTGAGGATGCATCACAACATTACTTAAATGCTACGTTACATCCCATTTAAAAAACTGATGCAAGTTACTAATGCAACTATCAATTATTTAATGTTTCTTTGAAGAATTCGAAACGATAACGGCCTAATTTTTAAAAACAGAATCTGAACACTTCAAAAACTCTGTTTAAAATAGTCTGTGGTGGAGATTCCAAAGGGAAAAAACGCAACCACAGATTAAATAAATTGCCTCTAAGGAGTGCTTTAGAGAACCATATCGGTCCAATGTACAAATACTTGTTTGATCTTTCTTAATGAGGAATACTAATGACAAAGACATTACTTAGCAAATAAAGGGATTTGAAATACGAGTCACTATTATGGTCATTACTGCATGCTTATCGCAAAGAATCTAAGTAAACTGTCCAAGCTTGACTGATTCATCCGACGACCTTGATTTCATAGCAAAAAGGTCACAGCGCTTACACGTTTAATACCCGAATCGGATGACCTAAAATGGTTTGTAATATCTTATGTTTAAAGTGGAGATTGCACTGTTATAGTGAAATGTAAATTCCGGATGCGGTTGGTATCAGTCGAGATTCCAAGATTTTTTGCACTTCCTGCCTTTAAAAGGCTCGAAACTTCAAGTACAGTCAGTCACAAGAGTGAATAATAATATTATGGAATCATCAAGAGTTGCAGTCGAAAGAATATCATTATTTCTCTTCATGTTCTCTTCGAGATTGTTTGTTTTTTTTTAAATTATATTTGACATTGTTCACCTACTTGTTTACTTTGTGTTTCAGTACACTGTGACTGTTTGTTAAGTTTGGATTAATACCCTTACAACATGGCGACAAAAATGTAACCTTGATTAACCGTCTAGTTTTTTCATGTAGACTATACGTTCCTATATTTGTACTGTAAAATAATAAGCCGTACGTAATACAGACAATATTGTAAAGAGGTTCGAAATTTCACTAATGGTGGTGAGTCACCCATTAGCTCAATTGGAAAGAGCGCTGGCACGGATAGCCAGAGGTCGCGGGTTCGAATCCCGGCATGGGAGGAATTTTTAGCCTCTAAATAGGTTTTTAAAGTGATAAGCCGCAGACGAAAATAGAAATTTTGTATTTGTAAATGCAAAAACAGCACAAGTAAGTAAATGTCGATTCGGCAAAGAGTTAGGCTAAACGCAAGCATTGATTTTTCGAGGTTGAGTGTACAAAAAAGTGACTAAGAAACATGGCATCACAGACATGGCCATTGACAAGGGTTTTGTCGTATCAGATAACGTATCCGTTTAGCCTGAATGAACCGATATTTGACCCCACATATTTATTAATTGAAAACGCGGCGAAAGTTGCTTATGAAAGGGAATATTTAATCAACGGTAGTTTTGACATTTGATACAGGGATAGATAGATAATGTGAATTATCGTAGAAAAATTCAATACTAGTACGTTTATAATTTCGAAATTCCAAGTGTATAATACTAAATTTTCCTATGCTTTAGTGTATATTATACGAGTAAATAATTGCGATTATACCCGTTTAATATATAACTATGTATTGTATTAAATGGGTCTATTATGAGTATCGCGAATCACTAAAAAATACTACATTATACGCTCACAAAGACATACACACACACATACACCCTCACACACACACACACACACACACATTAACACATACTTTTCAAGTTGACAAATGTTGGTTTTAATTGTAATGTGCTATATTTAATATAATAGTTAAAATTTAAAAAGCATGTATTTTTATCTTTATTACAAAGCGTTGTCGTGGTATATTTTTAGTACCTAAGAACTGTCTATCTGTGGATATCTGTTATTGGCCCTGTGAACTGTATTTTTATTATTGTAATCAAATAATTTGTTTTCGCTGTTGATGTCCTTAATAACATAAAATAAATAAATAAAATTATAAGACTTAAATTTTTACGTATTCTGAACCTTGAGTTTTTTTTCATTGCATTGATAAATTATAATACATTTTAGATGCGTCAACGCGTCAATTGGGTTATGTTAGGGTTAAACTCCGAGCTATTTATTTTATTAGGTTTTTTTTATAAAGCCTATAGTCGTCCTACCGCAGAGCGCAGGCTTTCTCTTAGAGAGGGGCTTGATTGCCACGCGTGCCCACCGCGGATTGGCAATTTGAAGCGCTGAGGTATTTCAATACCGCGGAACTCAGGTTTCCTCGCGTTGCTTTCCTTCGCAGTTAGCGAGTGGTATTGCTACTAGAACTTCACAAATGAACATATTGATGTGTGTACATTTGTACAAGTTGATAAAATAAGAGTTTGACGAAGCATTCGGGTGTATTTCTTATTGGATAAATTTACTTAACACTATTAAAAGTTTAAAAACCTATTTAGAGGCTAAAAATTTCACCCATGCCTAAATTTTTAGCCTCTAAATAGGTTTTTAAATTTGTTCCTTAGCACCGGTTAGTGCATTAAAAATAAAAATAGTGTAATCATGTGGGTACAGTGATATCGTTCCGATGTTAAACCTAACTGCAAAGTAGGTAGTCGGGGCTGTAAGTAATGCAATTTGCTTAAGTCAGATGTCGCTGCCTGTACGTAATACAGAGAATAGTTTAAAAACCTATTTAGAGGCTAAAAATTTCACCCATGCCGGGATTCGAACCCGCAACCTCTGGCTATCCGTGCCAGCGCTCTACCAATTGAGCCAATGGGCGACTCACGGCATCAGTGAAATTTCGAACCTCTTTACACTATTCTCTGTATTACGTACAGGCAGCGACATCTGACTTAAGCAAATTGCATTACTTACAGCCCCGACTACCTACTTTGCAGTTAGGTTTAACATCGGAACGATATCACTGTACCTACATGATTATACTATTTTTATTTCAATGCACTAACTCGTGCTAAGAATAGTGTAAAGAGGTTCGAAATTTCACTGATGCCGGTGAGTCGCCCATTGGCTCAATTGGTAGAGCGCTGGCACGGATAGCCAGAGGTTGCGGGTTCGAATCCCGGCATGGGTAAACATTTTTAGCCTCTAAATAGGTTTTCAGTTCCTTAGCACGGGTTAGTGCATTAAAAATAAAAATAGTATAACTATTAAAAGTGTTCCAAGCATCAGTCTCTACATATACAAGGACAAATTTTGTTTATTGCCAGATATAAAAAGAACATTAAAGAGAATTAAAACTAATGCGTACATCTAAATACATGTGAGGTAAAGCAACATACACTTTTCAGAGAAACACATTTTAAATTGAAAGGCTCTGGTAGCGGCGTTGTGCCTCTCAATGTGAATGTAACATTAAAAAATACACAACATTAAAAAAGAGGCCCTTATTTTTAAAATAAAATGTAGAAATAAAGCTTACATACAAATATTTAACTGTAAATAAATAAATATAGACTGTTAGCTTTTAGGATATACCTCGGCTACTATCGGATAGAATCGGATATATTCGTGTAATAGAAATATCGGAACTAATATGACAAATAACTTTTCAAAATAGTGAAGAAGTTTTATACATAGCAGGAAGTAGTATTACACTCGTGTGCTTTCGGCAAAAACCGAAGCCTACTCTAGAGCCCGAGATATATTCTAAAAGCTTACAGACTGTATATGCATATAACATAGCCTATACTCAAACAGAACTGCGAGTGACATTGACAACACTCTGGAGTTTCTATTTGAAAATAACGAATAACTCTCACCTGGACCTAACATCGGTTTTGTGTACCGAAAAACATCCCGAAAAAAAATTATAATCCGCTGACACATCCGAAGACTAACAAAAACATTCCATCAGTTCTGTAAACTCTATTTAACAAACAACACTTTTGTAAGACCAGTGTCGGGTTCCATATACCTATCCGCCGACCCACTCTACGGAACAGCTGACGGAATAAAAACCCACCCCTCTTCTTTTATCTACGGCTGTCTATTGAAAACTGATGTATTATTGAAGCCACTTACAAAGGTTAAAAAATGGATACTTCTGTTCTGCGGTAAATTGCATCGACGGTGACTTTTGTTCATTGACGAGGGTTGCTGCTTTTACAACGCTATGAAATGTAATTAGTACCTTTAAGGCATAATTGCCAAAAAAAATACAGACTTACAGGAAAGACAAAGAAATCAAGTTTTATTAAAAATAGATGACTGATAAACAAATTTGATTTGAAGCGGTTCAAAGCATTTTTTTTTTCAATAATTTACTATTTTATTGAGACCTAAGATTGTTTGAATTATGAATACAAAAGTTCAAAGCGAATTTAGTAATGGGAATAATTTCAGTTCATATACAATGACTAGAGGTGGTAGCGCAGCTGTAGAATGCCAGCCTCTCATTCTGGAGGTCGTAGATTTGAATTCCGGCCCGCATTTAGTTACTAATTTGACTTCGATTTCGAAGTTCCGTACCTTTGTGTATTTGCAAGTACATTCGTTTGCTTATAGTAGCAATAACACTCGCTAACCTTGAAGGAAAACATCGTGAGGAAACTTTAGTGTCTGTGGTTTCACATACCTAATCGCTTGATATCGCCTATCCGTGGTGGGCACGCGTGGTAATCAAGTCCATACTCTCTCTCTGAGAAAAGGCCTGCGTCTGCAGTGGGACTTATATAAGCTATATAAAAAGGAAAAAAAATGCAATGACGATAGCATACTCGCACGCATCCTTCCTAGAATAATTACGCAATAAGCCTATCTAACCAGCCAGCCAAGCCCGACGAGGCAGCCAAGTTCTATTTTCAAATTTACATACTTTTTAGGGTTCCGTACCTCAAAAGGAAAAAACGGAACCCTTATAGGATCACTTTGTTGTCCGTCTGTCCGTCCGTCCGTCTGTCAAGACCCTTTTTCTCAGGAACGCGTAGAGGTATGAAGCTGAAATTTATATCAATTACTCAGGTCTACTGTCCCTTGAAGCTGTGAAAAAATCAAACTTCTAAGCCAACGCAATCAAAAGATACAGCCGTTTATGCCGCAAATTTTCGACACTTGCAAGGGAATCAAAACCTACAGGGTGCTTCCCGTGAACTCAGAATCTTGAAATTTGGTACGAAGCAACGTCTTATAGCATAGATAAAGGAAAAATTACGAAAACCATAAATTTTTAGTTACATCACATAATATATATTTTTTTTATAATTTTAAACTTACTACCCAGTTCCTCATAAACGCGTAGAGGTATTAAATTGAAATTCATACCAAATACTCAGGTCTATAATACAGGTTTGTACGGAACCGAGTCGGTGCGCGAGTCTGACTCGCACTTGGCCGGTTTTTTCATCATCAGGCGTGTGTACACGGTTCGCTTCCCATGCAGCCAGTAGCTTGCACATGGCATTAAGGAATTTGACACGCAGATGTTTCACTGTCGCTCAGCAGTAAAATACCTAATAAAATATGGCCGCGGTGAACTCTTAAGAGAATAATATTGCGGCTGCAATATGTATCATTATTACGTTGCGTAATAAAAGGAGAAAATTATGTGGTACGCGCGGTGACAATGACAAAATATGCGGAGCCCGGTAGCGGAATCGTCCTTTATCATTTATATGCCAGTATAGTATTAAACAAAGACCTATAAAGTTAGAAGTTTTACTGTTGCATTTTGCGACGACTATGTCGCATTTCGCTCGATTATTTTCTGCGAGCCGACTTTCATTGCCTCGAGGAAGGCGCAGCTCGGCGAGCGTCAACGTACAAAGTTGCTGGCCTATGCAATCATTTGCAATTGGCATCCCGCTCGGCGGGAATTTGCATCGTAACTTGATTTAACCGGCAATAAACGCGTCAAACGAAACGATAAGTAAAAATCCAAATGGACTTGGGTTTCGTGTTTTTAAGTTTTAAAATCTGTCAAAGTTGGTCGACGCGGCGCGCCGTAATTCCGAGATGGCTGATTTTAAATGGCTTTCTTTTTTACGATTGCAGATGGAACGTTACTTTTATTACGCCTCTGGTATAATTTATCGTCCATGCGGGTCACTCGTGATGATCGCAGTTTTGTCATAATGCCGCCACATAAAGACATGGCGCGTTGGTAGACGCGAAGTCCGGATTTTTATCACGCTTTCTTGTTTAATGCGTAGTAACACTTACAATCGCTTTTATGGAGTTTCTTTGTTGCACGTCTTCGATTTTTATGTTCCGAAATAACTTATTTCTCTCTTGGACCTCATCTTATTAGCGATTGTTTTTTCTTAGTACTAAAATAAACTTCGACGCTGTACATTGTATTTGGATTATGGCTGTGCAGTTAGTTATCTAGTTACGTCACTTTATTGTTTCCCAGATATTACAACGACATCCGTTCTCGTTAGCCAGCCTGCCTGGTGAATCTAGCGGTTAACAAGCCAAAACAGTGGTTCGCGGGTTCGATTACCACTAGAGACCGCCATACTTGATTTGGAAAAGGCCTTGGTCAATGTTGTAGTTTAAAATCATGTTTTAACTGTCCGTGTCTGGTTATCATACCATAGGCAACTATACCCTAAAGTCTAATACATAGGTTTTCAAAAGAATAACGTAAGCCCGACAATGGTTGTTATTTGCCTCAATTTGGTAGTCTAAAAAGCAATAGCAGTACAATGTCGTTCCAGCAGTATAACCCGCGCAAATCAATTAGGCATCTCTCGCGAAGAAGATCAAGACGGGCGAGGCACTGAATTAAGTAGCACCATTGCAATGCGATTGGTTACTGGACTACCGGTAGTGTAAACTAAATGACCATTACCGTACTAATATGGCTGTATTGAACTACTATGCATTTTAGAGACTCTCCCCTCTGTACAATTGTTTCATAAAATCATTGTGATATAACAAATGTATTTTTTTCTTTCTTTTTGTGATGCATGCAGGGCAATACGGCTTTTTTTCTTAGCATAATATTGTGTGTTTAGTTTTAACTTATGTAAGTTTTAATTTCTTAACCGGTAGTAAATATATTTAATTTTTTTTTTTCAATTGATTGCGTTGTGTGAAAGTTATTATATCATTTATTAGTTCATTTCTGTCATCCTTCTTTTTGATAATACATTAAATGACTTAAACTAACTAGGCTTTGAAATGCCCATTTGGGGTGTGAAATAATCAGCAGGTTTTAAGGGTTGTTACCCATTATTTTTCGTTATAGGAATGTTCGCAACTTATAAGTGTACAAGGCATTGTCCCAACTATCTCGGATTGTGATCAGCTAATGAGACAGTAGACAAAAGGTGTTCATTAGCTCGCACGTCCATTCCAAGTGTAACTGAATGGAAGTTACGCCAAGTTTACGGTTAGTTTAAGCCGACGTTAGGTAACTGTTGTAGTTTTTCTGCTCTGTTATTTTCAGTATTTAGTTCACACTCTGCATTTTTGATAAGTACCAACTTTAATGGTGACTGACCGTACGAGAGCTAGGTATGTAGTTTTAACTTTTTCGATATCCCATCATGATTTGTAATGAACATTATTTTTAACTTCCAGTTGGAATAAGGGTCCTCTAGTAGGTCTTTTTTGTGAAAAAGGTCTGGATCGTGGCGATGACATACCTTCGCCTGCCTTTCCAGGCGTGAGTTCTAAATGTGTGTATCTAATAAAATAGGTAGTCTTTGTTTTCTAAGTTAAGGGTAAATGACTGTATTTACAAATGTGAATATATAGGAGAAATAACAACTCACTAACTGTTAAGGACATCTCGTGAAGAATCCTGAGTGTTTATATGGCTTAACTCCGAATCCTTGGTGGGCACGCTTGTGGATTAAGCCCATGCTTTCTCTCTAAGCGGCTTGTGGCATGATGTGGGACATTTATATCATCTTAATTAAATACCGCAAATCCTATGTTTCGAATACGTTTCTTTGGTATCGATCTTCAATGAGCACAATTCTGTTTTTCATTTTTTGATACTAAATGACCGCGTCAGGTTTCAAGAATTTTGGAAACAAAATAAAATAAAATGAGAACACAAATAGATACTCAAGAAACAGTTTTCACATTTTCTCATTTCAATAAGACGTTGTGTAGGCAGCTCCAAATAATCGACACAATCTTTAGAGCTCACTTTCATGTTTAAAAGATTGATCCACAAAACCAAAAAACAATCGATATAGACTTCAGCATTTAGCCAAGTCTAACCGCACGAGAGCATGTTTTAGAAAGGTGCCTAGTGTCCAGAGAGGCGTGGTGAAAGTCAACTTTGCAAAAACGCCGTCGGTGCACGGCCTTGCCAAGGTGACTTGCAAGGAGGACGGTAACGGTACCACAACCAGTTATCGCATCCGACCACGGAGACAAGACCGAACAGAAATACAGCGTACGTCCGCGACTTCTATTGGACGGTTCTGTTGAAGTTGATCACGCGTTATGCAGTCTCAGGTTCTCCATTGGACAGTTCTTTCGAATTTGATAACGCTATGAGTTGTGTGTGTTTTTCTGAAAGATTTAAAAGAGTATACTAAGCTCCACAACCAGTTATCGCATCCGACCGCGGAGACAAAAGAAACAGAAACGAAGCGTACGCCCAAAATTTTTATTGAACAGTTCTATTAAAGTATAACGCGTTAGAAGTCTCTGATTGTCTATTGGACACTTCTATTGAAATTGATGATATGATCTTGAAAAGTGTTAAGAAAGATTAAGTCTAGACTTAGCTTTGCAATGCAACGCCATTTTTACTGACCGATGAATATCTAGAGTAAATGGAAGAAATTAATAAAACAATACTTGCAGACGACACATTCTTATCCTGGTCTGGCCTGGAAACTAGGGCATGCTGTGCTATGGTAAGCACGCAAGGATATCACAAACAAGCAAATACACCCAGACAGTGGCCATTTGTACAAATGTGCGGCGGCTCTCAGTAGCAATTGAACCCGCGCCCTCAATAGTTTTAGCTCTTGGTAACAATTTTTATAGTTATAAATATACGAGATTTATTTAAACCACGGATTGTAGTCTTATGAAAAACGGCACTGGAGCACAATAAAGAATATTTTTTATGTATTATATCATATATCAGATCCTTATATAGAATATTGAAAAAAAAACGAGTTTCCTTGTTAGTTTCGTCTCTACATAATCGATTCAATGTGAAACTAACAGCTTTGACATTCATTAAGTAAACATTTAGTTTTTAAAATTGTCCTTAGCATGGGTTAGTGCATTAAAAATAATATATTTTGTTTTATAGCGAATCGTGCCCTAGCAAATTCATCGTGCCCTGCGTGCCCTAACATCTGCACTTAGGAGGACCTAATAATTGCAAATGATAAAGCAGTCACCGTCGCAACGTTCTGGACCGCCACCTTTTTAGTCAACTTTAAGAAAAAATGTTTTGCCATCGACATTTAGAAGAATACAATTTTTTAATTTGATTTTGATTTTTACCTTGAAGCTTTTTTTATTTGTGTAGTTGTAGGCTTAGTAATTTTCCTTAGAAAAGACATCAACGCGGCTGAATGGAAATAGTGGTCGGTCACACTGCATTCAGTGTTTGAAACTGATGTGATAGCGCTATAAAAAACGTATTTCGTTTCGATATGCTTTTTCAATTGACATTATTTTCATCGATAAAGCTCTGCTAATAAAAATATAGGGGATACGGAATCAGATTTCCATGCGCAAAACTTTTTCGTTACTTGGGGAAATTAAGTTATCAATATCAACACTTATATGTCCCCGCTGCTGGGGTACGAGTCTCTTCTTGCATCGCAGGAAGGTTAGGCCATACTCCACCACGGGGGCCAAGTCCAGGTTGTCGGAGGATTGTAAGATAGTAGCGAGCCTTACTTAAAATTATCATATTTTTTTGTTATTATTTGATAAAGGAAGTGTATGGCAATACAGGACTTAGAGTGAGCCCAGTTGAGCGAGCGGACAATCCAGGACAGAAAATCCTGGAGCAAAACAAGGCAAAGAAAGCAAAAGAACGAGGAGAGCCGATCCCAAATGATGGGATAAGACAAAGAAGAAAAAGAATCAAGTAATTGGATTCGGGATTAAATTAATAAAATTAATATTTATAAATTTTCCGATTTCATATTTTTCTGCGAATAATTTTTTTGTCTTGTCATTTTAAGTGTAACCCATAAAGTAAAGTAAAAGTAATCGTGCATAGAAAACCGTTTTTTATGGGCAATGTTTGAGACAGAGAGAGAGAGAGAAATAATTGTGTCTCATATGTTTCATGAAAAACACCAGCAGTGGTACGGGGCGAACTTGCGTATGTGTATTTTTTGAGATGAAAATTTTAATGCTTTTGAGCTTATATGAGATTCTTCATGCCGTGATGAGCAGATATATTTTTTTCTCTTTTTCTTTCCTCTTAAGCTAAAAGTTTAGCCAAAGTTCTTCTGCAGATAGATATTTTGTGTCAGTATTCATGCCTTAGTGCTCACCAACCACGTACGGCTGGTTACCGGTGCAAATGTCAAATGCCACTACGAAGGCAGCATTGGACACCACGTCACGTTTTGACATTACGATGCCGGTAATTACTTTGCAAATATGGGCGAGGTGGACGCTTGAAATTTAGACACGTAGTATGCAGGTTCGAATCCCTTTTCGGGTTTGTTGGGTTGCGAGTAACAGTAGAGTTACCTTTTTAGGTGCAACTAGTGCATGGATAGTAGCAAATTTTGGGTTTCTAGGCCGTCGGTTTAATGTCTCAAATCAAAATTGATTTTCCGGGAATATTTTTAGTTTAGTTACAAATCTATTAGTCGTAATTATTCGGCACTTCATGTCGCGTAAACAAAGTAACAGAGCGTAAGGTAAGATAACTTTTATTGACTAAATAAATAAACATAAATATAACACAAAAATACTTATTTAAAAACCACAAAAATTAATTGGTTTAAGAATAACACGACAATGTTTACCGGCGACCCCCACACTAGACGTTAGTATGTATAGTGGTGGACTGGTCAAACAAGACACGATATAGTTACACATCACTGATACAATTTAAAGAGTATAAACCTTTAGCATTTTTCACTGAGCCAGGCTTAATACCTATATTACAGAAAACAACGTCACAACCCGATAGGTACAGTACGTTGACAGGTCGTGTTATTACATACAAAAGTAAAACCAACAAAAACATTTTCCGTGAAAACATCAACATAATCAGGCAGTTAACATTCAAACGCTGTCCAAATGCAACAGCTGATGTGCATTCACGGCGTAAAAAAGTCCTAAACTATGTAATAAAAAATCAATTCCCTAACAGCTTCTAAAGAGAGGGTGCACTCTCCCTCACTGGGTACCATCAACCCTAATCCGCAAAGGGAAAGGGATAGGCAGAGGAATTTTGCATTGCGTTTCATCATTTAATGGTCCTTCGAGACGGATAGGCTGCGAATGCCTCTAAATGAGACGGTTTAGCTACAAAACCTAGATAATGTTGGTCCTTCGAGCCGGACTTTTCCTAATTTTAAAACAAGAAATCAGTTCCAGCTAAGAGGTCACATTGTACATCTAATTTATCTTAAAATTCAATAAGAAGTTGCACAAGTTACTCTGCAGTGAACTTCGAAGCTGAAATTTGTATTAGTACTTACGATTTGACTGATCTCCGTGATAGGAATCGGTGTGATGGTCTTCTCCGAACTCTGCGGGAGAGAGGAGGCACTGGGGGTCGGGGAGACCCCAGGGGAGGCCGGCTGGACATTGACCACGCTCTCCTTTGACGCCCTATTCGGAGACAGCCTCGAGGGGAAGCTTAGGGTCTTCGTCCACTGAGAAAGGCTTCGCACCATGTTGACGTGTTCATTCACAGAGTGGTGTGGTTTCGTTTCACACGCGGGCACTGAACTTAGTACGTGGACGCGCGGGCGTGCGTTGCGGCGGTCGGAGCGCGAATGAGAGGGGCTTCGAATCGACAACAAAGCGGACCTGCCTGCATTCAAGTCGCGACTTGACACACGCGGGCGTGGTGGGGGGTGTGTGCGGTATTTGTGCTGCGGACGCGGCGAATCTGCGGGCGATGTTGATCGGAGGTCGGAGATAGATGGGTGATGGTGGCTTTTCAGGGATTGCGCAACGGGTTATGTAAATGGGAGAACATAATGCACAGCGCGCGTTTATCTCCGCTGAGGTAAGCTGGCAGTTGGTTAACACAATTAACGAGGTGTGGATGAGAAATGTCTTTTGTAAAATGTCCACTAAAGGGTTCGCACTTTTTTATTATTTCAACGTTGAACTTACAACGTTTTTCTTTCAAAGTGCGCCCGTAACGTAAGTTAGTAGAATGCACGCATATTATCGACTCCACTTACATTTATTATTAAAACATAATAGAATTACTGAGATAAACGATTGCACTAGATCTAGAAAACTACTTGGTAAAAACCATCGGTCCTATTTATTAAAACACTATTTCTCTGAAGCACTCCTTCGTGTCAATATATTTGGGATTGTTTGTTTTTTAATAAGCTGTGTTACTTTCCTTATTTTAAGCAACGCTTCATTTATAAGTAGAGTAATGCTGAATGAAATACAAAATGAATATACAGAAAAAAGATCCCTAAGTGTAAAATAAAAAATGAGAAAACGAGGTTCACTATACAAGAGTATTGTAACAAGACTGGGCATAATGCTAGCTGGCACTACCCCTTCCACTGTCCGCATTATACTATGAAGAAGAAAATACTATCTAGTATTATGCTCGCCTTTGTACAAATTTGTTTTATTGCAATAAAGAATTTTCAATCATTCATAATATAAGAAAAAAACCTTTGCATCATCTCATTTTAGAAACCTCATTAAATTCGCGACAGTTAACATACTACCAAAGAATGAAACCGGACCTCCCGTTTCCTGCCACACCGACCCATATCCAATCCTTGGGGATTAGCAGGGCCCCATAAATATAGAGGGGCAGAAATAACTGCACGTGATGGTATTTCATACAGAGGGGACTTTTCCCCCTGACTTTTGTGAAGGGTGAGAGTTCCAGATCCTGCAAAAGGTCTCGTTATAGAGAGTTGCAGAAAGGTCTGTTCTAAGTTATAGGGGTGGTCATCTCATCGATACAATTAGCTTTTCTTATGAGACCAACTAATATATGATCTTTCAAAATCAAGTCAGGGTCGAAAAAAAAGAATTCAGTATAAAAACAAAATGTTTACTTAATGAACGTCAAAGCAGTTCCATACAAAATTTTCATATTTGCTCTAGCGCAGCGGTTCTCAAGCTTTATTGGTGACGGAACACTTTTGGAAAGCGAAATACTATACGGAAACCAATTGATAAAACAATTGTTTAAAAAAATATATTCTTTATTAATAAGCTTAATAAAAGTACAACGTAACATACATACATACGTAACCTCACGCATGTATCCCAGAGGGGTAGGCAGCGACCAGGGACTGCCACTTGCCACGATCCTGACATCTTAATCACCTTCGCTTCATCAACGTTCATAAGTCGTTCCATGCACGCACGCTTATATGCAATATTTAAAAAACGCAGTTCAACTATTTCTGGGGTCTGAACTGAGAATGACACTAAGTATTTATTTTATAAATTAAAAGCTATTTGTTGCTCGCTAAACTAAAACATTGAGAAAAAATCGTAAGGAAACTTGAGTGTCTGGAAACGGTGTTCAAACAGTTCAGCGCTTGAAATTGCCAATCTGCGGTGGGCCGCGTGCCATGCAGCGTTTATAGGCAACGTAAAAACGATACTAAATGTAACTGGAAAATGTATCGTCACCAACACCTTTAAACGTCTTCATCAGACATTCCCAACATCTGTCACCGAAACCGGCATTAGATCATCTACATAAAAATCTCAGCTGGAGACGTATACAGCACAATAGATGCGCAAGAGTTGACGTTGCGTGTCGCTCCGCCACTTGTGAGTCAAATCGGCAGCTGTAGCAGATGATTTACGTGACCCACCCTTATCCGCGTAGGGTGGCTGAAGAGACTTCACGGCCATTGCGACTTGCAACTGATCTTACCCATACATTTTATCTGCACAGAATTGATGCAAAACCAATACAACACCGATTGATTCAAGGCGAAGTGCAATAACTTGTGGACCAAGGGTTCCGTACTATCTTAAATATACCCATACCCACATACCCACACATATTCACACAAACACACACACACACACACACAATACACACACACAATCTCACAAACAAACACACGCACCTAATCTGAGTGGCTAAAAACTGTTTTTTTTTCTCTCTGATTATTTTATTTTTGTTTTTCTTGCATGCAAATAATATTGTTATATTGACTGACAGTCGTCAGCTCAATGTATCTCGACGAAAGTGTGTACGCACATGTTTTATGTTTTAATTTCATTTCACCTTCTCCGAAGATACAGGTTTTTCGCCTAGTTTAGGAGACAGGATGTAACGACAAGAATATTGTACAGTAGATTTAGCACCAAACGATTGTAGTCATTTATTTACATGTAAAATTTTGGTATTTAAAATAAAGAATTTATTATTATTATTATAAAAAAATATATATATATTGGTTACACTCTTTTTAATGCACTAACCCGTGCTAAGGACAATTTTAAAAACCTATTTAGAGGCTGTACGTAATACAGAGAATATTGTAAAGAGGTTCGAAATTTCACTGATGCCGGCGAGTCGCCCATTCAGCTCAGTTGGAAAGAGCGCTGGCACGGATAGCCAGAGGTCGCGGGTTCGAACCCCGGCATGGGTGGAATTTTTAGCCTCTAAATAGGTTTTTATTTAATTCGGGAAACATAGATTTTGGTTTGGTCGGTTTTTTATACTGCCCTCTAATCACCTAAGGTTCAGTTTCTGAATTGAGAATTTCGCTAAGTATATACTTAACTGGTAGGTCTGTCTCTTCGAATCTCTTAGCAAAGAACGTGACAGAACGTTACTTAAGTAGGTATTTAAATTTATTCAATTCAAAAACCGGCCCTTAGTTTGTATTGTTGTTATTTTTGTGTTTTACCTATCTAAAAATATAAGGCAAACACAAAAATAATGTGTCTTAATATTATTTTTTATAATTAAATATTGCTAGTTGACTTTTAGGTAGCAATTAAAATTGTTTCTATACGGATTTATGCTCGTTTATTACATTTTTAAAATTTTCCGACGTTTTAGGTAGTGTTTAAAATTAATTAATTTATACATAATATATTTAGGTTTGTTTTGCTAGTTTTTAGATTTAGCTTATAATTAGAAATACATATTTAGATATAAAAAAAAGTTTTTATGTATAGGACACTGGCCACTTGTAATATTGCTAGTTGATCTATAATAAACTGTAAGGTTTAATAAATATTTACAAAAAATATAAAACAATATTTACGGTATAACAAATAAAGCCCCGAGGCTTTATAGCAATTGTTTCGTAAAAATTTTACTATATCTTGGATAAATCTAGTTGATTCAATAGTTGTAGTTTTTTTTTTAATCTTATTTATTTTATATATAAGATTAAAAAAAAACTACAACTATTGAATCAACTAGATTTATCCAAGATATAGTAAAAATTTTAGTTGATATTCAAAGAAATCTTATTGAAGTGTTTTCATATGAATTGATCGAAAAAATATTTGTTGCTAAATAAACATTAATTCTATTAATTCCTTGGTTCGAGTGATTATATTATTAGTATTGTTCTAATTTAATCCACATATTATATTATGCAAAATGTCATTCAAATTTAACCGTGATATTTTAACCGGGAGATAACACAGATATTTCTGAACGAAAAATTTCAGTCATTATCAGTGATCTCTTCCAATCT